>JAUCNO010000663.1:10738822-10794625 GCA_032353835.1 Enteromius viviparus
ATGATTAGGTAACGGGCTATCAGCTGTGTATGATTACTCGTACAGCGATCCTCTCGAAATTATGTAATTTTGCAAAAACATTCACGTATTGTTTTTTTTCCATATTTGCATGGATAACTTCATCTTGTAAATTATCAATGCTTTTGGTTTGTTTGTGTGTCAGTGGAGAATCTGGTGCAGGAAAGACAGAAAGCACTAAACTGATTCTTCAGTTCCTGGCTGCTGTGAGCGGGCAGCACTCCTGGATAGAGCAGCAGATCATCCAGGCCAACCCTGTCCTGGAGGGTAAGAGCTAAACAGGACCGTTTGCTGGATTATTTAAATCATTTCCATTGAAAGCTGTCTCACTTATGCATGTCTTACAGCCTTTGGGAACGCCAAAACCATTCGGAATGATAACTCCAGCCGCTTTGGGAAATACGTGGAGGTCTTCTTCAACAAAGAGGGAGTTATAGAGGGAGCTCACATAGAGCAGTACCTGCTGGAGAAGTCTCGTGTCTGTCATCAGGTAAGAAAAAAAACATACATAGCTGTCCCTACACTTTCATATGGTACTAATATATACAGTTACACTTTATTTTGATAGTCCATTTTAGACATTCTACAAACTATAAGTAACTACATGTCAACTAATTGTCATTTATTTGCTACTACATGTCTGCTAACTCTCAGAGTAGACGGTTGGAGTAGGTTTAAGGTTGGTAGAATAAGTTGACATATACATGTTGTGGAGCCATCAAAATAAAGTGTTAGAAGATAAAAAGCAACTAATACTCTACTGACTGCTAGTTGATGTAGTAGCAAGATTACTTACTGCTGGTAGAATGTCTAAAGTGGACTGTCAAAATAAATTGTCACTATATATACTTTTAAAGTACTAATATATACAACAAAGATACTAATATGTACCATTTTGGGTTAAGTAAGATCCTAAGAGCTTTTGTACCATGCACTCTCAGAAATAAAGGTACAAAATCAAAAAGAAACTTTTGTACCTATTAGTACTAATATGTACCTTTAAGGTACCAAAATGGATCCTTTATGTAACTTTGTACCTTTTAGTCTTGAGATTGAGAAGCGTTAGAGCCTTGGACTAGCTATGCACTGCTTATGAGCTTCATTAGTTTGAAATAATACGAGATTGCTTATAAAAATACATATATCTGTTTGATAAATATTAATTAATTAATTAATTAATTAATTAATTAATATTCATTCATTCAAAATTAAATAAAAGTTAATACATTTTATTTTAATAATTTAATGTGGGGAAATTATTGTAATAAGTTATATTTAATAATAAGAAAAACATTTTCATTTTTAGGCAACTCAGGAAAGGAACTACCACATTTTTTATTGTATGTTATCTGGGATGCAAAGTGACCATAAGAAGACTCTCTCTCTTGGAGATGCATCACAGTTCAAGTACCTGACCAGGGTGAGCACTTCAATTCAAGTTTATTATGTTTTAGAGCAGAAAGTACATGCTTTTATTTTTCATAAATGTATACCATAATTAAGTCAAATGCAGTAAATGAATGATGACATCCTAAAGTTATTGGTCTTATCCACTGAGTGTTAGAATCACTCCTGCTCTCTAATTCAGAATCAAGTTTTAATACTGATAAACACTGACTCTTCTGATGGTTATCTAGGGTGATTGTTTGACGTGTGATGGTCGGGACGATACTGATGAGTTCGGACGGATTCGTTCTGCTCTAAAGATCCTCACTTTCTCAGACCGGGACTGCTGGGATATCTTTAAATTACTCGCTGTCATTCTCCACATGGGCAATACTGACTTTCAGAGTTAGTGTCAATAACCTTTCTATTGCAGTAATAGCTTTTCAACTGTCTTCCCACACACAGAAGTTATTGTAGTTAGGAATATCAATATAAGTCGACTGATTTGTTTCTGATCTTTTTCAGGCACTATAATGAATAACATGGACAGCTGTGACGTCATGTCATCCAATCATTTCTCTGTCGCTGCCAAGTTGCTTGAGGTACAGAGAAATGTTCTTTAGAGCTAATGCTGCCTTTGGCACTTTATTCTCGATTAAGTTTGAAAGATTGTATGAATGTATTTGATGACAGCACTTCTGTCACTTTGCAGGTGGAGGATGCTGTTCTTGAAAAGAGTCTTACATATCGTTCCTTCATGACAAACCGAGAGAAAGTCACCAAACCCCTCAGCTCAGAGCAGGCCACAGACACCAGAGATGCGTTTGCCAAGGTACCATACTGTCCAAATGTTTTTTTCCAGAAGAACGAAAAAAATAAAAAAACTTTTGAACAACGGTGTATATATACAATCAACATTCCCATTATTGTTGCACATTTTTTCTGCTCCCTGACAGGCCATGTACGGAAGGCTGTTTATTTGGATGTTCAAAAAAGTAAACAGCGCCATTGACAAACCCCAGACTGATAATTCAAATTACACGCGCAAGTCCATTGGTCTGCTCGACATTTTCGGCTTTGAGAATTTCACTCAGAACAGGTGAAAAAATGATTTCTCTACTGATGAAAAAATGATGATGTTAGCTGTTTAGCAGTCTAAAGTACATGAGCTTCCCCTAGTGAAAAATGAATATACTAAAATAAATTTGAAATAAATATGATTACTATACTACACATACATTTAACATGTGCTTAATAAAATTACCCATACTTTTAGTATACTAAACTAGTAAGTCTTAAACTACTTTTATATATGATTGTGCTGCCATGGAACTATTGCAAGTTTGCTTTAGACACACTTTAAATATCTCGTCCATATTATTCTTAGATCAAACAGTCCTTATCAACAGTGATATTAAAACACATTTTAGGCTGCACATTAAGAAATGTGCATTGTACACAAGTGATGCTCCAAATGAATTATTTTTATATATACAGTAAGAAGGATTAGACAGTGCACATATTTCCGTCGTGAATAACATTTCTCTGTACATCTGGCCCGCCTTTTATTTAGTTTTGAGCAGCTGTGCATTAATTATGCCAACGAGAACCTGCAGCAGTTCTTTGTGAAGCACGTCTTTAAGCTGGAGCAGGAGGAGTACAGTAAAGAAGGAATCTCATGGAAGCGCATTGCTTTCAATGACAACCAGAAAACCCTGGACCTGCTGGCCATTAAACCTCTCAACATCCTGGCTCTAATTGATGAGGAGAGCACCTTTCCTAAGGTGAGCTTCATAAGTCACATGAATGGTTTTGTTATACATTATTTTAAGGTGTCATAATACAGAGTAATTACCTAATTAGGCCATTGTACTTGAAATAACTATGTACTATGAAATAAAATGTACTTATCATGTCTACTTGTCTGTGACACAGCTACTTGCACTTAGATACAATCTTGATACACTTTATTTTAAGTAGCTTGTGTCTATGTAATATTCTGTAATTTTAATGTTATGAGAAAGGTACTACATGTATTTAAGCTGTGTACTAATGGGTTAAATCAAACTAAGGTGCAGCTCGATAAGGCGTAAAGTATAGATACATATCAAGTACACTACAATTACGTTATATAAAGTCTGCAAGCCATATGTGACAATCAAATGTTTAACAGTAGCAGATTATTACATCTACTGTACATAATTACTCACTGTAAGTACACATCTTAGTTGCATGGTAGGTACATTTTGTTTTATGTAAGTACAACGGCTACTACTAAGTACTTACTAGGTATTATGGACAACTTAAAATAAAGTGTTACCAATGGTTTATGTGCTTATGGATTTTTTTTCTGTCTGTGCTCACCTTGCGTTGTCCTGTTTTCAATGCAGGGAACAGATGCCACAATGTTAAACAAAATAAGCAACGAACATAATGGAAACAAACTGTACATGTCATCTAAGAGCAACCATGGCATGCAGTTTGGGATCAAGCACTTTGCTGGGACGGTTTATTATGACTGTGAAGGTACAATTCATTCATTCAGACTCAGTAATGCCTTTCCCAATAGCTCTTTAAATTGCCTCTGATCAGAACGTGCTGTATTTTGTCAGGATTTTTGGAGAAGAACAGAGACTCCCTGAGCATGGACATCATGGAGCTGGTTCACAAATCTTCCAACAAGTTGCTCAAGCAGATCTTTGAAAAAGAGATGAATACAAATTCAGTCAACAACAATAACAAAATCAACAAAATCCTCATGACGCCGAAGAACTCACTACGAGTATGGGGCATTTATATGGTAGCCTGACAGTACTGATTGGATAGCAATAGCTTTGCAATAAATACATTGTGTGTTTTTGTGTCACACAGCAAGTAAATGATTCGAGGCGGCAGATATCTACTCTGAGTGGTCAGTTCCGTCAGTCCCTGGACTCTTTGATGAAGGCCCTGTCCCTCTGTCAGCCCTTCTTCATACGTTGCTTCAAACCAAATGACAAAAAGATGCCCATGGTACCAATTAAATTTGCCTATAGTTACATATTTTGTATTTACTAGCCATCAGAACTGAAAAGAAATTGCGCTCTCTCTCTTTCCTGTTTTTCAGGTATTTAATAGAGAGCTCTGCATGCAGCAGCTTCGCTACTCTGGAATGCTGGAGACCATTAAAATACGCAAGTCGGGATATCCCATCCGGCACACCTTTAAAGACTTTCTACAGCGCTACCGTGTGCTCCTGAAGACCGTGCACTGTGACCCCAACACTGTATGGGCCTAATATGACTGTTTACAGATGTGATGCTCTGAATATGAGAATTATTATTTTTAAAGTGATAGCTGATGAATATAGTTCAATTAGGTGTTAGTGTCAACATCCTGCCTAGATCGTCCTGCATAATTACCAGTTATTGCCTTCTGAGATAAAGTTCATTTTCAGGGCTGTGATCGGTTGCTAGGAATTATGCTCATATAATGTTGATCTAAAAGTCTCTAATAACACTTTACATTAGTTTGCATGAACAAACAACAATCTAGAGTATTTATTAATCTTAGTTAATGTAATTTGCAGAAGTTGTCCGCAGTAGTATTGGTTAACATTAGTTAATGCGCTGTGGATCAAACTATGAATGATTTAGCAAGCTGAAATGAAAATAAATACATGTTCAGCTTAAAACATGATGAGTGTACTAGGTTAAATAAAAATATGTTTTATTTGTTCATCAGGAGCCTGCTGCAGACTGCTGTGCCGCTATCTGCAAGGCCATGATAAAAGATGAAGAGGACTGGAAGATTGGAAAAACCAAAATCTTTCTAAGGGTACCTTAGGCATAATAGTTCTCTAATTTATATTACATTTACATGTCATTTAGCAGATGCTTTTATCCAAAGTGACCTATAAATGAGGACAATGGAAGCAATTAAAACCAAGCGCTAAAACAGGTTTCAGTTAGCTTTGCATAGTACACATAGCTATTTGTAATCTATATCGGTATACGATCCTGAATTTGATTTCTAAAGCAATTCACTAATTTTTGTGATTTATAAAGCTTTCAAAAGTTCAGTAAGTATTCAGAAATGAATACTTTTATTCAGCAAGGATTCATTAAATTAATTAAAGTCACTGAATAGACATTTACATTATGTTACCAAAAAAAGGTTTTCAAGATTGATAATAACACGAAAAGGCCATAAAACCAGTATATTTGAAGGATTTATGAACGATCAAATTTTAGAAAGATATTATATTTAAAAACAGTAAAATGGACAAACTGTAAGTCTTTTCACAAGATTATTATTTTACTGTATTTGAGACCAAATAAGAGCATACGAGACTTGTATGTGTCATATTTCTTTCACATAATAATTTGTGTGCTCTGTCTTTCTCCTTGTCGAAGGATTATCACGACTCCTTCCTAGAACTGGAGAGAGAGCAAGAGCTTTACAGGAAGGCACTTATCATTCAAAGAGTGATGCTTGCCCATAAAGATAGGTTTGTTTACCACTGTCTACATGGTATTTTTTTATGCAATTGTAAAAAAATGTTCAATTAAATCTTTCATCATTCACATACAGAGCTAATTTTGTAAAGAAGAAGAGGGCAGCTCTGGTTTTACAGAAAAACTGGCGTGGCCACAAAGACAGAAGAGACTTTGGCCAAGTAAGCTAAACAAGGAACTTCTACTGTGTAAAGTATATGTTGTAGCTCTTAAAATAAGTGCAATAAAATAATAAAACATGCCTCCTGTTGTTTCTGTTATCCCTGTTAGCTCAAGCAAGGATTTGCTCGGCTACAGGCAAAAGTGCGCAGTCGTCAGCTCCATACGGAGTATATGCGCAGGCGGGCAGCAGCCATCACTCTGCAAACACAGACCCGTGGCTACCTTGCAAGGAAAGACCTGAAATGCAAAAGAAATGCAGTGATACTGCTGCAGACACAGACTAGAGGACTGCTGGCCAGGAAGACCCTCAAGAAACTGAAAACAGATGTGAGTGTATAATGAAACAGAGCAGATTTCCAGAATCTGTTGTCTTGTTTTGTTTTATCTGCACTACCGGTCAAATGTTTGGATTTCTTATGTCAAAAGTTTCACCAAATCTGCATTTATTTGATCAAAAATACAGTAAACTTGTGAAATATTATTGCAATTAAAAAAAAACATTTCTCATAGCTAAATTGTCAGCAGCCGTTACACCAGTCAAATGATACTTCAGAAAAAATTTTTTGGCAGACAATGATATGCTACCATTTAAAGGTTTAGAGTAAGATTAAATTGCATTACATGCACAGATAATACTAAATTATTACTAATAATATTCATTAATGATCACTATTAATGAGTCTGCCTGGTTAATATATTAGTTCATGTATAAATTGTTAATGTGTAAATAACTAAAATTACTAAATGATGAGTTATTAATGATGTGCCTCAACAACATAATGATATATTCACAAACCATCAGCTAATAATTAATTTACTGTATGGCCATCACTGTTTATAAAAGTGCTTATGTGTTCCATAAATGCAAAAATAAATGGCTTTTATACAAGTTAACACTATTAGTTAATAAAATAAGTTATTAGGGAATTAATCCACAATGACATATTTAGTTAATAACAATTCATATTTGAACTAATATGTCAACCAGACAGACTCATTAATAGTTGCTAATGTGGCTAATCATAGCTTAGATAATCATAAGTTATACATTCATTCAGTATTA
Source organism: Enteromius viviparus (assembly GCA_032353835.1). Classification (NCBI taxonomy): domain Eukaryota; kingdom Metazoa; phylum Chordata; class Actinopteri; order Cypriniformes; family Cyprinidae; genus Enteromius; species Enteromius viviparus. The sequence goes on from JAUCNO010000663.1 coordinate 10,745,948, forward strand.
TTTGTGCATAAGTTAAGCATAAATTAATGCTTATTAGTGTACATGTATTATAAAGTGTTACAGATTAAATTAATAAAAAACATATATACTGTATATTTGGCATGGATGTGTTAAAATCATCAAAATTAACAGTAAAGACATGTATAATGTTGCACAATTTTCTATTTCGAATACATGCTGTTCTAGTAAACTTTCCTGTTCGTTTTAAGATCCCTGAAGAAGATGTATCACGGTTTCCACCAAAACATGTTAAACTTTAATCACTGTGTCTTAGGCGTTTTTGACCGCGCAAGAAAAAGAGGCACAAGAGCGCACAGCATTGGAGCTCCAGCAACGGCTAGAGGAGCTGCTCAGGAAAAACGAGGAAGCTGCCAAATCCCAGAATAAGGATGACGAGGAAATGGTGGAGAATATCTTTGGTTTCCTTCCAAGTGCAGTGGTAGGACAAGAGGGCCCAGCTCCTGCAGGATTTGAGGTTAGAGTCATCTTCACAGCCCTATAAGGAAGCAGGTCACCTGTTTGACAGGAACAAACACTTCCTGATCAAAATTCAATAAGCCTATGTCAGCTCTAAACTTTTAATTGCTGATACACAATCAAGTAATGGATACTGTCTTTAGTCATCATTTCCTGTATATTATGTCTTTCAAAGACAAATAGGAATCCAAGATGTTTCGTATTAACTTTGCAGCCAGTTGAAGAACACAACCTAAAATGCAGAGTGATTTGTTCCTGATTCCTAGGATTTGGAAGCCGAGCCGGTGAAGTTAGAGGAGGTTGAATTAGCAGAGAGCCCTGTAAGAGAGAGGAAGGTGATGTCATTGCCAGACACCATAGAAGACAATCAAGAGGAAGAGGAGGATGATGAGGATGAGGATGATGATGATGAGAAGGAAAGAGAAAAGCAAATGCAGAAAGAGAAGGAAAGGGAGAAAGAAGCGGAGAGGCTAAAGGAGGAGGAGAAAGAGAAAGAGAAGGAGAACGACGAGTTCTCTTTCTCTAAATTTGCTTCTTTACACTTCCAAGGATCATCTACTCACTCATATATCCAACAGAGATTAAGACAACCCCTGCTCTACCATGAAGATGAAGGAGATGCCCTGGCAAGTGTTGTTCTCATTAGAAACATGTTCCCATCAAAAGCAAAGGTTGATGATCAACTGTGTCTGGTATTGTTTCTTTTTGCCTTTTCTCCTCCAGGCTTGTTTGACAGTGTGGTGGATCATACTGAGATTTATGGGAGATCTTCCAGAGCCGAGGCAGGAACGTGTTTCTTCTATAGCTGACCCCATTCAGATGAACCTTGGTCAGAGACAAGCGCGGAGACTCAGTAACCTTGTTGGATTGGATCAGGTAAACAATCAAGACATAATAAAACACTTTATATACCGTAATAAAACAAGCTTTAAATACGAGAATGTATGTATGCTGCCATAAAAGTCAATAACCCAAGAGAAATGTGATTCTTATAGCATTATATTACATCAAACAAACTGTTGTGGGTTTATTTGTTGGTTTTGTAAATGCAGAAATTTTTGAGGAAAAAAATGAAGCAACAGAAGGGGACGGGGAAGAGAAAACACTCAGCCATTCCTGAAGAAGAGGTAAACTATTCACTGATCATTAGTGACAGCTAACTGCATCGTGGTTCCTGATAATCATGCTAATGACATTTGTAGCCACAAGAAGAAACACAACCTAGAATGCAGGCTGTTCAGGAGGAAGAGGAAGTACTGTTTGGAGAGAGAGCAACATATGATCGTCCAATGACACCGTTGGAGAAGTTGCATATCATTGTAGGATATGCTATTGTACGACGAGATATAAGGTACGTGTGATTGGCCACTGGTTATTTGATGTCTTCACAATGTGGAATATTTCATCTTTATGCATGTTTTTCAGAGATGAAATCTACTGTCAGATCCTTAAGCAGTTAACAGCCAATAAGAACCACAAAAGTACAAACAGAGGCTGGGTTCTTCTGTCCATCTGTCTGGGTATTTTCCCCCCTACGGATCGCCTCAATAAGGTATGAAATGCTATTTGATTTGTGTTCTGTTATTTAAGCACTAATGTGAATGAATCCACTTATTATCACAAAAAAAACTGGCAGGGTAATTAGGAACCTGATGTGATGCAGAGAGGAAAAGGGATGAAAGGAAGAAAATAGGTTCATTAGAGCCATGGTTAACTACACATAATACATACCTGTATTATTTGATTAGAAATAAAAACTGTGCAATATTAGTTTTTTTAAATGCTGTTTTATTGTTGATATGCTGTTTGATGTGAACCTTTACGTCATATTACATGTTGTTGTGTTAAATCAAATGTTATTATATGTTGTTTTTGTTATGTGTTGTCATGAAGTTAAATGTTGTTTATTGTTGTCATGTTATGTTACGTCAAAAATGTTGTAATGCTTGTTGTGGTATGAGATATGTGTTGTTGTTTTTATGTTATTTTGTTATGTCTTGTTATGTTTTTGTATGTTGTTATGTTCCGTCATACTGTTTTGTTTTGTATTGTAACATGTTTTGTTTTTTATATGTTATGCGTTTTCCCGTTTTTTCCGCATTCGTCATCCTTGATTATTGACACAATGGAAGGTCGTATTTACTTTTTAATTAAAAAAAAATCAGACAATAGTTTTGGATCTAGTGTGCATTGCCCTTAACTGATGTTACGTTAAGTTACATTTCACACGTGATGACATGTTAAATGACATTGCGTTGTTACACTGCCCTCCAAAAGTTTGGAAAACGCCCAAGAAAAGTGGGGTTTTGGACAATATTGACATGAATCCTTTTTAACTTGTGATAATTTTGCTTTTGCACTGATAAGGAACAAAACAAACTACGAAAACATATTTGATTACATAAAAATACTTACATTTTCTATTCATCATCCACCATTAGCAGCTATTACAGCATACTCTGGGCATCCGAGCTGTCAGTTTCTTGTGTGCTGACCCAAATATCTTTTGAAAACCTGGACCAAATTTAAACCAGTAACCAGTCATCACAGCTGGCAAAGGGGCATGTCTGACTTTGTCATTATTATTTAATCCAAATGAATATTAGTATCTTCAATAATAATGTCAAGTTACTTTAATGTAGTTGCACTAAAAAATATGCTGATATCATCCAAAAGCACACTTTGCCAAGGCTGTTTCCAAACTTTTGGAGGGCAGTGAAGGTTATGTTATCCTGTGTGATCTTTTGCTCACAGTACCTGCAGAGTTTCATACGCTATGGGCCAAACGAGTACTCCTCCTACTGTTCAGAGAGACTGAAGAGGACTTTAGCCAATGGAGAAAGAAGTGAGCCACCATGTTGGGTTGAACTACAGGTAGGCAATCCCTTTAATAAGATGAATATTACTTCTCTTACTCTAAACGTGACAAGCTCTTCTTTCCTTCAAGTCTGTAGAGAACAAGAAGCCCATTACTGTAGTTGTGAGTCTGATGGATGGCAAAAGCATCACGCTCACAGTGGATTCAGCCAGCACTTCTGCAGAGGTGTGCAATTCGATAATCCAGAGAAAAAACCTGCAGGACACTTACGGCTTCTCCCTATATGCTGCAATGTATGAGAAGGTTTGTATCATCTGAACGGCTTCGAATCGCACCTTGAAAGCAGTCACATAGAACTAATGAGCAGTATTAGTAAAGTCCTTATTATATACATCTCTTGCTGCAGATGTGGTCTCTTGGCAGTGGCAGCCAGCACGTCTTGGACACCGTGTCCATTTGTGAGCAGGATGAAAAGAGGCAGGGGAGAGAGGAACAACACGCTCCTTGGCGTTTCTACTTCCGCAAAGAGATCTTCACTCCATGGCACGACTGTTCATCTGACCACGTCACCACAGACCTCATCTACAGGCAGATCATCCACGGACTCAAAAGTGGTGATTATCAGTCTGATAAGGTCAGTCAAGGCTCTTTCTTTGAACAGTTATGTCATTTTAATGGGAGTTAGATTTGTGTCTTATCCTGTGTTGTCCCAAATTTTCATCTAGGAGGATGATTATGTGCAGCTCGCAACCAGACATTACTATGTACAGTATGGCTCTGAAAGCAGTATGGAAAAGGCAGAACAGATTGTTCGTGAATGCATGAACCTGACTTTAATTGAGAGCAAGTCTATGGTCAAGCTTGTGCAGATGATTCATTCTGCACACGCACAGGTATGCTCTATATGATCTATAACAGTCTTTATACAAAATTGTATTTGCTTGGAGAATAATGCAAGCACGAATCCTTCGTAATTTCTTAGGGTCCCTACATAAACTCTACTAAACCTGCCTATGAAGTGCAAGAGGAGACTGTCGAATATGCACGGCATAAGTGGCCAATCTATTTCTCCAAGTTCTTTGAGGCTGAAATTGTTTCAGGTAATTGTTTCATAGGTGCTACTAATCTAAAAATGAACATTTTGTCAGTACATATACTCCAGACCTATATGACTTCATTTCTTTTGTTGGAACACAGAAGAAGAGCTTTTGACGAAGGTTTATGCTGATCTGTTCCATAAGCTGTAATGATAGAGCACCAAATTACTTGTAAATCCATATGATAGTATGAGGAACAGACGGAAGTTGAAGTTGTTCACTAAAAATCTTGCTTGTCGGTCAGTCACCATTCCAAAAAAGAGCTTGGACATTTGGCTATAAGCACAGTAATTCATTTTGTGTCCCACAAAAGTTTTTCACAAAGTTTTTGTGAAGTCAATAAATGATGACAGATTTCTAAGTGAGCTGTCATGTTAAAGCATTTACTTTAGAAATGAGTTGATTTTTATTAGTTCCTGTAAAAAAAATCTGTGTTCAGGTCCCGCAGTGCCTCAAGACCAGTTTGTAGTTGTTGTGAACTGGAAGGGGGTCTTCTTTCAGGATGTGACAGAAGCCGCATTTCTACAGCTCTCTTATCCTGAGGTGACAAGTATCGATATGAGGTAAAACATTGCTTTTTATAATAAACCTCCATGGAGAAGCATCTCAATTACACCTGAGCATTGAATTTTAAAAAAGACTGTTTCTGCAGAACGAACCAGCTGACTTTTCTTTTTTTCTCTGTTGCTCCTTGCCTTCTTAACCTCTCTCCTAAAGTGAGGAAAATTCTTGTGGGATTGTGTGTTTGATGACTCCAAAGGGGATGTATGAGCTGAAAGCTGTGAAAGGAAGAGAATTAGTGGAGTTGGTCAACATGTTCATCTCAGGACTTAAGAAGAGATCAGTGTATGCTGTGGCAATACAGGACCTTAGCAGACAAGGTGCTTCTTTTACAGTTTTCCCATACTACAGATTTTTACACTTAAGGAGCACTTTTGAGTGTTTGCAGTTTTGACAAATAATGTGTGGTGATGATAATGTATGATAGTAATAGCATTTAGAATTTTTGGGAAAAGCTTTATATTTAACAATCAGAAGCTGTAAATGTGTTTTTCCCCCTTCAGAGGATCCCACATTACTGAGCTACAGAAGGGGTGATGTACTTTTTATCATAAAGGATGGGGAGTATTCTTCTGAAGAAGGCTGGATCAAAGCAAGAAATGATAGGACAAATCAAACCGGAGCAGTTTCCTTAGATGCCATTCGGATTTTGCCGATGTTGACCAGGCCCACGGAAGAAACACTGGTAAACATGATACTTTGTCATTACAAAAACTTATTGTCAAACGAAAACTTATATTTATTGAACAAAAATGCTCCAAGCATTTTTCTAAATTAACTTAATAAAAAAAAACTAAACTAAATATAATTTTATTTCCATTACACACAAAACTGAACTGTTTTATTAGATGAAACAGTATAAGCTGTTTTGGTAGAAGGAAAAAAAATACGTGTTCGGTGGACTGGCCAGTGTGAGGCTGGCAGAGCTAATAGCCTCAGAACTGGAACACAGAGGACGAAATCATGCCATGTTTTCACTGTTGGGCCAGTAGACTCGCGACACTCCTGTAAAACCTGCCCTAAATACGCCTTCTCTTGACCGCATCAAATATACAAGGTTACGCCAGCGAGACCAGGATGAATTAAATAAATCACTCTACACTTACTGTATATGTTAGAAGCTGTCTTTTAGTATTCATTTACAAACCTTTTTGTCTTTTAGTATTCATTCACTACACATGGGTAATAACTGACCATGAACAGAAAATACAGCTGACTTGCAGCATTTTATATACGTTAATATCTTGTGTCTTGCTGTTTTTTGAACAATAAAAAAATTTGGCTGAAAGAGTGTTGTAACGCAAGCATTACTGAACATGTACCGAGTAAAAAATATTACTAAAAAAATTGATTAATAATGCCTTACACTACTGCGTTACAGCAAAAAGTAATTTATTACTGTAATGTATTGCTTTTTTACTCACACCACTGCTGAGCACTGACCCTTAACAAATTCATTGTTTTTATTAGTGTTTTAGGTTGTGTCTTGGAAATAAGTATCTAAAGGGAGCTCAAGTTTTTAAACTACCTTTCTTTAAAGATTTTTAATGCATGTTTAAATGAGTTTTCAAAACCCCCAAGAAAGGTTCTTTTTTAGGGTGGCCAAATATGCTTTTTGTACATCAATTTAAGTTTGACAAGAATAGAAATGTAAAGAAATGTTATTTCTGTCTTCTAGAATTTGTTGAATTTGACCCCAGCCAGAAGAAAGTCAGTGATGCCGGTGTTGCCTCTGAAGGAGGAGGTCAGCACAGAGAAAGTTGCTGTTGTGACGCTCAAGGAGTTCTCTTTTGATTATTTCAGGTAACACATGTATACTTTGTACTCATCTCACCTGATATAAATGAAAAAAGTGTTTGGAAGATGCACGTTTTAATAATGCCAGAGCTTCTGAAATGCTCATCTTGTACCTCTTTAATGTGTCACAGGGAGTCAAAAGAAGGTGGCCGGGGCAAAGGAGGGCCCAAAGAGAAACTGTGGGCCAATAGCAAAGAGCCTCTAAAACAGCCGCTGCTCAGGAGCCTGCAGGGCAACTCAGAGCTCTGCCACCTCGCTAGTGACTGCTTCACCGATATCCTTCCTGTTGATTGATCAACTTTGGAACAATGAATCATTTGTTACACATCTAATATAGTTCCTTATGAAGGAAGTTGTATTTTGTGTATTACAGTATAAGTGATAGTATGTGGCCCGAGTGAATTTTAATGAATGAACATTTTCTTTAACATTGTCTCTACCTATTCTTAAATATATGGGAGACTATCCAGTCAAGCATGTGCGGACACCCATAGATTTAACAAACCAGATCTTTGGGCCAGCAACAGCACATGTGGAACTAAGAGATGAGATCTACTGCCAGATAATGAAGCAGATGACTAATAACAGCCATGGGTTTGTCATCTGTTTTTGGTACCCAAATATGATCTAATGTTGCTTTGTTTGTTTCTTTGTTAATGTTGACTTGTTTGTTTATCTCTCAGGTTGAGTTTGGAGCGGGGTTGGCAGCTGTTATGGCTGTGTTGTGGTCTTTTTCCTCCAAGTCACCTGCTACTGAAATATGCTCAACGTTTTCTGGAGTCCAGACCCAGAGAGCCTCTTGCCTCCGCCTGCCTGCAGAGGATGCAAGCTATGCTCAGGTAGAGCTTTAGATACTCAAACAGCTTGTCTCTTAAGGCTAATTTCATAAATAGCACACGTACGTCTGCAAGATGTCTGTTAAAGATCACTTGATCTGAAAAGCATCTGCTGTCTTCAAACGTCTGGCAGACGTCTGCAAGATGTCAGTTTTACAGTACATACATTCTAATTCCATAACATCTTAAAGGTGTCTAATAGACGTCTATTTGACATCTAAAAGGAAACGTCCAATAGACGTATTGCAGATGAGCGAACAACTTAAATAATACGTCTTGCAAATGTCAAAAAGTGCTCTCCTAGATGTTCGTGTGCTCTCAGGGTTACGCTGCTGCAACAACACACACCAACCAAACGCAGACAGTCACTAGACTATTTATTTTACTAACAAGCGAAATGTCCCTAGATATACCAACAGACACGATTAACCAGTGAAAACCTGTCAACGAGTAGAGACTTTGAACTATCACAGTCTCTATTGCAGTTACAGGCTCATATGCTGTTGACACGAAAATGTATCGTTTGCATATGATTTAAAGCATTGTGGTTTAAAAGCTTTCGATTTAAGCGACTGAAATGCAATTAGCAGCGAAAGAATAATCCTTATATGCTTTATATGCATGCGCTGTTTGAGAAGCGTGCGCATACACAGTGTTTATAGAGTGTATTGAACCAATAGTTATTTTTGGGACTTTATAGGCCTTAAACGTTTTTCTATACACACTTGTATGTCAAATGTCAAAATCTTTATAAGTATTCTTGAAAACACAGTAATTTAGTTTTTTAAGTGAAAGCAAACAGCTGAGTAAGAGTGCACATATAACAGTATATTAGATCCAGGCAGCTCTTAAAGGGACAGCAATCTAATATTTTTGCAATCTGTCATGTATGTTAATTAAACTACAAAAGAGGAAAAAATCTCTCACTGCTCTTGACTAAAACAGAGTTGGAAAAAAAATATATATATATATATCATTTACACAGTGAAGATTATGTTGTTGTTGTTGGTGGTGGTGTTTTTTTATTTAGGCTATTAATTGTGTTTTTTGATATTGACAGTTGTGATACGAATTAGGAATTTTTTATGGTATTTAACATTTTGATATCATAAAGACTTATTTTAAGCAAGCACAAAATGTACTATATTGTGATAAATACCATGATTACTCGTGATATATAAGATTTTGGTCATATCGCCTACTGTTCAGCAGCAGCTTATAATAGAGGATTGAATACTTTTCTAAGAACGCACAATGAAAGTCAAGCCTGTATAGACTTATAGACTATTTACATTTTAACAGGAATGAAAATGAGGCTGTGAGGGATAGAAGTACAGTTCATTCAACAGATTATACTGTTGTTTCACACCACTGTTCAGCTGATGAATTATCTTTTTGAAAAAAAAAACAAAGAAACAAAAAAACCTTTCAGTAGCCAAAACCTTATAAAACAGCAGGACCATTATACAGTGTGCAATTGTGAGGACTCAAGTCTATCCCTAGTTTTCATCTATCTTAAGTTCAATATGGCAACATCCAAAACTACAAAGTTTTGACACGACAGAAGTTAAATTGAGGTGCAATATCATCCACATCTTAATTTACCAATGGCAGCTTTTATACCTCATTAAAAAGTGTGCAGCATTTAGTAATGTGAACATTACCTGCAAGACCTGCAACTAATCAATGAACAAATGGACAAGACATGCTCTCACTCCTACAGCCAATTTTACTGCATCCACAGTGGTAACACACTGGTCCAATAATACTCAGCAAATGTGTATGTTGGTGTTTGTCTATCGATGTTGTGTGAATTAGATTCTACATCTAAAAAGAAATGTTTATTGTCTCATACAGTATCGAGGGAAGGAAGTTGCCTCCTCACCAGGTGGAAGTGGACGCCATTCAAAATAACAGCACGCAGATCTTCCATAAATTTCATTTTCCCAACGATACATCTGAAGTAAGAAGAGACATCACAAATTATTTTAAAAATCTGACTTTTTTCAATCAATGTTAAAAAAAAACCTCCTTTTTTAAATTTAGATACTTGAGGTGACCACCACCACAAGGATCAAAGACTTATGCCGCAACATTGCCAGAGACATCCGGCTCTCCTCATCAGATGGATACAGCCTGTTTGTTAAAACATCCACCAAGGTTTCAGTCACGATTCCTTTCAGTCATTGTGTTTTTCTGATGGTGTTGCTTTAGGTCCATGCTAACTGTCATTCTTCTGGTTCCTTCAGGTAGTAAGTATGGATTCTAAAGAGTACTTTTTTGACAACCTCAGGCAGCTCACAGATGTCTCACAGAAGAAAGGAAAAAAAGTCAAGGAGGGTGAGCTGAACATACTAACTACTGTAATTAACCTAACATTTTATTCAGTAGGTGCATTATAATCAGACTCTCACTCACTATAAATATTTTTGACCCTGGATACAGCTACTCCAACTATTGTCCCCTACCTGGTGCTCTTTATGAGGAAGCTCTGGTTTAATGTGATCCCAGGAAAAGACCTAACCGCTGACCTAACCTTCCACTTTCCCCAGGTATGTTGTCTATCTGAATAGATTGCTGCACCGATAACATTTTTTTAAACCAAACAAACAAGGTTAGCATCATCCTGGTTCCCTATACAAAAATCCAATAGGACTTTTCCAATCAGTGGCTATTGGATTATTGCAGAAAATTAGCTCTGGGACCATGATTCATACACATTTTATTTGAAGGAATAATGTATTTATTGAAAATAGGCTTGTTTTACATTCGCAAACCGATTTATCTATAAACCCATTTAAAAGCATTTGATTTAATGGGAATAAATCTGTGCAATAAAAGCAGAAGTGTAAAAATACCAACTCCAAAAATACAAACTCTCTGAGTTTTAGGACTCTGTCTTGCGACTCTCTCTCAACTGTCTTCTTTTTATTTTCCCAGGAATTGCCAAAGTATTTGCGGGGTTATCATAGTGTATCTAAAGAGGACATGATCAGTCTGGCAGGACTGCTGTTCCGTATTCAGGCTGACACGGATAAATCCCAGTTTGTCATGATCCCTAGAATGCTGAAAGATCTGGTACCAGCTGATCAGCAAAGGATCATGACTTCTGACGACTGGAAGAAGGTGATCCTCAAGCCTCTTGTCTTGACTTAGTTAAAGTATGATGTCAGTTTATTTTATTCCTAATTTAATCGTTTTTAAAAAACTTAGTAAAAAAGTATCCCAGGCTTCACAAAGCTATTAATCATTAGGTTTTAAACCTGTAAGACTGTCATTATGCAGAGGCAAGGTGAGCGGATTCAAATGCAACTGTTTATTTGAAAACATTGAGTTGAGACAAGCAGGATCGACCACCGGCGAACTGGTACAATAAAGGCAGAGACAGTAGAATTGTCACAGGAAGCGTAGGTCACTACAAAAATCAATCCAAACACAGAGAGAACAACAAGTGAACACCATAACATAAACACAATGATCTGTACAAACACAAGCACATCCGGGGCTTTATACACGTAGAAAGTAGATCAATGGGTGGAGACTGAATGAATAGCTACAGCTACAAACAAGGGGGCGGAGACATGAATGAGCAACCGGGACAACAGATAGGATGAGCGGAGACATGAGTACATAGACAAAACAGTCCAGGTATGAACACAGATACATGAAACACAGATCACAAGTCTGATGCTGATGGCAGACACATCCAGCTGATCGTGACAAAGACCATTGTTCATCTCAGAAAACACATTAATATATATATATATATATATATATATATATAAATATATCATAATATCATTTATTATATTTTTAAGATTTTTTGCGCACAGAGAGTATTCTAATAGCTTTATAAAATTACGTTTGAACAAGTGATTTTTTACTTTCTGAACCTTGATCATGCTAGTACCCTTCATGTCTATTTAGGGTCAGAATAATATCATAATTTGTGTTCCAAAGATAAACAAAGGTCTTACAGGGTTGCAACAACATGAGGATGATTAATTAATGTCAGATTAAGAGGATAAGGAACATTTGTGACACTAAAGACTGGAGCACTGGCAGCTGAAAATTCACATTTTAAAATACATTAATATCAAAACAATTATATGAAGGTGTAATATTTTTATTTTTATTTTATTTTTAATATTAAATTTAGCCATAGTGAACATAAGAGACTTTTTTTTGAGAATCCATGAGACATTATTTATTACACGGCTCTCTTGATTCTGATTGGTCAGTTGAGACATTTGCAGGTTCCTTATTTTCAAATAATAACCGCTCCAAAGTTATAATGCATAGCCAGTGTTTTGACTTCCTGCCGAATTATGACTCCCCTCAAATCAATAGTATCAATAGTAATCCTGACCTCGCCCCTAATCATAACCCCTCCCCCACACCTAACACTAAACCTACCAAAACTAGATTACCCTTTGGCGCTATCTTGTGACAAACACTGGGCAACCACAATTAACAATAGAAAATTTAAAATACATTCCTTGTTATATATTCATATGTAGATGTTCTAAATTGTCTTACTAATGTTTGAATGTTAGTCACGTGGTACTGTATCGTTTCGCGGAAGTATGAAAATGTTAATTTAAAACAAATATGCCAGTAAAATGTTTCAAATTTATATTTATGTCCAGTTTTTTTCCTTTATCCACGAAATAAGGCCATTCAGCGTGATACTTATTTCTGCGATAACTACTGGCTGCCTGTACATTATCCCTTACTTAATCTATTTTAGTAACCCCTGGCCATAACGTTACAATGAATGACAGAATTGTTCTGGTTGTTGGTTTGCAGCACATCATTAATGCGTACAACAAGCAGGCTGGTATAACTATGGATGAAGCCAAACTCCAGTTCCTGAAGACAGTCTCACAGTGGCCTACCTTCGGATGTGTTTTCTTCGAAGTAAAGGTAACCAGGGCGACATTCAAAATAATGCTAATTGCCAAAAAGGTGGGTTGTTTTCTTGACTCTGACTGTCCTTTTTCTCCCAGCAAACCTCAGAGAAGAGTTACCCCAGTGTTATTACGCTATCGGTCAGCAAGCAAGGAGTTAGCATCATCAACCCTAAGACAAAGGTAGAAATCTGTCTCCCACTCTTATGTACAGCTCACCACAGCATTGTGTAGGTTGTGAACGTAACAAGTGTTTATGGCTGGCTCGCCTGCAGGAGGTGCTTGTGATGCATCTGTTCAGTAAAATCACTTCCTGGTCTAGTGGAAACACCTATTTTCATTTGACCATCGGCAGCCTAGTGAAGGGCAACACTCTGCTCTGTGAGACTTCTATGGTAAATACAGCACACACACACACTAACTATAGCATATGTCAGACCTGTGTATATGTTAATATCCTCTTGGACTGTTTGTGTCTTGCAGGGTTACAGAATAAGTGATCTCCTGTCCTCTTACAAGGACATGTATCTGAATGAGATACCAAAAGTGAGGAAATCAAGGAGGATCAACATGTAGCTGGATTGTTTTTTGTGGCATTTCTTTTTTAGATCTTTACCATAATAATTTTACTAATATATAACATACTACAGATTTGTTAACGTATTGTTATTTGGTATATTGCGGAAGAAAATAATTCTGTTTAATAATTGCTGTTTTAAGATCATCACTTTTTAATATGTGACAGTAACTGATATCAGTCTGTCAGGGAAATCAATGTTTTTCCTCGTTGCTACTACTATGTGCATATATATTTCAAAACAATTTATAGGCTTGAGTATTTATTTTTCTTTCAGTAGTCCACCATCTCATTGACTGCATTGCATTGTTTCACTAGGTGGCAGTATTTTTACAGTTTAATTCTAATCTCTCTAATGCGGCTTTGATGGAAACATTTTTAACAATAAAAAGTACAAATCAATATGGGTCTGAATGTAATTTTGAACGAATGGCGAACAATTTGTTATCAATTTAAACTGCATACATTTCACACATTTTATTCATAATAATTTTACATTTAGTCTTTAGTATTTGCAGTTTGGTTCTAAAACATTGATAAGATATAGTGCATCATACAGTATTGTTAAAAAATTTTTAAATGTTTTTTAAAGTTTTTACCATACTTTAAAATGCTATTTATTCCTGTGCTAGCAAAGTTGGGTTTTCTTTTAGGATTTGGGGATTTTCACAGCCTCTCTACTGTTTCATTCTTGCCCTGAACCAAAAATATCCCAGCGTGCCTCTCTCAACCCCTGGCCTCTTGACCAGCAATTTAGCCGTTCCAATGAAACTGAAAGAAAGCCTTGTGCTAAAACTGGAAAATCCAGCATGAATGCTCCACAGCAATCATGATAATGGAGTGTAGAGCACGCTTTTTGGCCCTGACGCACACTTTGCCATGTGCTCACTATTACCAAATAATAACACAGGACCCTGGGCAGGAGAGGGAGAAGTCAGAAACACAACACTTCACTGTGGGGCACTCCAAAAAACACTTCATTCATGTCATGCCCAAAAGTGAAATGTATCAATTTCTCCTCAGCCCTGAGCCTCATGTTTTTAGAAACGTGTTCTTGATACCACAACGTCATGGAGCCTTACTAACCCAAGCTGACATCTGAAACCATTTGGTTAACTAAATTTATTTAGGTTATATATTTTTTAACCTTTGATCGCCCTTATTTTTGTAATTTTTCTTCATATCACCTCCTTGTGGCCTTGAACCTTAGTTTAAAAGCTCATATGAATTATCTTTATGTGCATTACTTTACCATTCAGTTGAATTAAAAAGTCATTGAATCAGTCTGTTTTGTTTGGAGACTCGTACCACTTTGTTCTGAACAGTCACGTTACTCGTGCCAATTAGTTGATCGGGAACGCTTTAATGCATTCCTCTAAATAATAAGCGCAGCAACGGCAATCGTGGCCAAGTGCTGAGACTTTTAAACAGCAGCTCTGAGAAATGCAGCAGCGCACGTGACTAGCATTCAAAATGCATCATTCCTAACCATTAAAACACACAATGGTAAAGCATTAGTCATGGATGGGGTTTGTGTGGTTTTACTGCTCTTCATCATTGCACTTGCACTACTGCAGTCACGAGGTACTGTTTGGATTACGGGGGGGGGAGTTTAAAAATATGAAGGCAAGGTTGCTTTAATTTATTCCCTTGCAGCATGTTTCAGATCTATCATTCAGAGAGAGTCCAAATTGAAGGTTATTCCATCCAGTCATCAATCAATGCTGGAAATGTGTGTGGCTGAAGTAATCAATCTACTCTCTGAGAGCAAAGCACATCCAACCAGCATGTGCCAGGACAGCAAGCCGACCTAATTCATGCTGGATTCCTTCGAAAAATGAATCTGGTTTTCAGAATTATTTGGTTTTTGGCTGATTGTGCATTTATCTAACATCTAATGTTGTTTTTCAACAAATGGTAATGTTCCCAACATCTTTAACTCTTTAACTGTAATCGCTCAAAAGGATAGAAAAACTCATATTTGCTGGCGTTCCACATTTCAGGCTTCAGGAATGTGCCCTTTGACCTTCAAATGTTCCACGGCCCTTCGATTTGTTCATGTCAAGGAAGAAACCCAAGGGTATAAAATGTCAAGTCCTTCTCAAAAGTCGAAGGAATGTTGGCAGAATTTCTCTCTGTGAGGAGGAAAAGGCCTCCACTGCGCTTATAAACAAGATGTATTGCAGTGTAACACACGTTTCCTGGTTCCCATACAGCCTGTAACTGCCATAAAAATGCTGAACCTTTTCATTCCAACCAAGAGGATTTTCTCAGTTTACATAAACTCACCTGGAGCCAAGTTTGTTCCTGTGTTGGTATAAAGATCCAGTGCCACAGTGTCGTCATCATATTTGCCTGTTAAAATGTTATTTGGTTAAAGATGGTTTATTGCAAATATGGAAAACACATGTGAATATTGTCAGTGTATATAGATAAGATCATAAACTCCCCCCACATGATGAAGAGCTATTCCCTCTTATTTTATGTTATCAGTTTAAATGGCAATGCTGTTATAATCTAAAAACTGTACTAAAAATGTTCTGATGCTAAGTGATTACTGTATAGTGTCACCTTTTTTTTTTTTTTAAATGATCTATGTTAAATGTCTGCTTCAAGAACTGCATTTGAAAGCACATGTGCTTTTTCTACCTGGAAAGGAAAAAATATCAAATTGGAATTTTTTTAATTGAAAGTAAAATTCCCATCTAATGCCTTACTGACAAATTATGCTTTCTAGTTTTATTCCTTTTTTCATGTAGGAATGACAATCTATAATGTCAGGGTAGTTTGGAATAAATTTTTTATTTATTTATTATTTTCATAGTTGAAAATTAACTGCGTTAATTTGTTCATGATGTGTTTTTGTTTGTTTGCTTTGTTAGTTGTCTGTAATATAAATACTGTTGTGTATACATACCAGATAAATACTGTTTTTAATGGTAAATAATCTTAAAATGATACCATTTGAAAGATATTTGCCACTTATAAAGCTTCAGTAGCTACCTTCAGTCGTTTTTGATTTGGCAAGTTACAGTTTTCAAGTTTTACGGGGAAACTGTTTTTAATTTATAAAATGAACAACGGGGGTCATAATCAGCGGCATTACTAGTGTAGTAAATACAGTATGTAAGATGTGGCTGTCTTCACATTTCAACAACAAGTAGTTCACTATTATTACAACTGAGACCAATTTCTGAGATTCCCTCATCAATCAAACTTGTTTGTGAAATACCATAAATAGCGAAGCATTCTAGCATGCTTTAGTTTACTTACCATAGATGACATCAACATGTTGTGCATTTTTTGTTTCTTCTTACCCTAATGTTATCCCAGCAAACAGGGGAAACGTTGTGAACGTCCTCTTAGGTCCGCATTTGGCCGGTTTTGTAACGTTCCCTGGCAAACATTACGGACATTGTACGAAATTGACATTTACCACATTTATTTAGTGTCAATATAAACGAATAGTAATGTTTTTTTCCATGTGTGCTTTTGCAGACTGCAAAATTGACGTAATTTCTGAAATGACAGTCACCATCTACATAACTACATATGAGTATACAGTCAGTAATTAAGATTCAATATAGAGGTTATTTAAAAAATACACATATCATGCTCATGTTGCGTGTGTGTGCATGTAGGCTAATTGTGAAATTATATTGATTTATCAATGTGTTTTTGCAATGCAGCATGCATTTTTCTACACTTTTACCATTTTAAAGCTATATTATATTAGCCTATTATAAATGCTATAAAGCTATGTTATTATATTGCATTTTACGGTCAAACATGCACGTCCTTAAAGTGTCTTATGGTAACTAATAATACACATTACAGTATATACTAATGATTGAGAGTCCTCCAACAGGACGCTCTAGCGGGCGTAAAAATAATGACCGTATTGCGTCTGTCGTCATGAAATTACGTAAATTACGTCGTCATTACCAATCAAAAGGCGTGTTTTGATTAAATGCAGTGTGTGGAGTTTTCACACTGATCTCACTGTGATTAAAACATGTTTTCGTAGGTGTAATACGAATGAGCACACCTAACCCACCCTTAAACCTACCCATTACAAAATGAATGCAAAATTAATTATGTAGGGTTTTACTTGCACATGTGTTGTTAACCTTAAAATACACCTTGCCCTTAAATAAATATTTTAAATCTTTAATAATTTTTTTTATGCACCTTCTATTACAAAACATTCATTGATTTATTTATACACCTGTAACAAGTCAGTTTTGAGAGTGGTTTAAAAAGTCTAAGAACACTTCCATTTGTATTAAAGTTTTGAATTCCAAAGTTTCATGTTCAGAAATCTGCCCCTAAAACAAGGAAATAAAACACACACACACACACACAAAAATTTGCAGGATTGCATGTTGGTAATGTACGAGCCCGGTTTTTACACCTCAACTGACTTACAGTAAGATCACCCACAAACAACTTCCTCATTAGCACTGCAAGTCTAGCCTCTCATTACTGTCACAAAGATCTGTTAGTTAAAAGCTAAACATCACATCAAATACAGATGTAGCCTTGTTCTATATTTGGAAACACAAAGTGTGAAATCAATACCATGTTTCGAAGCATGTGACTACACTAAGAAATATTGAGTTGGCTTTGTCAGCGACAGTAGTATTCCGAGGCCGGATAGGTTCGTCAATGTTGGGTTTATCAGCTTTGAGCGAGTTATGTATTGTTCTCTGTCAAAAGCAGAATGTTTGTCTGAATGCCTGTAAAATGTGTTTAAAGGTGCGCCTGAGGGAAATAGCCAGAGGTTTTCTCTGGTGAAATACGAGAGCTGGAATGCCCCTCACTGGCATTCACTTATAATTACTCATCTTTCTTGGACTGAAAATTTGAAAGAAAACCTGGAATGTGTAGAAGGTGTTTGCTGGAACCAGCAAAATTTCCCAAGGGCTTCACAAACCAAGCAACACATTGTTTCTATATATTAATAGCTTTATTGTAAATGTATGAAATGTTTCAGAACATTCACATCTTTCATTGATTAAATAGTAGAGGTCAACCCTTGGCCGTGTGTTTTGAACACCTGAACTTTACTGAAATGCTCTTTGGCATCAGTTCCTCAGCATTACATTCCAACACATCAAAACAAGTGTACAAAATATATATTAATATTTACTTTGAAATGACACTTTGACCAGCAAATGTGCCGTTTAAGAGCGAACACAAAACTAAATACAAAGAAGCAAATTATAATGTAATATAAATGGTTTTCTCTCTAACAGTTCTTTTAGACTACTAGGTCTATATAATGTTTTTGTCTCGCAAAACGTGACTGCAAGCCGATCCTAGAAATACAATGTCAAAGAAGAACTTCGCTGAAGGGCGTAGCAGCCATAAATAGAAAAACCTGTAACCATTTATAACAATCGATAAAGGTGGGGTGGAAAAGATACATGCAAGAGCATCGGTCTGATGAAGAAAATCAATTGAACTGGAATGTGGTGAAGTTGCCACAGGTCTTCTGAGAGGAGCGACAATGCAATAGTGAGGACAATTTATTAGTTTGTGTCCACCCTTCTGTACGGGACGGATGTAAATACCAAAAAATAAACGACTCTCACTAGCAAAATATAGCAGACTGGAGAAGTCGTTTGAAGAGAAGAGCTCAGCTCCCTCTTTCACATGAGATTTTTGAGCAGCTCTGCTGTTTATCTGGACTCTTGCTTCACAACAGTATTGATGTGGTGTCATTTAATCTCTCCCACAGCTCCTCAACATTTATTTTGCAGGACACTTTGTCCAAGTGTTCTTCATCAAATGAAGATCTCCACCGCTTCAGCCCTCACATCATCCAGGCCCTTAAAAAGATCCCCAGCAAATGGTGTTTTCTGGATGTTATCTATGAAAAAAATGTTAACAAATATTAATCAGTTATCACAAAATGAGGGACTATATCAAGAGAAAGCCATCAGTGGTAGACCTACTTCCCAAAACTTTTAATCTTTGCATGTAATATTTTCAGTTACTTTCTCATATCCCATATCATGCAGAAACAGCTCAAAGTTGACTCACCAGAGCTGGTCTCTGTGCGGGAGGTTTGATCTGTTGTCTGTTTCTCTAACAGAACAGGTTCTGGTTGTCCGGGGGCTGCTACCGGAGAGAGCGTCGAATGGGACGTACTAGTCGCCAGGTCATTGGAATGACTCTTTCCTGGGAAAAGATCCATAAGAATTTATAACAATTGCTTATTTCACGTTATTGTCAGAATTGCTAAGCATCGAACACTAAGAATACTGACATTGATACTAACTTTACTATTTTGGAGTATTTGTACTTAGTCACTAAATAGTAAAAGCTAACTGACAGTGAACATTAATGCCAATGTTAGTCAGGCTTGTAAAACAAGTTTAAGCAACTAACTAGTCAAAATGTGTTGATTAATGCTAATGATAGTCAAGTAATAACTGTAGTAAAATACTGTAGTAAAAAGAATATCTAGAAACTAGTAAAGCCTTAAATAAACACTAATGATCAGTAAACACTAACCTAACTAGTATTAATAGTAAACATCAATGCTAATGTTAGCCAGACACTAACTTTGCTAATAAGGAGTGTACACTAATTCTAATGTTGGTCAGACAATATCTTAGCTAGCTAGTAATTAGTAAAGGTTTAAATTAACACTAATTATCACTGAACACTAGCCTAAATAGTAGTGGTTAATTATTATTAAACAATAATCCTAATGTTAGACACTTTACTAGTAATTCTAACTAGCAGTGATATCTAATGCTAAAAATAGTTAGTTACAATATAAGTTATCTAAGTAACTGTCAAAACCAAGCAACATGTAACGGTGGGCATAGTATCTAAACTAGTAAACACTAATTAACACTATGCACTAATAGTAATGTTAGCCAGGCAACTGTGGAATTTAAAAATTAAACATACATACACTCTGATGCTAATTTAAGTAAGACACTAATTTAGCTGTTACATTCTTAGCTAGTGAACACTACTTAGCATTGACACTAACCTTTGCCCTGGGTAGTGTGTGTGACCGTTGAATGAGCGAAGGTACTGGAGTGCTCAGCACCTGGCTCTGTCTTCTGCTCCTGCTGCAGCTTCTGCTTCAGGATGCTAATCACTGTGTCCTTCTCCAGTATTTGGGCATACAGGGCACGGATCCTGAAAACATACTAACCTCATGAGTCCTATACAATCTTAAAATCCAAAATGGTTAATTAAACACAAGTGAAATGTATTTTTAGGGGCACTAAAGGTGGTTCTCCTACCTGTTTTCTACCTCCTGGTTCCTGTATTCAGAAGATGGGAGCTCCTCAATGAACGAATGGCAGGGCGAATGGTTGATGATGGTTGTGTCTCTGTAAGGTTTAGGACAAAAGCAATTAGAAACTGGTTTAAAAAGCAAAATACGATTTGAAGGTTTTGACACAGATCTCCTTTTTTACCTCTGAGCTGCAGCAGTTGCAGCAGCATCCATCGCAAACTCCCTCATGGTCTTCTCCTCCAGGTATTTCTGTTCCCAGCACGTCTTGTCAAACT
This sequence comes from Enteromius viviparus, assembly GCA_032353835.1. Classification (NCBI taxonomy): domain Eukaryota; kingdom Metazoa; phylum Chordata; class Actinopteri; order Cypriniformes; family Cyprinidae; genus Enteromius; species Enteromius viviparus. The sequence continues at coordinate 10,766,563 of JAUCNO010000663.1, forward strand.
CCAGCGATAGAATGCGTTCTTCTTTCTCCCGCAGAAGCTCTTGCAGTGTGGAGACACTCACGTGGGATGGTTCCCTGTCTGGCTGCGGCTGCCGCTGTGGACAATGAAGAGCAAATAAAGCGTAAGATTGCTGCAATGTCCTGATCTGAAGTCTCAAGCTATTCTTAGCTTCACTGGAAGGAAACTTTAATACAATGCTAAGAAATTTAAAAACAAAGCACCGTTTCGTCTCAGTACCTGCTGATTTCGGAGGCTCCGCAGTTCCTGTTCCAGCCGGGTCCTCAGGCGTGTTTCCAGCCCTTCTCTTTTCTCGCAGGTCGCCTGCAGCTGAGTAAGAGCCCCCTGCAGACGCTCAACCTTCTCCACATACGCTCTCTTCCTCTGGAGCTCCGTCCACAGCTGCTGGCTGCGAGTCTGCGAGGACTTCAGCGCCGTCTCCAGGGCCTCGCTTCTGTGCTGATGGTTCTCCACTTCACTTCGCAGATGCTGAACCTCCTGCTCCAGATGTACACACTGAAGCTGCTGTGCTTCATCTGTCAAAGATAGAATTTTTTTTAATCTGTGTTTGTAAATGAAATGGATACGAACAGGTTCTTTTATTTTTTTTTTTATTTAATATTTAAATTTATACATCATTTGAATTTGAACGCAAGAACTGATGACATAAATCCTAAGGAAAAGTATGTCACTTTGGATAAAAGCATCTGCCAAAAATGTACACGTTTTCAGTACATACTAATCCATTCTATCAAGTCATAACAAGCAAAGAGATTTATACGAGGACGTGAGAAAGAACTTCCTGCTCAGGAATTCAATCGCGAAGTCTGGAGCGCCTCATTTACGCAAGCGCTTAAGGAATGCAAACCGGGGGAAAAGCAGTGACCCACTCTAACTTTGACCCACATCTCAGAGCTCCTGACTGTTCTGTTTATTTCACATCAGTCACTGGAAAACTGATCTTCCCACTTTTAGCGAACAGCAATTACATTTCATTAATTGTCCATGTGAAGCAGACGAGAGCAGTGATAGTAGTTACCTGTGTTATACAAAGCTAAAGTCACATTCTCTTTTCTGGCTGTTTAGCTCAACTAAGGCACTGTTATATGACTGAAATTCCTGCACTGGAATGTTCTAATTGGAAGCATGTTCCCTTCTTAAGCAAAATGACTCTGATTTTCACATCTGGAGTGTAACTCTGGATTAAGAAGAATCCAGAGCATGTGAAGCAGTTAATGAGGTTTAATGTAAGTGTGTTCATGAACTCACTCTGCAGAAGGAGCTTCTCTATAACATGCTGGTTCTGGTCAGCAGCTTCAGCTTCTTTTGCCGCTTGAATGCTTGAATGCTGCAGCCTCTTGATCTCAGCCATCAGCTTGTTTCTTAGAGCCTGCTCTAGAGTTTCTCTTTTAGTGCAGCTCTTAATCAGAGTGTCATAGGCCTCCGAGATCCTTTGGATCTCTTGTTCCAGCTGGGGGGAAAGAAAAAACAATTGCTGTAAATAGCAAGTCAGATGCGTTGATCTAACAATAACATTCTCAGAAATACTTAGATGGCTAGAAACAATAAAGGCGCAAAAAAGGTCTTTTGTCAATTGTCTAGAAATGCATGACTGATGTCACATTCAAAACTGCCTGCATCTGTTGGTCAGAATGCAAATATTCGTAACCATTTGAAAAACCAGCAAAGTCTATGTACTGAATATTTTTCACCTCCTTCGAAACTACAGATTCCTATTGGATTGATTGGTTTTCACTTTTGAAATTTGATCAAGCAATTGTAAATATGGCCACCCCTTAGGAGCACAGAACAGAGAAGGTGTTCAGGAGTCTGGAGACTGGCGTTAACCATGACTCCATCGTCTCAGGCATGTTTACACAAGGCAGTGGCCTGATGGGTAAGCGCTCAAACCTGTGTAATTATCATTCTTTCAGAGTGAGCAACGGCTTAACTTCAGTGATGTAATCCATTGGAAACACTTCATTGTCTTTTGGAATTTAGCCAAAGTCAAATGAAAACTACAAAATAATCTTATTCTACTTATTGGTTCTATTTATTTAGTATATATGATAATTCACACGTAATAATCACTCACATATACACTTATCAAGTGTCTCTGCCATCGTAAGTAAATTAGACCTATGTGATGGAAATTTTTCATATTTTTTCATAAATTCAGACAAGGCATCCCATTTATGCCATGCCCTTTTTTTTTTACAAAAGTACATTTCATAGTCATGCACTTTTACCTTCTGAATTCTGAGGGCCTTCTCAGTGTGTCCCTCTAGCTCCTGTTTCAGTCTTTCATTCTCATTCATGAGCATTTCCAGTTGACTGCGACTGCAAGCCGTGACTTCCCTGCCAGCAGGGGGTGATGTGGAGAGTCTATAGCAAACCTCTGGTGTTTGAAGTCTGCAAAAGGTAATAACCATCATGTTAGATATATAAACCTAAACAAACAAAAGTTCATCTTAGTACATTAGAGTAGTTGGATGACAAACTACATCAGCACGTCCCATATTGCATACTCAGCCATAGTATCAGTCAACAGACAGTTAGTCATAATGACACATCCTATAAAGTACGTCAGAACTGGAGGAAATGCATATACTGTGTTACCAATCAAATGTCAGCTGTGGTTAAGTGCAAATTTTGTAACTGTTACCTGTTGTGCTGGGAATAAAATGGTGGCGGTGCTTTGTAGTAGTGTTCATACTCTGTTGCTTGTTGTACAGGAAAAGGGTACTCGGTATAAGGACCCTGTTTATTGTACTCTAGTCCTTGCTGGTTGTATTGTAAGTGCTGGTTTGTATGATATCCATGTATCTGAGGGTAACTGGAAGAACATGTTGCAGGCATTTTACTGCTCTCTACTGAAAACTGCAGAAGCCGCTCACTGAGTGACCGTATGTGGCCTCGCTTCGGGTCCCAGCTGTCTTCCTCCTCACAGGGCTTCGGGATGGTTTCACTATCCTGTAGTGTGCAGCCCCTGTGTGATTGGCACCAATGGGAGGCCAAGTACTGAGACTGAGCCTTGGCCTGTTCATAGGTGGGCAGCTCCTCGCCGTGGTGTGGGTATGTTGTGTAGTTCTCAGAGTGCTGGTAGTCGACCTGGTGCTCTTGTCCCTGGGGCTCTTGGCGCGCAGAGAGCTGAGGAGACTGGTTATCCTCCTGGCTGAGGCTCTCAGAGGAAGACTGCGAAGAACCAGCCCCTCCGCTACCACCCCCAACACCTCCTCCTCGTCGCAGGGCCTGCTGCTGGATGGCCAGGAGTGTGCGGGCGACTGTGGGATTTCCATAGCGAAGCTGCTCTTGGATTAGTCTGTGCAGGACAGTGCCAGATGCTTCTTCACCTCTCATTTTATTTGATGGAGATGAGTGTTTATGATCTGAACTAGACCTGGAGGGAAAGAGACCAATCCAAGAAAAGATTAGAATTTTTTGAATAGTCAATAAGTCAATATTTATTTTAAATAGATTTAAGACAGATAGATAGATAGAGCAGTACTATTTAAAATTATTTTTTAAATGATCTTTTATTTTATTATTTTAAATTAATATTATTCATGTAGTGAAAGGGACATACATTTTAAATATTACAATAGTGATTTATAGTCTCCATCAGCAAACACTGTTTTAGTGTTAAATGAACCCATTAGTGGTCTTCCGCTGCCATCTAGTTGTCGATCTAATTGCAATTTTTACACAACACTGTGTTTAACTGTTATAACTATTATAGTGTGTCAAAACTGATTGACATTTTAAATACCGGAGTTTTTCAGAATGAGGAGATCTATAATATTATATGAAGATAAAATCTATAAGTGAATATATGAGGGATTTAAGGTCATTTACTCTGGAAATGTTGTGTTTTTCAGGCCTTTTCTAATGGTTATAGCTCTACATTTAGTCTGAACTTTATGAAACTTTGCATGCTTGCTAAGAATCATCTGTCACAAGTTTTAACCACATTTCATAAAGATTTGTGTTTTTGTTTAGGTTTTATAGGCTTTTGAGTATATGTGGTCATGCCCCTTTTTAAATGACCCTGTTACATTTTGTTGATAATTATTAATCTAGAGTCCAGAGAACTGTTCTGTAGAATATTTAATGAACGATTTAATTGACAGCAAAGTTGTTCAGAATGAGATCTATCATGTGATATAAAGATTTAATGTTTGTGTGCATATTTGAACATTTTCTAAAATTTTAGGTCCTTTTCTATAGGAATACTGTGTTTCTGAGGCAGTTTTAGCTGTTATAGCGCCACCTTTGGTCTGAAACTTTGGATAATTGTTCATGTTTGAGTCATGTGTTAAATGTTTTCACCAAATTTCATAAAGTTTTTAGTTTTTGTTTTCGTTTTAAAGGGCTTTAATAATCATAATAATCATAACAATAACAATATGGTTTCAGCGCTGCACACTCAAACCCCTAATAATAATAATAATAATAATAATAATTATTATTATTATTATTATTATTATAAACATTGTAACAATAACAATAGGGTTTAAGCGATACACGCTCAAACCTCTAATAATAATAATAATAATAATAATAATAATAAAAATCGTAACAATAACAGTAGGGTTTCAGTCATTCGCACTCGAACCCCTAATAATAATAATAATAATAATACAAATCGTAACAATAACAATAGGGTTTCAGTGATACGCGCTCGAATCCCTAATAATAATATTAATAATAATAATAAAGGTCGTAACAATAACAGTAGGGTTTCATCGATACGCGCTCGAACCCCTAATAATAATAATAATAATAGTCGTAACAATAACAATAGGGTTTCAGCGCTGCGCGCTCGAATCGCTAATAATGAATAAAAATGAGTGGTCATCCAGACAAGCAGCGCGAGCATGAAAGCTCAATGTGAAATCGTCGTTATTACTATGTCCTGAGCGAATTAAACGGCGTAAACTTGACACAGTTTTGTCTTAACTAGTACTCAGCAACAATATATCGTCCTCAAATAGATTCGGATTAATCAGTGTTAAACATAAAGTTTAATATATTCCGTTTTCTGCCGATTAGGCACTAGTGCACGCGCTCGCTGCTGATCAGTAAACTCCATGTCTGTATCATGAACATTAACGATTAACTTACCCACTAAAACTTTCATTCCACACGGATTCTGTTAATGGCATGTGTAATAATCCAAGTAATCCAACTAATGTCTCCTCGTTGTGTTCAGGTCTGGTTGGGTTATGAGCTAGAAGGCGCGCGCTCCGCTCTCATAAATAACTGAGCTCGCCCGGAATGATCGGAATGTGTGAGCTCAGGGATCAAAAGTGAAAAGAGAGAGAAAAAGAGCCATTTAACTGCATTGATGCAGTTCTGCTTACATCCACCGGGGCTCTCACAACAGCTACGAGCATTAATGTTGTCACTGAAAGTCCTGTAATATAAGAAAACGGCCCATTTTTAGTCGAAGTAAGTCCATGGCAACATAAAGCCTTGTTTTACTAAAGAGAGTGCAGTGATGTCACATTAACAGAGAAAAGGTGTCAAAAGGTGTGATCCAAACTGAAAGGTATGCAAACGTGTTGACACAAGATAGGAATACAAACTACTAGAGCTAGAAGATCAAGCTTTGTGTATTTAGGCATATCTTATAAATGTATGAGCATATTTCTAGCACTAAATGTGAAGATGAAGATGGTCTTTTCCTTTGTATTCTACTGACTTATACTGAGTGTTTTTTCTTTCTAATCTTTGTACTCAAAATTCAGATAAAAAAAAAAAACAAGCATTGTAATATTATATCACAATATTACAGTTTTAACAGTTTGAAGGCCATAACTATATATTAAAAAAAACCTTGAGGAGTGTGTACCTTCACCTTGGTCTAAGTCACCAGCAGGAAACAGAGCGGTAACACCCTGCCATGGCAGACAGACTTCTCTTACTTGCCCTGTGGTTGTCTATGAATCCTCAGGTTCCTCCTGACTAAAGCCATAATAAATGGACATGGGTGGACCTCACACAGAGTGAACTGGCAGGAATGTTTAATCAGTCGGGTTGGACTGTTCGTTGAGATCAAGCAGCAGATTTCTGATGAAAGGGCAAAAGAGCATGATGTTTAAAATAACCAGGGAAACATCATTTGCTCCCATGTTATGATATTGAGCAATACATGCACATTCCCCGCTTGATTGGAATGATAGCAGGGTATTTCCAACTAAGTCTCAGACAGTGAGTCAATGGGAAACGGGTATGTGCTGGACATGCGACTACTTGATTGCAGGTGTGAATGAAGGAGCTAGTCACTGGCAAGTCTGTACACATCTATAAAAATGTAAGTCTTCCTCAATGTCTTTCAAGGAAACAAATGGGAAGACATCAAAGCACCCCTCAGTAAGAACCATGCTGCTTTGTTTTTCTTCAAACAACCCTTTTGAGAGAAACTGGAATATCTCCATTCTTTCAACCTCCACCCTGATATCTTAAACCTCCGGGTTATAAACTGCCATGTGGGCTTTTTTAGAGGAATCATAAGACTTAGAATAGAAGACAACTGAAAGAAGAAAATACAGAGAGAATGAAACTCAGCACAGCAGGGATCAGATGTTGTTTGGGTCGTGCAAAGCAGGCTCTTGGTATGGGGGACTAGAGAGGATGCTCTATTCTCATCACAATTCTGCCTTTATTGGCCGCAAATGGCCTGGCATATTTTCATGGCACATTTTTGATTTAAGATGCGATTGAAGCCTGAGCCACTGAGAAAGCCTACAATGAACTAAGTTGTTTACGGACCGCCACTGCTTCAGGCCACTTTATCTAGAACAAAAAAAACTCTATTAAGACAAGCCTTTGATATCAGCATAAATAAAAGATGTCTTCAAAGAAAACCAACCTGAATATTCTAAAGATAATTTATTAACCTGATTTATTTAAACACATTAACAGGAACATTTTATGTGTCCTCACTAGTCCTCACTAGCTCATAAATTGGACAAATCATGATTATATTAATGATTTGTTTAAGATTATATTAAATATATAAATAATAATGTGCATATGCAGGTCTCTGTGAAGGTTAGGCTTTGGGTGTAGAAAGTATTATTAACCTGATATAAAAATAAAAATTGACTTTTTGGGAAGGAAATCATTAAAAAAAAAACATGGGACAACATTGTGATTTGAAGAAACAGTTTATAATAAGTAATAATTTTTTGGTGCTTGCACAGCAGTTAGGTGTAGAGATACGGTCAAGACTATATTTTTGCATTACAGTAAAATGTTGTTCCAGGGTTCCAGTAGAAGTCTATGGAATGTCCCTATTTAGCTACCCATTAAAAAAGGTGCTCATTAGTTTGGAAGCATGGTAGCTGGTTTGAAATTGTTTATGCTTCTCCTTTTAGTTGGTCATCATGAGCTGGTTTAAGCTGGTCCTAAGCAGGAGCTAGTGTGTGTGTATGTGTGTGTATGTGTGCACCTGGTATTTATCACCTTATGGGGACCAATCCCCACAAAGATAGGAATACCAGTAAATGTTGACATTTTGAGAACATTTGTTAAGTCCCCATGAGGAAACATGCTTATAAATTACACAGAATGATATTGATGATGATGATTTTTGAAGAAAAAAAAAAAAATGCACATATAGTTTCCTGTAAGGGGTAGGTTTAGGTGTAGGGTCAGTGTAGGGCAATGTCACATACAGTTTGTAGAGTAGGCTATAAAAACCATTATGCCTATGTGTCCCCATAAAACATGTAAACCCTTTAACCTGCTGTTACTAGTTAAAAAGATATGTAGACTTGGACCATGCAAAAAAATTTAAAATAAATGAAATACTTCGTAAGTTGCAAAATAACATCGAACTGTGCCAAATTATAGTTTCCTGTCTTTTAACTCAGCTAGGAATTACAGCAAGTATCAGTCTTCTTTTGGTCGAACAACTTTATGTGATGCAAATTTGCAGATCAGCATTCACCAAAATTCATTTTTAAAATTCATTTTTAAAATTCATTACCTTTGTGTGTGTATGAATGGAAGTCAAGGGAATGAAAAGTATAGTGTTAGCTCTCTTGATTCAGTGTCTGTAAACTAATTAGTGGAGTGATTGATTCAATGGAAACAACAGAATAAATTCTGCCCTGGATTTGTATAAAAGAAATCGGGGAACCTTATACAGTCAGTTGTTAATAATTTGTCAATGAATGGGATCTTTTGCACTCTTTCTCACAGTGCCATTAGACACAATTAGCCTTATCTACAACATTCCTCCTCTCTGGTGTTTCACATTCAAATTCTTCTCATGACTCGCTGACAAGCCATAAACCTGGAATGAGGAGCGAGACAGTTGTTCATTCCACAATTGTTCCATAAAATCCTATAGGAAATTGAAATGAATGACAATCCATGAAGTGACAAACCATAAAACAAAATTACAGATGGAGTTGGTGCAGATCCCCTAAATAGTTTTGCACTGGATCAGGAGAATGCAGTTTATTCATGTGATTCCCTGCTTTAACCAGCAATGTGCCCCTGAGCAAATAACTGTCCCCACTGCTGCTGATCCAGCACATAGCTCACACTCAGTGGTTTTGCCCACCAAGGTGATGGAGGACAAGAGGAAGAAGGATATATATAGACTAGACCCTAAAGGTTTTTGCACACATCTGACTAAATGTAACACAATTATAATACTATAAATGTAGCACAAATACATACTGTAAAGAATTAAACTTAAATATGGCTTTGTCTGTCAGACTTACACAAAAAATTGTTACTATAGATAAGAAAGAAGCTTTATTTAGCTGAGTATTCTCTTATTTAACTAAGCAAGTATGTATAATATATTATTTTTAAGTAATGTATTTATTTTTTAATTATTACTATTTTATGTAATTAATTTCCTTTACTCCAGTTTTCTCTAGTTTAGAAATCTTGTAAAAAAAAATGTATTGTTATTAATGATATTGAATATCAGAAACATTTCCGCTTCTTATCACTTTTTATTTAAATGGTCATTTATAGGCCTGTTATTCTGGATTATTTGATGTACGCAGAGTTTGTTTAAAAGTATATTTTAAAGCAACATTATAAATTACTTAGCTGTCACTTTTGATTCATTTAATGAATCCTTGCTAAAAAAAATATTTAAAAAAAGATCTTGCTGAGCCCAAACGTATATACAATACTGAGTTTAGAATCAGTTAGTTTTTATTTTTAATGAATATATATTTTTTATTACTCTAGTTTTAGCTCCTGAGCATCACATTAGATATTACATACTTCACAAATTTTGCCAATGAAAGTTCTCCTGTGTTTACAGGCGAGATCCTTGTGGTGTTCAGCACTACATGAATCATCTCATTATCATTAATGATTATTGCACTCTGATAAGATAGTGGTCAAATAAGGCATGTGTGTGTGTGTGTGTGTGTGTGTGTGTGTTGGAAGGTCATGTCAGAAACCGGTTAAAATGGTGTCTAAACTCAGCTTTATTGTGTTAAATGTACAAAAATGCTGCACATTATCATCTTTATTACTGAGAAAATGTCAGCTGAGTGACTTTAAAACAGTGTTTTTTCATACTGAAAAGAGTCATTGCACAGAAGGCACACAAGCAGACTACGTATATTACCACTGTGGATGAATGTCCTTAAATACAAGCCATTCTAACTTTTACCCACATATGATATTAAGTGGGATAATATGCTTTGATATATGCTTTATCCTACATAATATATTGGCTTTTTGTAATGTAATACGTCTGACCCACAACTCAGCTAAATATTGGTTAGCAGAAACATAGTTGCTGGTAATTATCTGGATCCAGATTGTATTGTGTAAGTGTGTGCTGTCTGACTTGTTGCCAAAACATTTGTTTGAGAATTCACCCAACGTTTTTCCACTGAGGAGATGCTTTTCAACTGGGTGAAGTTATGTTAGCAAAGGCTCTGTTTATATTTAGCCAGCCTAGCTCTCTGTGTCCTGTTACACTTCAGTGGATAAGAGGCACAAATACAGGCATTTGATGCAGGTTGATATTAGACATTATATAAGAGAGGTTATATGGAAGTCTTTCATCTTGAACAAGAAGGAGTATAAGGAAATAGGGCTAAAACAATACATCAACTAAAGAAAAAAACCTGCAAGGCCCCTTAAAGTATTACAATTAAAGGCTTTATCAAACAGTCTGTCAAACTGTGCTTCTTAAGCAACAGATCTTCTTTACTCAAGGATCCCTGAAGATTGTGAACAGCCACAGCCATATCAGCCTGATTGCCCATTGAAGCTAAGCAGGGCTGAGCCTGGTCAGTACCGGATGAGACCTCCTGGGAAAACTAGGTTGCTGTTGGTAGAGGTGTTAGAGAGACCAGCAGGGGGTGCTCACCTTGTGGTCTGTATGGGTCCTAATTCCCCAGTATAGTGACGGGGACACTATACTGTCAATAGAGTACCGTCTTTCAGATGAAACGTTAAACCGAGGTCCATCTGTGGTTATTAAGAATCCCATGACACTCATCGTAAAGAGTAGGGGTGTAACCCTGGTGTCTATTTATTCAATCTTTTTGTGTGAGCACTGGTCTTGTTTTCATACCCATTTCGATCACACTGAATCAGTGAGTTAAACTTGAGAACTGATTCAGTCCAATATGCAGATGAATCATTCAGATCAGTTTTGAACTGCAACATTCCAAACGAATGATCTAAAGATTCAACTCATCATCAATCATTGATTCTTCACTTTACTGTCAGTCAAACAGACCTTGACTTCCCAAAAAGACTTCCTAAAACTTAACATAATGAGTAGGAGTATTATGAGTATTACTCATACAGTATTATGAGTCTACTTTTAGGGTACTTTTTGTCATTATGTAGCTAGACAGCCCTTATTCATTTCTATAAAATTTAGCAGGAGATTCCTTGGAAATTTCCGTTTTTTTGTTCCAGAGAAAAATAGTGATTAAAATGACTTTCGTTTTTGTGCAAGTTACACTATTATAGTCTTTATTATATCAGTGCGTGCCATAGTTTCCCTGACTTACATCCTCTTTACAACAATGGGAACAATAGGAAAACATCAGCACAATCAAATTAGTCAAAAGACATTGCAAATATTTAGCAAAGGCTGGCACAAATATGTGTTTTGAGTATTTGTGTGAGCAATAGCGTGGGAATTATGGGAGGAATGTGAAGGGCATGACCAACAGCATATCACAGGAAACTCACAGAGCGTATCCGGTGAGGACAAGAAGGCTAACAAAACATCAACTTTGAATATTTTTCTAAAAGGGATAACAACATCTGTGCCTTTCAAAAATGGCCTCTAATCATCAGTGTCAAATTATTTGGTTCAACAAAAACAAACAAAAACCTGCCATACAAAAACATCTCAAATGTAAATGAAAATAATCATTCATAAATGTTCCAAATAAAAGACAGTTAAATAAAGAACAAATAATGTACTAACTGTAACCCAGCTAACAAGTTTACGTTATAAAAACATTCCCATAACGTTCCCATTGCAGTACATTCTTAGAGCGTTCAAAACATCCAGTTTTTTAGACGTCTTGTTTGGTTATAAGAACGTTATTCAATTAGTTTTTGGTACATTTTATTATCTTGTTATATTAATGTTCTAAGAAAGTTTTCCTAACGTTCCCATTAAGTTATAAAAACGTTATGTTTGAACGTTCTTAGAACATTCAAAACATCCAGTTTTTTAGATGTTGAATTAACATTCTTGTTTGGTTAAAAGAACGTTATTCAAAATGATTTTAGAACGTTTTAGTCAATCGTTATATTAATGTTCTAAGAACATTATTTAAAACGTTCCATTCCCCATTATATTAATGTTTTAAGAACGTTTTCCTAACAATCCCATTAAGATATAAAAACGTTTTTGAAATGTTCCACTAACAGCATGATGATGATTTTATCCTAACATTTTTAGAACATTCCATAAGCAACTCGTTTCTAATGCTGACGTTTTCAAAACGTCCCACCAACAACACTATGATAATGTTTTCATCCTAACGTTTTTAGAGCGTTTATCAATTACAGATAATGTTAAGGAAGGATTCTACTAATCTTATGCACAAACATTTTTTTTATAACTTGCGAACCTTTAGAGAACGTTAGCCAAAGTTACGAGAATGTGTTAGCTGTTAGCTGTGAACTCAGGGCTTATCTCAAAAAAACATGATAGAAATGACAAGCATGTTGTTTCTGATAATGCACTGTTTGTTTTTGCATATTTGCGGTATATAAAAGTATGCAGAATACCTACCTCCTAACCTTTTATAGATCTATTCACATTCCTCAATGCTGATAGTGCAAGATGTGTCAGAGATGAGATAGAAGCCAGCTCACACCGGGATTATTGTTACACACACCAAACAATCTTCACTTTCTTATTCCAACAGGCAGTTTAATCGTGGGGTTTCAAACAAATTTAAAACAGGTGAGCTACTTGACATTAGGGAGTCATTCCAGTAAATGTGGGTCCGGGAGCAGAAGTTCTATGCTTTTATTAGATGTAGCTTGGGTTTTCCATGCTGCTGTGCCTTGACTCTGCCAAAAATGATCTTTCCAGCTGGAATAGATGTGTGGGACTGTGCAATATGCTGTATTGCAGTAATTATGAATGGAAAGGGGCCTGGGTACAAGCCATGCAGGGTGAATCAGAGAAGCTTGAGCAATGGTCATGTCTTCTTTTCAAATAGACTGAAAAAAAAAAAATGAAAAACTGAAATCTATGCATGCATCAAGGAAACTGTTTCAGCATGTAGAAGACTCAAAACTTAATTTATGGTTGCAACAATGAAGAAAAATGAGCATCAGGTGCATCACTGCTCCCAATCAATGACTCATTTTTACACTTGTTGTAAATCTGGATGGGGTTGCCGATAAGACTGACAGTTTGACAGTGACTGAAGGATAATTGGAATTTGTAGGTCAGGTAAACGAACAATGTGGATTTGCAGGAGTGTAACAGAAGTGCATAGTCTAATTCCTCTGGGCAGGTCCCAGCAATGTTCCAGGATCTGAAGGATAAGGATCACTCATCTGAGAACCAGGTGCCTAAAAAAAGACCTTTTAGAACATCACCGCATGTGCCACTCAAAATGTCTTTATAATGGTTTTACCTCGTATTCAGAGGTGCATATCAATCTATCCATGAAGGTTTAAATGCCACAGACGCCTCACTATAAATGTGTTTTAACCAAAGAAATTGTTTTAAAGATGAAGCGCAATATTTATAACACTAGGACAAAATGTACTAAAAATAACTTTTAAATGTAAAAGGAACATTTTGAATAAAAAAATTACTTTGCACTAGTCAACAAAAGATTGTTCTATTTCTCTGCCCCAGTCTTTTATTGGTTGAAAAAGCATATTTTGACCGCAAACTCACAAAAGTGATTGGACCAGTGCTGATGTGTCTCAAGATGGTCATGTATGCACTTAAAACTGATTTCTTCTCAGAGCTACAAATAATGTATTTAAACAGTAGCTGACTCTGCATCTTAGACTTGAAACTAATTTTAAAGTCACATTCTTGTCACTAAAATGGAATATCACAGTTTAGGTTCATTAGACTTCTTGTGCCCTTCTTTATTTCTTTCATATACCAATTCTATACCACTTCAGAACTTTGGCACCAGTTTCAGATTGTACAAATCAATGACAGGACAAAACGAATATAGAATGTCTTTGATATATAAAAGCTGCCTGAACGCTTAGACTAACACATCGTAAACATGAAGTGTCTCAGCATTGCAGGAGATAAAACAGAACCAGCCTGTGATGTATCCTGTCTCGTTGATACATGCTGTCTGCATTGCCAAACGTCTTCTCATTTAGAAACATTTTCCTTCATGCTCTACTGAGATTTAGGTCCACCGTAATACATTCCTCGCTCCTTATTTGTTGGGCCTTTAAGGACAGGTATCCATAGCAACACCGCAACATTCCAAGAACGTCTGGCCCCTGGCCTGTCACAACACCATCTGCCCAATAGCAAGCATTCACACACACTTTAAAGACTAAGGTGGAAGAAAACGTTGATAAACTGAGACTTCTGATGAATTCCCACTGCACGGATCACTTCACTGTTTTTGTACAAAGCCTAATAAAAGCAAACGAGAAGCTTTGCTCTTTGTTGACATACATTATGCTTTGACATTAGCAACAGCACATTTCCAGGAGTCCCACATGGTTCTCATTAACATTCCAAGTGCTCTCTTTCTCTCTTCTTCTCTTCCTCTCCCTTTTTCCCACTCTCTTTTGTCTCCTGAGGAGGCCAAAAAGGAAAACTGACGGTGTTGGCTCTGGACCATGCATTCCATGGGATGTGTCAAAACCATTCTCAGAAGAGCACAGAAGGCCCACTCAGGGGCACTTAGACACAAACACACACACACAAACACACACTTGCATATAATGGGTTTCCATGTTGTATGGGGATGCAATAGTTTTTATACTGTACAAACTATTTTTCTATCCCAGGGGTGGGCAACATCGGTCCTGGAGGGCCGGTGTCCTGCAGAGATTAGCTCCAACCCTAATCTTACACACCTGAAGAAGCTAATCAATGTCTTCAAATCACTAGAAAGTTACAAGCAGGTGTGTTTGATTAGGGTTGGAGCTAAACTCTGCAGGACACCGGCCCTCCAGGACCGAAGTTGCCCAGCCCTATTTTCTATACCCAAACCCCACCCCTAAACCAACAACTAACATAAAATGTTCTGCATCTTAGGATTTTCAAAAAGATCTTTCTGCATGATTTATACGCTTGTTTCCACATGGGGACCTAACATGTCTCCACAAGGTCAAAATTTACTGGAGTCCTTGTGGGGACATTTGGTCCCCATAATGTAGGGAATACCAGGTATACACAAAAACACACTTGTGCATATAGAAAGTGAGTTTTTAATAAAAAAGGGAGAACATTTTCCATGTTTGTCAGGCAGAAATATAAATCTATTCTTGAGTCTATTGTGACCAAAAATCTTTCCAAAAGACTTTTTAGAAAGTCTTTTAAGAATTTAGTTTTGCCCTGATTTTGTTCAAAATCATGTATCGCACATTTCATTTTAAGTATATAAGGGCATCAACAGCATATATAACAGCCTGATTTTCATTTATGTAGAATTCACTAGTGTTTCATATGTGTATGGTCTATAATAACATCCATCTAATACTATTGATGTAATAGTACTATTTAATACAGTTTGTGTTAAATGTGGAAGGGACAATGAATCATTTAGATGAACATTAGCTTCTGGATGAAACTATTTTAATGTATTATATATTACATACTGTATATGTGACCCTGGACCAGTAAAGTAAAGATCATGTTCCATACTAAAACTAAATGTTTGATTAGTAATATGCATTGCTAAGATCATCATTTGGACAACTTTAAAGGTGATTTTCTCAGCATTTAGATTTTTCTGTCCTCTCAGATTTCAGATTTTTATATAGTTGTATCTCGGTCATAAATTGCCCTATTCATCCAAATCATACATCAATGGGAAGCTTATTTATTTAGCCTTCAGATCACGTATAAATCTCAATTTCAGAAAATTAACACTTATGACTGGTTTTGTTGTCCAGGGTCACATATTGTATTAGTTTTAAAGTAAAACAATAACTGTAGTAGCCACAACCTTTTGTGATCTATAGACCAAAAATAAAAATAACTTTTAAAATGGCTAAACATTTATTTTCTTCACATTGAATCTGTGTGCTTTATGAATCCAGCTAACACTGAGGAGGAAACTTAGTCTTGAGATCTGATGTTTGGGCACAGCAGAGATGAACCAGTGGACTCACTGAATCACTGGAAATAGCCTTGAGACTCAGAAAGAGGACGTGAAATGTTGTGGAAAGCCCAATGCAGGATCCCATCTATAGAGCTCTGCGTTCATCGGGACAAATATGCTGTTAGGCATCTCATCTGTGGCTTTTGCATTTATTCATTTATTTGTATGCTATTGCAAAACACAACCTCACCTCGCCTATTATAGAGTCCATTTCATCTCTGTTGAGCAGTTGCTCTGATGGCGTTAAGCCCTGATCAGTCATGTGTTGACTCACCTGTGGGAATAAGCCAGACTAGTAACATCTGTGAGGACAGCTGGCCCTGAATTGTTAATTTAGTGTATATGGATTACCTGAAGACTCCTCGATGATGTTTCACTTTCAGGGCCCCAAGAAGACCTGGAGCAATTTCTACATCTTGGCTTTCCACTGAAAAGACAAATAGGGGAAGATAGGAGGAGTGATTCCAGGAGAGATTCCAAAGAGTGATAGAACTCACAGTTATTCTATTATAAATAGCATCAGTACTTCGTAAAGTTGCAGAGGGCATGATAACTCTGCAGGCACTGTGGGCAGGTTATCAGCTCTCCTCGGGTAAGGTGGCAAATTCCACAAGCCATCCTCGTCCCAACCATTTCAACATCTGAAGGCTAAAAGAGACCAAAAAAAAAAAAACATGTCAGAGATATACATGATTTAAACAAGAAGGTGTGTAAATAAGATACATTTTTTGAATGAGTTATTTCTCCACACATAGCAAAGGCATACCAAAAACTATAATGATTACTATATTAGCATCCACACCAATGAACAATAATATTTTTATTGTGCAGCAGTTTTATCGCCTGCTGCTTCAAAGGCTTAAGTTCTTTAAAGTCGTGCAGATTCTAATTAACTATCAATGTTTTTAATTGTTCATCAATTTTAAAACAAAATGGTAGTAATTCCTGTGAATTTTTTCTGTGTCATTATCCTCATTATCTGTGTTTATTATCCTCAAAGAGGCGTGTTCTGGTGAAGAACAATAACTATAAAGATAACTACCGTACAATGACTATATTAGCATCCACACCAATGTATGACAACATTCGGTTAATTATAAGCACACTGCAGTAATGTTGTCTGCTGCTTTAAATGCTGTAGCTGTTTAATGCTGGATTCTCATTGGCTGACTATGTTTTTATTGTACATCAGCTGTATAAAAATCCTTCTGAAAGTGATTCCAGTGATTATTAAAATACTATAGTTCCGTTTATTGTTTTAGCTGTGAAAATGTGGTACTTTTATGGACTCAGTAACAATGTCTCTCACTGAGTCACATGGAAGTGTTACCTGGAAGCCCAGGGGCTGAATACTTTTGCCTCCCGTGACTGTAGAGAGTGAAGTGGAGGACAAAGACGAGAAGAAAGAGAAGTCCACAGCAGAGCTGGAACTTGTCTCTGTCACTGGGGGGTGAACTGCAGGCTAAAAATAAGAGCAGAGACGTTACTACTATCACTTCTAATAATCACTAAACATGAGGTTAATGTATGAATCACTGTAATGCATCTTCAGTTGGTAGGGATATGCTGTCTTGTTAAAAATTATATTTTACCTGCAAAGGGTTGTATGTTCTGTCTTTCATTCTGATGCTTTGGCACAGCTGACAACGCCAGGTTCCACTGACAACAAACAAATTCATAGAGTTTTATACAGAGCAGTGCCTCTTAACCGTTTTTACTCAAAAGCTTCCCAAAGTCCAAAACCATCTTTAAACCCCACGACCAATAAATGTTAAAATATCTCTATTTAATCTCTACTTGTTTGATATTTTATGTATGGTTTTATACATATTTTTTAGCAATTTATTCAATATATTGTATCAATAAAAAATATAAATTTGATTAATTTGACTAATAATGTTAGTATAATTAATTGATAAAATTATTCTGTGATTTTTTTTTAAGATTAATTAAAAATATAACTAAAAATAAAATATAATAAAATAAAAAAATAAAATATAACTCAGATGAATTGTAAATCATCCCACTGTTCCAGTAAAAGTTTGCTGAGACCCCCTGGTGGGTATTGGCCTGCTGGTTGAGAACCACTGGCTCTGAAAGACTAAAAACCTGGGATTTAAAATATCTTTTAAACCTGCAAATCAACATAAATCATGTTAAAAAATTAATTGGAAAATTTGTAACAAATTATTTAATATCTCATTTAAATTATTATACTAATAATTACATTTAATTGTGTGTGTTTTTTTTTATATATTGTACTATGTAGAGTACCTTACACTAACTTACGCTTGACACAGCTAAAGAATAATGATGAGCACAACCATAGATCATCAGCTCTAGGTATGGTAGGGTCAGTGGCCTGTGTGTCACATGACTAATCTGTACCTGGGTATGGAGGTAAGGGGCGGCACTAGGCAGGTGAGATGGAAAGCGCGAGGACATCCGTCACAGCAGATGAGCTCCCCACCGTCTTTACATACAGTACATTCATCATCATTATGCTCGACCTGGAACATACAGTATGCATCACAAACTTCTTGTACCAGGTTAAAATGATGACTGCTTATTCCTATAAATTTTAGCTTTAGTAGGTTTTCTGGATCTTCTGGAGTCCAGAAATTTTGATCACCTACATTCTCTGACATGACTCTGGTGCTTGGCTCGCCCTGCTGGTGACTATAGGTTTGTGCAGTCTGTGTCTTGTGCACTCCAGCTGTCTCCTCCAGTTTGCCAGAAGAGTAGAATTCTCCTCCAACCTTGATGCATTTTTTGGCACCTCCTGCGGGAGAGAGCAGCTGAGACATCTGTGCTGCCAAAGTGAACCGGCAAAGTGTTTACACGGCAAGGTTACACTATCAAAACACACACTAAGAGCTAAAGCATTAGCTAAGTAAAGGCTTTCATCACAGTCTGTCAATACTGTATTAGTGTGCTGAGCTCACCAGACTCAATGACCTGCTGGATCAGAATCCCCTCCACTGTCCCGCAGCCAGTGGGATGCTCACTCGCAGACACAGTCACAGCCCTCTGGACTGAGGTAGATACAGCCTGGACCCCTGTATTTTGGGAATCACATTTATTCATCCGCAATCTCGTTCATTTACTACAATGCATAGCCTTCTAATGACACACTTTACACAAGCATGCGATTACCGTTTTCCACCGAGACCTGAGAAAGTGCTGCACCATCTGTCTTTCTCATCGGCTTGCCTTTGCTTCCTGAAACAGTGAAGACATCCAGCTATCAGGACTGTCATGTTTGCAAATAGAAGCATCCTGTCGCAGCCATACAAACTTACACTTGTGTCCACAGATTATAAACAGTTATTTGCCTTTTGATCGTAAAAATATCACGTGATTTGTGATCTGATGAGGGCTTGCCTGCAAGCGGAGGTAAAAAAAATGTCCAAATAAACACTGCTAAGTAGTTTTAGTATTTTACCATATGATTATTTTATATTCATTTCAATATCTTAGGTAAACATCGTTTTTAATGGCAGAGTGAAAAACCTTTTTAACCTTTTTTTGTTTGTGTGGCAGTGTCCATACCTGAGCTGGAGGTCAAGGCTTTCTTGGTATGGAGTTGTTTTTCAGCCACCCCTCTCTTCTTGCCTAACTGGCTGCGGACATGCAGCTCAAGCCTGGGGTTCCCTGCATGTCTGGCCACCTGCTTTAACCCTGCCAAATCAGATTATAATCACTTCAACTGTAATTATTATCCTCCAAACTACTTATGTTTGCCAGACCTGTGCACTGTACCTTTGGGAAGGTTCATAAACAGGGTGTCTAGTTTTGGGTAACACTCCTTATTGTACTCTTTGCAGAGATTGCTCCAGAAGCCCTGGAGGACTGTGGCATCCTGGTCCAGTATCAAAGTGAGCAGTGAGTAGACAGCTTTGTGGATCCCGTCCTTTTTCTTTCTCTCTAAAGTCTCCTTAGGTGTTGATCGGTAATAGTGTTAGTTTCTTGTATTAGGAATTGATTTAGCATGTTTATAATTATGCTGAGAAATGCATTTCTTATAAAAATGTTCACCCTTAGGATCTGTTCAGAGATGATGTCGTGATCGGCCAGCCCGTACAGCAATGGGAAAGGGTCATGGATCGCCATAGCAATCTCAGTCCTACATGCTCGTAGCTGTGAGCGCAGGTCAGACTCTCCGTAACCTTCCACCCTCGACATGCTTCTAGAAGAGTCCTGCATATTGATCACAAACTACATTTACACTGAAAATCTGGCTCTGGTGCTCTGAGAGCGCTAAATATATCTTCAGATGTTTATTTAAAAAAAGATTTTAAAAATTATTGTGTGCATAATTGATACTTAAACAAATTAGAGGACTTCAGCCTTTTATAGAGAAGTGATTCCATGTAATTCCAAGCTAAATATTATATCAAATTTAATTTTGCACTTTAACCTGGACTTACAATACAGTAAAAGACACATAACATCATATTTACATAGCTTACAATACATTACAATAATGCAAACAAAAATGTAACAAATAGTAATAATAATAAAAGAAAAAATATTGTAAGAAAAAAATTTTTGATTTTTTTTCTCCAGCATTTTTAATGCAGCAACAAAAGGAAATATTTAGCTGAGCTTTAGTTTTATTGAAATTATTTTCTATTAATAATTGATTAATTTTGGTTTATCCTTTTGTTTTTGAAAAATCTGTTAGAGATCAAATAGACCTGCTGATGCTAAAGACTCATAACCATAATAATTAAACACTATCCCTTTAAAAATTATGGTACATACTGATTAGTTTCCTAATGCTAAGAAAATTAACATAGTACTTACAAAAGATGCAGGTGATGAGGACTAGAGATACCTGTAATCTACTAGCTGGTTTCCTTTTATTTGGTGTAATGGCTGTCAGTGATTGGCATGGCTTTTTTGTGACTGCTAGACAAATGTGCTCTTGGAGCCTCTAGGGGCCATTTTTTCATGAGATTGCTGTGATAAGTGGTGACGATGAATTTCTATTTACAGTTAAAACATTAACTTGCACCTTGTGGGCTATATTAAAAATACCTACCCCTTATTTGTTCGCATTTATCCTCATTTGTGTGGTACGGCTTGGAAAGTCCACAGTTGGGCAAGAAACGATTTCTCAATCATGTGAGCCTCTACTTTCAGTCACCTGTCTCTCCAGAGGACCACAGTTTCCATGCCAAGGGGAATCCCAGTCTCTGTGCATCACAATAAATGCACTGGATCTGGATTAGCCATTAATTCCGCATTTGTAATGTTGCATGGGAATTATTAATGTCTTTGAGATTTTTCAACAAGGTTATACTTAAACTATAATGGACCTTTTTGTAACGACTGACCTTTAGAGTGAAAACAAATCAATTTTGTTTTTGCATTTGGATCGATAGCAAAAGAAAAAAATCACCTTGAAGTTTCTGTGACTTTCCAAAAGTGGAAAAAAATGTCAAAGATCGGTCAGGTTGGTAAAAAAAAAAATTGCCATTACTTGGCCTTGTTATTAATAATAATCACATAGCAGGGAAAACTCATTTTGTCATTACCAATGTAAGAAAAGACGAATTATAATTTACATTAATTAATAAATGAGACAATTAAATAATAAATATTTACAAAATTAAGAAATTGTGGAAACCGTGAAAAGTGTCCATTGATTTCAACTTTAAATGAAACTTTGAACATGATATAACATCTTAAAATGTCATAAATTGTGTTTTTTAAAGCTTTTGGTAAATAAAGAAATCATTAGAACTTAATTCAAATAATAATGTAGCCGTAGACAGTTTGGTATTAAGACATGGATTTTATTGATTTTTTTTCAGACAGATGTCATGCTCATAAATGTCCTTACAGAGTGAATAAAGAGCCAACTACACTGCTCTACACAACCCTATGGCAACAGCTCTGACAGATTAAATCTCATCACACTATCAGCAGCAACTTCCTGTTTTACATACAACCTTCCGCTTGCTGTTCTGCAATTTTTCTCGACTGCTGTGAATTGGCTAGATGGTGTGAATACAACAATTTGATCATAAATCCTTCAGTTGTCTGGCCGACCAGTCAGTGACCACCGTTCTGTAACGTATGTGTTCTCAGGTAGCCATACAATGAAAGCTTTGCATTGTGATGCCACAATAACAGAAGGCACAACTAGTGTACAAAAGTGAAAGATGACAAAGCGAACGAGAGGAAACGGAGGCTTAAGAAACGTGAATGTGATAGATGCCGTATTCTGTGCCCTGTCAATGCAAAACTCATTCTCCTCAGTCCCTCCCCGCAGCTACTATCAGCGGCCCCTTAAATTATCCCAGAAGCTGAAGCCTAGTACCAACAATTCAGTCACAGTTATTCCTCATGTCCATTTTTTTGTTTTAATTAATAGAATTATTGGCACCAGAAAGAAACTCGCACTAACATTAAATATATTATAAATACCTAATATATCCTAAATTAATCTCTATACAATCAGTGGTGTTAATCAGTGCACTTATGTAAACAATTCAAAATAGAAAAAAAAACGAAACAAATACAGTAAAGATACTATGTTTCCAGAGATTTGTAAACAACTCACATTTCTTGAACGTACTGTTGCGATAACCAGAATATTGTGAGCGGACGACAGGCGGGTACATTCTCTCTCAGCTCAGTGCTGTTTTAAAAAGGTCTTCACGTTTTAGGATGAAAGTGTTCGCCTGCGACTAGCTTTTCGAATTTTAATCTACACATCCATTCAGCATGTGCGGGAGATTACGAGAGCTTTACTACAAAGGATACGACAATCATTTGTCTGTTTCAACACTTCAGGATGTGGTGAACCATACACTTGTCAGAACCCAGAAGAAAGTGCATGTATTTGAAATGAAAATCTGTTGTTTCCTAAGGCTCACCTTACTCACCTCAACCGAATGAAGGACGTTTAACTCATTCGTTTTAGTTCTAATTGGCTGCAAATACAAAATTATAATTAAAAACTAAAAATCACATATTTCTGTAAAACATCTGAAAGGGATTTAACAGGAATAATGTGTTCTTTCAGGGAAAATAAAAAAAGATGGATGAGTAAAACAGTATAAGGCAACATTAAAATGCCCAAACCATAAGTAATACTTCACTACCAGTGTATGGCTACAGGTGAGACAGAGAAAATAAAAGTGAAGCCCTTGTCATATTAAAAAAAAGAAGAAGAAAAAAAAACAACAACATTTGTACAAGTGAACATAAACCACGTCTAAATGATGGATGTTCACAATAATATAAATACTATATACAATACAGTACCGCCTGGCGGATCTAAAGTGTATACATGAAGCTAGCAGAAAAATCCATTGGTTCTTTGCAACAGTGCCACGGCACTTTAAAGGTTAACCGGGTTAGTACACACACCTCTCACGGAGACTGGTACTGGATTAGCATGTAGGATGTACTGTATACACAGACCCACACTAAGACCTCTTTCTTTTTGTTCTTTTTTTTTCATTAATTCTGAGTTCTTCTTTTCGTTGCTATCGATGTGCATGGACCAAAGGACATGACAGATTCTAAAAGTTGTCTTACATGCATGCTATGGACGAAAGACAGTTACTCTGTCCCCCCCGTCTTGAATCTTAAACTCTTTTTTTGTTTGTGTGTGTGAAGGCATCATTTAGTGCTTTTTGTAATGTACAAAAATACAAAACATAACAACCGATAATACACTCTGAATGTTGTTTGGCCGAAGATGGTACACATGCCACTTCCTGTCTTATATGAATCTGTTAGCTAGTCACTTTGAATTACCTATGATATTATTTTGGCAATTAAACAGACGGTGTAGATTTTTTGTTTTTTGTTCTTGCAACTGAGGAATATAATTTTAGACCCATTCAGATGTAAAAAGCCTATATCCGATCATAAAGTTCAACTGGACGTGGACCCATAGGAAGCAACAGAACAAGCATGTGGTGTTAATGAAGGTCCGAACCGCTTTCTACTAACAGGAGCACCCACTTTCAGCGGCTGGAGGATCTGGCTGTTTGTCCAGCTTAATGTCAATCACTGGAGAAGGGATGCGTGTCAAGGAAATCAAGGTGTTGTCTTATTAAAGTATTCAGCTCAGCTTCCCAGTATTTTTATTATCTCTTAATAAATTCATTTGTCACACTTTATATTAGGTCACCTTAACTACTATGTACTTACATAAGTACAGTGCACTTATTGTGATCATATCCTATTGCACAATATGGTAGCACTTTATTTTCGCCATGTAGTTACCTTATATTATCAGTTCGTTCTTGGGTAAGTAAACTGTAAGTAGATTATTTGAACATGTAAGTACACATACTGTAAAATAAAGTGAAACCCAAAACTCTTGCTGCTATGACCTAATATAAAGTAGGACCAACTTATTTTATTAAATCAATATTCTATTTTTATTATCATATCTTAGGTGAAAAAGCATAATCAGCAAGCAAAAGAGTGTCATGAAAAGTATGTGTTTTTGAAAAAGGAGCCAGACAGTTAAACAAGGCTTGATATCAACAATAGATTAAAAATGAATATATGTATAGCTATAAATTCTGCACTAGAAGTAGGTTAGTAATTTCTGTTTCACTAGTAGAAATGTGGATGTTTTCAGCTTTCAAACTGTTTATCAACCGCCAGGTGGCAAAATTATTAAATTTACTCATCAATCTCCACATTCATATGCGGCACATTTTCAAAAATGATACTTATCTGCTTTAAATGTCATGCATTCAAGGATACTTCCTTCTTTGTTGTTATCATCCAGGCTCTCCATTCCGGGCAAAGCAGCAGCCACTCGCCGAAACAACTATTAAACCAAACAGAAAGAGAATGAAATCAGATTTTTTTTACCAGAGTGGACTGGTACAGTTAAAGCCCTATGGGCAACAGCTCTGACTAAATCAAATCTTTTTAGAGCTTTCCATGTGTCATGTTACAGGGCATGATCTCAATTCAGTTACTCTATTGGATCAAGTCCATTTGCCATTGAGCAGACATTGTAGCGCTCTTAGACTCACCTGTTTAACGTTGCTGCCAGTCTTTGCACTAGTCTCAATAAACATTACATTCAGCTCTTTGGCCCGCTGCTCACCCTCCTCTATAGTGATCTGCCTATCAAAGCAATTCAACATAATGCGTTACAATTTTAATAAAATTTTAACTACCGTTTTCTAAAAATTAATACAAAAAAGAGAAAAATATAAAAATGAACCTTAATACTTCAGTGACACATATTGAGAATTCTAGCACAATGTCTTATATAAAATGTTAATATAAAAGACTCCACCTCTTTTCTTCCAGGTCTGTTTTATTGCCCACCAGCATGATAATGACATCACTTCCCCTCTCTGTTCTGACATCGTCAATCCATTTGGAGGTTAGCTGGAATGAATTGACATCTGGAAGAAGAAAAGGAAAATAAATCAGTTTTGACAAATGCATGTTTTTATCGCACAATGGGTCAAAGTGCATGTTTGAGGTGCTCACTTGTGATATCATACACCACCACAGCCACTGTGGAGTCTCTAATGTAGCTCGGGATAAGACTCCTAAAGCGCTCTTGCCCTGCGGTGTCCCATAGCTGTAACCTCACCTGCAAGAAAAACAAACAAGGCATATTTGTAGAAATAATGATAGATTTTGATAGTTGCATTAACGTGATATACAATTCTTACAGTTCGGTCCTCCAGATACATCGTTTTTGATAAAAAGTCAATTCCAATGGTTGCCTGTAATGATAATAAGATTCAAAGTAAGATACAAAATAACACAGACTTATTGGAAAAGTCTTTGGAACCAATAGCATACCTGATAAGTGTTGTCAAAACTGTCATACATGAACCTTGTTATCAGCGATGTTTTCCCAACTGTAAAACAAACCAACAAAACCAGGACAAGATTCAGATTTTGATGAATCATCATATGCATTGAAGGGATTAATAACTTGTTTGTCCTGACCAATCCCATGCACTGTGTCTTTAGTAATTGAATTACACTATCATGCTGCCATATAACCTCCGTCCTTCAAATGATGGTATTTCTTAAGGAATTACACAGAGAATGTCTTTTGAACTTCACTGTCATTTAGAGTTATGATGACAGGAAAAAATGACTTCAAAAATGCGGCAGTGCATGACAGCAGAATTCCTGAGTACACATTTCAGAGGATTGCTCTTTTTTAAGCCAGTCTGGTCGAGCCTGTTTATCAGGCTGGGCCGAGATACTAAAATCACCACAAAGCCAATGGTTACACTGGAGCTCATAGAACAAAAGGGCATAATGGTCCCATTCTTCAGTGACTTCACTGGTTGTTCTGCCGAGGTCTTGAGACAAGATCAACCAAATCTGAACAGCAGAGAGCTTCAGGACCATGGACAGCAGAATACAAGTGGTCTTCTAATGATAGTCATGCAAACCATGCCATCAGTTACTCTCATGTTGCTCCAAACGTGCATGACTTCCTTTCATCAGCCACGATTCACTTTCATTACATGGGAAAAAAAAGATAAGTGGCAAATGAGAGGATGTTGTTCTTTCTAACATCTCCTTTTGTGTTCCACAGTAGAAAAATGGTTCGGAACAACACGGAGGTGAGTAAACAATGACACAATGTTCAAAAGCCGACATAAAATTGGAAAAAATAAAGGGGAAAATATTTTTTTTTCTTTGCAGGTGTGGTAATATAATCTTATTCAGGCCGTGTAGGATTTATTATTTAGACATGACAAGACTTAATTTGCAATTATCACAATCTAATGCTGTTTTCTCCAGTACAGAGGGCCCTCTGTCTGACCGCCTGTCCATGTTTTCAGTGAATGATGAATGCATAACCACTGTATTAGGAGCTATAAGCATTACTGCAAATTTAAAGGCAAAAATATCTCAAAGGCACGTGAACTTTACGGTGACGCCATGTTCAGTGTTATTATTGTCAATATTTGGATGTCCAGTCATCAAATGACAGACATGATCTCAAATGCCGTCTGATTACGTCTTCACAAACACCGACAGTGACACTGATAAAACCATCATCCGCCCAAATGAATAAACCACGATATCTAGCCATATCATACAGCCTGATCTTATGACTGCTCATAAAAGAATGCATGAGGTTTTAATGTTTGCCCTGCTGAAGAATCCCACAGACACTGACTGCCAACCTGGGTGTGTCTCCAGTAGACACACGGGAAATGCAAAGCCTCTGCGCTTTTCTGCTCCATGACATTAAATCAGTGGATATTTACATGAAGGTACATACAAACACGGCGATATACGTGTCTTTCGATTGAATTATTTCTTATATAGCGTTTGTTTTGAGTTATTTCGACTGCGCTAAAATAACAGCGATCAATAATATTATCAGCCCTTCTGCTTCCAATGGAAAATACAGGTGACAATCAAAGCAGAGTTGTTTAAATAGCGATTACATCACGTTAAATTCACAGATGGGTGTTTAGTAGCCTAATGACGCTGCATAGCTATACATTTACATGACTAATCAAAAATTAAACATATGCAAGCGAATACTTTGACAGGCAATCGATGGAGAGATAGCATCGTTTGAAATAACACCAGCGGATACACAAAAGGCTCATATACAACATACTAATGCACTTCATGCATGTGTCGGAAGGTTAATGGGTTCGTCTAAACCCAGTCGTGGCAAACCCAAAGACTCACCGCTTTGCTCCCCTAAAAAAACAAGTTTGAATTTCCGTAAAGGGTTCCCAAAGTCACTTCCCATGGACATGATTGCTTTAATGACACAGTTGGTATGGATTAATATGTACAGGTGGCACCAGCCTTGCGAGAATGCAGATGGATAATCTTCGGTCCCGAATCGATGGATATTGCAGTGCTGCTCCGCGATGTCAAGTCTCCCGTCCTGTGCGCATGCGCAGCGGCGGCGATACGCCCGTCTGATATCACTGTGTGTTTACGGAAACGTCCCTCATAAACTCTCTTCGCACACTAAACCGCAGGCCCAGCATCCGTGCAGCAGTGTTTGCAGCTGCACTCGGAAGTTCAACACATATTTATATACTTACAACGCTTAGTTTAGTTTTTTGTACATACCCCAGGCTGTATGTATATCTTTCTGTTTTGTAAACAAGTGAATGCATCCTGTGAATAAATAGCCTGATTGAATGGAAAGTGTTAAACAAAAGATTGTATTTTACATTTAGATTGTATTTACATTTGTGCTGTTTTTAAGGTGATAAATCTATAAAATATTATTATCTTATACAGAAACT
>JAUCNO010000663.1:10794725-10805313 GCA_032353835.1 Enteromius viviparus
ATGCTGAAAATTGTAGACCCCTCCATGATTTCTTAGAAAGAGAACTTGCAAAATCACAGGGTGATCAAATACTTATTAACCTCACAGTATATATAATCTTTTATTTCTGTATTTTCTATTTTCTGTTATTTTAGTTCTTTTGAAATATGTCATATAAACAAAAAATCTCATTCAATGGTCCCTCATTCAATGGTGAAAATGCGCTGATGTATTTGCATTCAGTCTATTAATAACACGTAATTTAGTGATAAAATAAAATATTTAAAAATATTAAGATTAAATTGGCTAGTTTGTTGCAGTTGCATTTTTTTGTGTGTGGAGAAATCCTGAAATAAAATAAAGATATAATTTTACTTTAAGTACCTGATAGTTCCTGCCAGCAGCGGGTTGAATGCGTACAGCCAGTCATGCATTTCTTTGTCATTGGTGGCTTGGAGGAGAATGCTGCGGTGCTCAGTGCACACAGCAAAAGTGTTAGGAGCCTGAAAACCAAACATCACATGGGTTAGCAAAAGCAGTGGACAACTACTGCTAGCAGAGCACTTTCCTCAGTAATCATTTGTTATGTCATTGGACGAGGTATAAATAAATAGCCTCACCCTCAGCATGGTGTGCTGATCTTCACTGTACTCCACTTGAGCAGAGGACAGGTTGATGACGGCTCTCTCCACGCAGTCTCTCTCACTGCGGTACAGGTAGACATATGGTCGCCGCACCACAATGTACCGCTTCACCCAGCCACTGGTGTGTGGCTCGAGAAAGTGTAGATAGCCTTTCTTTGACACAATGGGGCTGTAGTCAGGAAAATAATAGATATATACATTATTATTTACAAGGTAATCAATAACATGATACATTAGGATGTTTAAAGTTTTAAGGACAGGAGATTTTCAACAGTGGTATTTAATGTTATACTGACACCTAGTGGAGCGGATGCAATGTTATAGAAAACATTCAAAATTGAGTTGAGGCAATACATTTTCAGGATATGTTGGTATACTACCTGACACGAATCTCCTGGATGTTGGGGATGAAGGTGCAGCTCCTGGGTTTTCTTTCTATAGGGCTAAAGGGGTCAAGATCAGGGCTGGAGGCACCAGAGTTTGCTTCAGCACCTCTGTAAAATCACATAGAACAGGAGTCCTGTTAAGTATTTGAGAATACTGATTCTAGAGAACCAGTATTTATTATGTTGTTATCATATTAACAGGAACTTTTGTGGGTTTTGTTGAAAATGCACTGACCTGAAGTCTTGACTGCCATAGTGACCATCCACCAGTGACGGGCAAGTGGAGGAAGGTGTTAATGTGCTCAGAGGGGAAGAAGAACTGTCCCTTAAAAGCGATGCAGATATCTCTGATAGCTAAAAGAAAAAAAAGAGCACCACAATATGATAAAGCTGGCAACACATTTAAAGTGTCTCATTCATCATATTCCAGAAATGCCATGCTTACCCTTAAAGCATCTATTATACTATTCATGCTGCTCTACTCTAAATGAGTGAATGAGAAAAATCAAGTGAAGAACTTTTTTAAGGATTTTTTAAATGGCTAAAAGGAAAATACAGCTAAATATGACATCAAAGAAAATAAAGAGAGCGAGAGAAATATCTGGTCTGCATGGGCAAGAGAATGAGGCAAGGTCTGGACGGACACTAGGACAGTAAAGGCTCACCTTGCTCTCACTGAGACTGCTGCTCACCTGGCTGTACTGCCTGTTGAAGGTGTGCATTAGCAGTCGCACACACTGAAAAGAGGAAAAAAAAAACATAAAAAATGGAATAAAATACATAATGTAAAGGATTAAAAATTGTAAACATTTCAGAGGAGTGGATTTCAATTTAATACAAGAGCAGTTAACAATAATAAAAATGAATGATCTAACCAGGGCCAAATTTTAACATGGGGACATGAACAGCATGATTTGAAAACCTAAATCTTACCTCTCTATTTGTTACCTCTCTTAGCTTCACACTGAATTTTAAATCATATTTTGCAATATTAATTTTTTCAATTAAAAATGAAAAAAGTATACCTTTTTTGTATGTATTATTGTTGACATTACAAACAATTAATTAATCTGAACTTTTTAATGGAGTTTGTTGTAAGTAAAAAAAGAAAAAAGAAAACATAAAAGGTATGAATAGCGAGCCTTGTGGAACTCCTTAAAAAATGGTAAATTCTTATTAATTTGTGCAGTATATATGTTTTTTGTCAAGTTGGACATGGTGGGAATAGTCTACCACTGTCTTGTTATGTGGATATAAAGCAGCAATGTTCACCTTGGCAGCCAGCTCCCTCTGTCTCTCATTGGGACTGTCCAGACCCAGGCTGACTACTGGGTTGATCATGGGGCTGGTGGCCTTAGGTGAGTCCATCAGGTCTTTGCCACAGAAAGAGTCCTGTCCCAGCAGCAAAGATGCTTCCAGCTTCTCTCTCAGCAGAAGGTAATGCCTGGTCTTCTCCACCTGTAAACAAACACCTCGCAATCACTAAATTTTATTTTCAGTCAAGTAAAAATATAGCCAAGAATAAAAGACTAAAACATTCAGATGGACCATATTTTACCTCTTGTAGAAGGCTAAGTTTCTCCAGCTCCCACTGGTGGTCCAGAATGAGACTGTCGCTGCGAGGCCTCCAACCTGCAAGGTTCTCCTCTCCTCGCACATACGCCACTGAGGTGTCCAGCACCCGTCTGCGCCTCCTTTGCATACCTGCAACGTCATGGCAAAACAACAAAATGAATCAAACAACCGGGGGTAAATCTGTATATTTATGTGATAAGTAATTATTCTAACTTACCAGGGCTTCCAATGTCAGCCAAATGGCAAAGGCTTAATTCATATACTCCAGTCACACGGTTACTGAGACACCAAAGACAAACCAATTACAATGAGAGTCCATATTTCTAAGATATCAATTCCTAAACATTTAATATTAGAAATAGTGATTTGATTCATTTAAAATCAATTTACTTCACTGCAAAAAGAGGCCAGCAAACTTTTCTCACCTCTCGGAGGGCCTAAAGGCACCTGTGCTGAAAAGGTTTCGAATGGAACGTGATGCAGGAAGTTTAGCATCTCTTGAGTAGAACACCATGCAAAAGTCCTTAGTGATGACAGTGGGCTGAGTGCAGTTCTCCATCTAAACATTATAGCAGCAAGAACATCAATCAGATTCTACTACTGACTGTGTATCTTGAATTTGGTTTATACTGCTTCTGATTAGTTCCAACGTCATAGTTTAAGAGAGCCTTCCTCACCTCAAGATAGGCAGAGAGGGTTATGTAAATTTTCTCTCCATATGGAGTGACACGATTGAGCAGGAGAGAGTTGTGCATGGAGCTGTCCCATGCGGCCTCAAAGCGGTAAAATGTCCTGAAAAGATGCAACCGGCTTTATTAAACAGAATTATATAACTTGATTTTTTACTTTTTTTTTCTACAAGTTTGAAAATATAAAGTAGGTTACAACAATGTCAACAACAGCGACAACAAACCAATTAAAAATCTGTATGCTTAAGGAAAAAACATACCTATGGTCAATTCCCAATGACACTCTGACAGGACAGAATAAAGAAACTACCATGTTAGTAAGTTAAAATTTTTACCCTTCTAATTTAAATTATGTAATTAAATAGTCTGACTATTATGAATATAATTACATTTAAATGCATCAATATGAATTAGGTTTTAGTATTGTTAATATCAAGAGTACTTTATTAATATAGGATTAATGAATTGATATTATATGCATAATAAAAATGTATACATTTACAAATTTCCTTTATACATTTATGTAGGATTTTTTTTTATTTACTAAATATCTTCATAGAACATGATCTTTATTTAATATACTAATGATTTTTGCATAAAAGAATTTTTTGTAATTTTAACCCATATAATATAATGTTGGCTATTGCTACAAATAAACCCATGCAACTTATAGCTGGTCTTGTGGTCCAGGTTCACAAATAATCTGAATATATGTAATTCATGTCAACATTTTGTTATTGATAACACTGTTAGTTTATTATGATTCAGTAGTCATATTGCAAATAGCAAAAACAGCATTTAAAAGCATTCTGTTATTGAGAGGTACTGGAGGAAGGATCAGTGGTGTACCTGTCATCATAAGATGGTCGTATGTAGCTTGAAGACAGGATGTTGAGGGACAGGATGTTGGGGTCGATGATAGTCTCATCTGCCTCGGGTGTGTTACGGATACGCCCTAAAAAGAAGAAACGCAGACTCATCTGAAACTCTGCCTGAGCATTTGCTATAACATCTCCATTTGTCCTCTATGCATGTTAGCACTTAATGTCATAGAAGCCAGGGATTCTGCTAAACTATTTTAGCACAAAATAGCACTAACCTATGACAAGTTCTTTAACCTCCTTCCACTCAATATCATTGCCAGTTTCATGGGCAATAGTCACTGTAATTCTTCTTTGGATGCCCTGCGGAAAATATGACAAAGGTGAAATTCCAAAATCCCCCGTTTATCTCACTTTACACTAAAGTTTAGGGTTCTGTAAAAATGTCTACCTGGTGCAACAGGAAGGTACCGTGGCAGGGCATTCCACCCCTGTGATCAACAACAGCTGGGATGTAGCTAAAAAAAGTAGAGAAAAACAGGTACAAGGGTTACATT
Source organism: Enteromius viviparus (assembly GCA_032353835.1). Taxonomy (NCBI): domain Eukaryota; kingdom Metazoa; phylum Chordata; class Actinopteri; order Cypriniformes; family Cyprinidae; genus Enteromius; species Enteromius viviparus. The sequence goes on from JAUCNO010000663.1 coordinate 10,799,377, forward strand.
ATATATGAATAACCTACCATACATACAGTCTTCAATGAGTAACTTACTAGGAACTGATATACCACAATGTGTTTATCAGATACTCACTCTCCGTTGGCCTCCAGCTCACAGATCTCAAAAAATGACATAAGGTCATATTTGCAGTGACAGGGGCCAGCGGTTGAGCGTGTCAGCGTATTTAGTTTAGTAGCAGGCACTGGGGGGGGAAAGGGGCAGAGTTCAGACATGGACAGACCACAAGCACTGTATGTAACGGTCAAGAAATGAGACTAAACATCTCCTCACCTGGCTTTGACAAAGGCATAACTCTAGGGAACTGCCTTCTTGTTGGACGTAATGCACTATAGGAAATTTTATTTGACATCGTAAGTAACTAAAAAGTATGATAATCATAAATATAATATATATATGTAAAATAAAGTTGCTCACCTAATTAAGTCCTTACAGAGCGGAGGGAAAGGTTGTTTCTGGTAGTGACCGAACACCTCAAAAACGATTGGCTGACTCTTGATGTATTCCACAAAAGACTTGGTGACCTCCACGGATATCTGCAATAGTAGCAGGCCGCACAAATAATTTATGTTTGATTTAACATCCAAGCATGGTTGAATTACTTCATTAGTAAATGTCACAAAGGTTGATTACATTTTGTACGTGGTAGAATCCCAGTGGAGGCCCGCGGCCGGTATTCTTCAATGGCTCAGTGGAAAATGCCTCGTCATGCCTGTGAATAAAGCTGGAAAAAGACACAGGACAACATCATTTTAACAGATTGTTTTTGAGTGGGAACTTTCAAAAACATTTTGCAGGACGAAACAATGTTCATCTAAATCACTGTGGCTGATATTTATAATGTGCATAGGCCTTTCAAACCCTAAAACCTGTCAGATATACAGCACAGTTTTTATGGAAAATTCATCCTGACAAATCTATGAATGAGCAATATCTACTCACTTGAACTGGCAGAAGATATCCGCATACTCAGCAGAGATGCTAGAGGCCTGAAGCACTGTGACCCTGAAGGTGAAGTTGCTGCCGATTTTCAAATGCTGGAGTGATGTTTCCTGAGTCACATCAAGAGGACATTCCAGACCCTTCAGAGGACTGTTGGGAACATCAGGCGAGGCTAGACGCATGCAAAAACAAATCAAATTATAATCCAAATACGGTTTAAGTCACTTATGTTACTATTTACAACTGCTTTAATAGTAAAATGATCACAGCATGATTACTAGGCCAATTATTTGGTTGTGACATGTATAAATCATTTTTTAACATGTTACCCGCACAGGTGTTGTTGTTGACTTCATCAGCACTGAGGCTCATGTCTGAGTTCTGTCCTTCTCCCTCTACAATGCGCAGCTCCTCTTGAGATGTGTTTATGTGAGACATCCCACCAGTGCATGTTTCTGTCTGGAACTGAGCAAAGAGAAAAACAGTTCTTGATGGTGTCTTACCTTCTACCAAAACAATTTTAATACCTTAACAGCCCAACTTAACTTCTGAGATAGTAACTGTGATTTTGTTTTGTCTTGGCAAATTAATTATCAATTACAAGAAATGAGTGAAACAGCCAACCTTCTCAAACTGTTGATCCTCAAATGAGATCTTGGCGGTTCCTGATTGTCTCACACCTGAGCCATAATCAGGAGCCTCTTCATCAGCTGTAAGAAATTAAAGATTATGATAATAATTTTAGATTTAAATTATATTTAAGCTTCCATAAAACTGAATGGAGGAAGGAAATACATACTGTACATAAATCTACATTTAATTCATAGAACATGAGAGAGTTAATCAATGAAATATCAAAACATAATCGGTCTGAATACTGAGCCTTGTGGTACCCCTATACTAAAATATCAAACAATATTTTATGTTAAGTTAAAATAATTAATTTAAAGTTGTGCACCATCCAGGTAAGCACTGGAAACTGCTCAAAATAGGTTTGTGAAAGCATCATGAAGAAGAACTTACCCGATATGGCTTGTACTGCCACGCGGAGGAATCCCTTGACCTCTCCTTTCTCACTTACAATAGCCACACGGTGCACTAATGGCACAGGGTACAGCAGATTACTCAGATACACAAATGCCCTAAGGGAGAAGGAGAGGATGATTGGAAAAAGGAGGAGAGCCGAAGAAGGAAGAGGGATTTGAGAATGTTGATGGGGGGAAACAAAAGAAGAAAAAAGGTTTAACATTGATGGAAAAAGAAGTAGGAATATATCAGTGAAGATCAACTCAGCCACACTGCCACTAGACAACACAACATCAGACACAAAAAAGCAACCAAACAGGAAGCTGCTCCAGTGAAAGCCAAAACGTCTGCGGTTCATCAGTGAATACTCTATTAGAGCCTCCATTCTCATAAAATGAAACAGAAAGTGATAATAGCAAGGACTTTGGTCTCTGTGGTGGTTGGTGAAAGTGTTTCAAGAACATGCATATAGAAGACAACTGCATTACAGCAGACTGTTAGTCTGACTGGACTAACCTATCAAGCCATGAACATAGGTCAAGATATGGAAATGCATTGTGTGACAAATTGATGTTTCAGTAACTGATTGAAGGTTTAATTACAATTCCATGTCTCGGATATGCGTTTATGAATTCCCTGAACTAGACATTGAATACAGATTGTCCTACGTCTTGTCTACATTCAGACAAATACATTCATTCAATTCAGATCTGCCCTCTTGATCCCAATGTTTTGCTGGACGAAGCTTGACAGGCAGGGTTCAAGAGTGGCAGGAGGTGTGGCCAGAGGGGAGGAGCTTTCGACAAGATTGGTGAGGAGCAAATACAGCATGCTCAGATAAACAAAATGTTTGGTGAAAAAAAACTCCAAATTTGGCTTGGCCAGATGCAAACTGGAAAGCAAAAAATTGAAATGACATTAACATACCTGAATTTGACCCCCATCAACTTAAAGATAAATCAAAGTCAACACACATCACAAATCTTGTATGTTGCATGTGCGCAGGGAAGTGAGAGTGTGGGAGCCAATCCAAAACGGTGGTACAAATTTTAGTTCTGGCATGCCTGATTGAGACTGCTGTAGTCGAAACCAGCTCTTTCATCATGAGCGCTGTAGCTTTTCTGACAAAACAGATTTATACTGATCACAGAAACAACAGAATTCTGCTGAGGATGCTAATTCTGTTTCAGAGAAGACCAAACAAAAGTGTCTGCAGGAATTTGCATACTTTCAAAGTTAAATCTTGCAAGCCATTCTATACAGAAATTATATATAGATTAACAGAAAGATAGATTGATATATAGATTGTTTTATAGAATGTTTTTACATTTTATTTATTATGTTTACATTGACATTTTAGGCTTCATTGTTAATTCATATTAAAATCAAAATTTGGTTATTATTAATTATTATTATATTATTAATATTATTATTAAATGTACCACATTTTATTATACACATTTATGACATTATACAACAGCATCAATATTGATTTATTGTTAAAAAACAAATAATAACAGAAATTAATAATTTACTATGCATTACATAATATCTGCACGACATTTATTATGTTGTAATATATTTGGTCATTTTATCATACAATAGAATAAAATAGAATTCATAATAGAATGGCATCCACATTTATTTATTTAAAGATAAAAAAAGATAAAAGATAAAAAGATATTCTTATTGATAGTAATAATAAACGCCATCCAATAATTTACCTTGAGAATGTAGAACACTAGAAGAAAATATGGCAGTAAAGTTTGTTTAGCAGAAAAATAAATTATTTATATTTTTTAATACTAACATAAAGATATGTCTGAAGAGAATCCACTTGGGAAATGACCAACTGAGATTCTAAACTCTACCAATGTTTTTTCTGAATTTGATTCCCTGTTAAGCATTTGTTGTACCCTGTTGTCTTTGTCTCAGTGTGAAAGAGCTAGTTTCGTCTGCCAGCATGCTCCTGAAACCTCACCAACCTTCCCACTAAACTGAACAGAGGCCAGCGGTCGTAAAAGGGGTCCTGGCCATCGCTGGCACCTGGGCAGTGCTCCCCTACACCATCCTCCTCCTCCTCTCTCCCAAGCTCTGAGCCAGGGTCCTCCAAAAAGATCTCATCGTCCAGGTCATCCAACTCCTCCTCCTCGACTTTCCCATAATGCCGCTCATCGGCGAGCTCGGTTATGTCAGAGTCGGGGTCGGAGAGGGTGGGGGAGAGGGTAAGGTCACTCATGCGCTCGCTCATGCACGTGTTGAGAATGGGAGTGCTGGTGCAGCCGAAAACACGGGAACTGGGTTAGTACAACACCACACGAGCACACGCTGTTGCACACACTCGCTCACATGTACAATACAGTATGTCAGCATAAACCCAGCCTCCCAATATGTGTTCGGCTAATGATGTTCTAGTGTGTTTGGTGAGGTGTCTTCAAGCTTAGCTTTAGCGTTTGAAGTGTCTGAATACTGATAAATTAGTGCTAAACTTGAACGAAAGCTGCACATAGCTCAATATTTAACTTAAAAGCGAAGGAACCCTCATTAAAGGCACAATGCAAATCACAAGCAGTTTCCAGTCATGTACAGTTGGAATTCCAGCGTCCATTTAGCACTTTAGAGCATACGAACTGGACTGATGGATTACTCACCGTCCAACCAGGCGGAACCATGGAAAGCGATCATAGAAAGGGTCACCACCGGACATCATATGATCACAGTCCTCGACTGCAGTACTGGGCACCTCTGCTGCTCGGTCATACATTTCCCTCATCAAATCCAGCCTTTGTCTACAAATACAAAAGTAACGCTTCAAATGTAACAAACCACACTCTGTTATCTGCAATGTTCATTTTACATGCTCACCTTTTAATTTACATGAAACAGTTCACTGAAACAATTTACTAAATTGGATAAGGCTCAATGCAGATTAAGAGACTGATATTCATTTGATATCAAAGCAGCATTTTTCCATGTTTAAGTGGTGCTTGTCGAAAAATTAGGTAATTTCCACAAAAGCACCATTATTTTGAAAATAGCTAAGCTATAATTCCTGATCCATATTTCAGGGCTAGATCCACTTTGTGGGCATGATTTGCATATTTAGTATGTTTAGTCTTGGTGTACCTGAGTTTGTCCAGGGTCCAGTAGTGTGTGGCACCATTTTTCTGGTCCTGTACCTCTACTGCTACAATGGTGCGAGGGAACAGCCTTTTCTCCCTGTCTTTGGCTATGCTGGGGGGCAGGAGGTCCGGAGGCAGCGGGGAGTACAGTGTATCCGTTAGTAGCACAAACTGAAACTGAACCTGCAGAGAAAAAGGGAAATAATTTATCCTACTCATTAGGCATATCCAATCATAAGGCTGACCTAAAATTATTTTAGTGTACCTTTTTCTTTAGCTCCACGCTAATAGCATTAGCCTCCTTGAGGAAAATTGCATTTCCCCAAAGCAGGTCTCTGAGAGAGGTGAACTGATAGAATCGCCATTTCCGGAAAGCCCAGAGGGCCAGTTCTGTCTCTCGCTTTGTCCACGGCACTGCAGGACCAAAATATGAACCCATTTCAAATGAGAAACAACTACATACTTCATGTTTTATGGAAGACGTCATGTGATAATGTGATATGCATTTGATATATGAATAATACAGTACCTATGTGGTTCAAACTGCATTACCCACCTTCCTCTTCTGGTTCCTCCTCTTCCTCTGTGGTTTCTGGGTAGTATCTGGAGTCGACCTGCCTCTGAAGAGCTTCCAGCTTACTCTCATAGTCCTAAACAAAAAATTATTGTGAAATTGGGAAAAAAAATCGTGGCCTAATGGATAGGGAGTAGGACTTGTAACTAGGAGTGTTCGGTTCCGTTTTTTTGGAGTCGACTCTGACTCCCGACTCCTAATTTTGGAGTCGGTGGAATCGACTCCTCGACTCCATTTACTTTGAATTAAAATAGAAATACA
>JAUCNO010000663.1:10805413-10879664 GCA_032353835.1 Enteromius viviparus
AGTCGATTCCGACACTAGGGCTAGTGAGAGTCGAGGAATCGACTCTTTCGGAGTCGACTCCCTATCTCTACTTGTAACCCAAATGTCGTGGGTTCGAGTCCCAGGTCCAGCAGGGATTGTAGGTGGGTGAAGTGAATAACCAGCACTCTCTCCACCTTCAATACTACGACTGAGGTGAGACCCTTGAGCTACTACTTAAGTTCTTACTAATCTAAAATGGCTTACCAGTCTCTGCTGTTCCAGAAGGTTACTTGCTTCTTCTCTCTCCTTGCGATACTGGTCCTCCAGCTCCTGTAACCTGTAAATGATGCAAGAATGAAAGCGCAAAACCTAGATACTAAAGTTTTGTAAAACCCTCCACCACCCTCACCTTTTCTACATCTAAAATTTAGCTTGTTTAGGACCACAAGAGGGCTGTTGACAGAAGTGCTACTGTACCTCTGCTCCATCTCTTGTTTCATATCAATGCCTTGTTTTTCCAGTAGTTCTCTTTGGGCAAAGGCCCAGTCCACTGGCTCGACAGGTGTGTCTGCACATGGGGTCCTCTCCCTCTCTTGCCGTGCTTGCTCAGGGTCATTGAAACGGAACACGTGACTCTTGCCCATAATGATACGATTACCTGAGATAGATATCAGACAGGGTCAAAACATCTTACAGGCACCATAAAAAGGTTTTCAACAGACTGGGCTTTTTTTCAGCCTGGAAACTGAAGACTTACCAGATCTGAGAATAGTGGGCTCTGTCACTCTCTTCCCATTGACGTACATCTCTGCTTCCTCGCAGGGCTCCAGAATCACCGTACCCTCTCCCAATGCATTTGTAGTACTTGTGAAGATGCAGTGTTCATCTTTAATGAAGTGACCGCTCAGGACAATGTCCTGCCGACTGCTGGCATCGTCGCGGCCGACCCTGCAGGAATATATGAAGGCTATTTGTCAGAATGAAGGGAAACAGACAGAGATACTAAACAAGTGTTGAAAATTCCATTATGAGACCCATTATCAGGTTAATCAATATTCTTACTTGGTGATTCCATCTTTAATGTAGTACAACAAGCATTCGGACATCAGTGGATCTTCATTGAGGTTGACCAAGTGAGGTGTCTGAATAATAAAGAAGTGTTTATTGAAGCATATGACTTCAGTAGTTTACTTTTAGAAAAAATATTTGATCTTCTAACCTTCTTTGGTGAAAAGACTCCAACAGTTCCTCCATCTTCCCTCATCGCCACACCCATTTCAGCCAAAAGCGCCTCCCTACAGAAAACATACGGTTTTTATTTAACAAATGAAGTACACGACTTAAATTTCAGACACATTTCAAGATAAAAGCCCTCTCAGGGGTCTTCAACCTTTCCATTCTAATGGCCTCAGTGCGACGAAGCTTCTCTTCCCAAGTTTCATTGAGTTCTGCGATAATCTTCTCAGTTTCCTAATTGGAAAAGAGGTCGACATTAAAATGATCAGCACTGGTCCTTATTAATTTATCAAACCACCCAATCCAATCGTCCCCTCTCTCACCTTCAGCCTCTCAATGGCTTCCTCGCTTCCCGGGCTGAACATGATCCGGTCATGCAGGCTGCTGATGGAGCCAGCTCGGCTGGACAGGGCAGAGAGGGAGGGCGAGGGGCTCATCCCTGTCATGGCATTGGTCACTGTGGAGAAATCACCCCTTTGATTGACAGCCTGGATGCTATTGAGATTAGTCTTGTAATTGGATAAGTCTGGGCAACACATGGGAGCGACAGGTTGGAGAGTCAAAGGAAAATATTTGGTAAGAGAAAAGGAAAACCATGGAAAAAGAAAAGAACGGGAAGGAGGAAGAGTAGAATGTGTCAAACAAAGCTGATAAAGCTAATTAAAAAGGTTATAAAGCTGCAGGGCGCAGGGTAAACGGCATCAATTTGAGGACGCTGTTGTGTGTTTTTATTTTTCAAGCAAATTAGATTATCAAAACGTTTGAATTATTAATGGATTTTTCCTCATGCCTCAAATTCATTGGACCATGCTTGAGATAATGAGCATGGAGATGAACCGAACAATTAATGTGACACTGATCCGTGACTCCACAGACCTCATAGATGACAACATGCCTGTGCTTCACATTGAGGCAAAACCTCTAGAGCACCTTTGGACCATCAAAGCAACAGAGTCCAATAATAGTGTTGCCTGTAAGATTAATTGGTTTTGTATAAACTGATTAGTTGAACCTGAACAGCGTTGACTTTGGTGGTCCAGAGATTCCTAAATTGGCCATCACAGGGGTCGGCAACATTAGAAAGGGTCCATACTGGCACACACACAAAAAGGACAAAGCATTTCCTGTCTGATTGTTAAAGGGATGTAGTATTCTTTAACTCTTTATTTTAATATGTTAGCAAGCAAATGAGTAAAAATAGGCTCTGGAGAGTGAATGTTAATATGAGACAGGAATTATTCTAATGAAAGGTTATTCAATTCTCACCGCCTACGCAAAAATATAAGAAAAATCATGATGTATCAAACCAAAAACTGATACACGCAATCCTAAATAAATCCTTTTCACACGGCTGCATTGGTGACACACTTTTGCACTGCTTTTTTTGTTTGTAAGTCAATAAGGTTTTACTATCAATATAAAGCTGCTATGAATAGATCTGTAATGTACTGTAAATACATTTTGAAAAACAACAGTTGCCGACCCCTGGGTTATCATAAGCTGTGAAGCATTTAAGGTGCCAAAATACACACATTTGAGAGCAGATATTCCAGGAGCCTGTGCCCGATATGCTGAGAAAAACAGAGAGAGAAGACAAGCTGTTTGACCCACTGGTTTCTGATAGTATCAGTGTAGAGAATGTTTGCTTTACTCATAGGATAAGTCTCTTCACAGCATTTGAATCTGAGAGGAAATCTGTCATTTTTAAGCAGAGTGAAACATTGTAGCTCCTCAGTTTGAAATGCATCACAGGTGACTCACTCTCGATGATGTCTCCAAGACCCTGAGCACAGAGCAGATCCTTTAGACGTGCCACCTCTTCCTTCAGCTCACGCACTAGGCGGTTGTTGGGGTCTTCGTTGATGACGGCGTTACAGCGGATCTGCTTGGCTCGGTCAGCATACCTGTAACATTGATATTGCTATTAACTATTCATAATAGTTCCAGAATGTCCCAAATAGCTCAGCATTCAGAACATCACCTGCTGAGGTTGAAGTCTTAGTAATGCATAACCACGAATAGTTCACCCAAAAATTAAAAGTCTTTTGTTGCTTACCTTCTTGTCGTTCCAAACCTGGAAGACCTTCACTCATTTTCAGAACACAAATTGAGGTATTTTTAATGAAATCCATGAGCTTTTTGACCCTGCATAGACAGCAATGGAACTGACATGTTTAAGGCCCAGAAGGGCAGTAAGGATGTTGTTGAAATAGTCCATGTGACATCAGTGGTTCAATAATATTTTGAAGCAACTAGAATACTTTTTGTGTGCAAAGAAAACAAAAATAACAGCAACAATACCTTTGTGAAACCGTGTTGTAGACTGATACGGAAGAGACGAAATTTGTTGAGTAAAGTAATTATTTTTGTTTTTTGGACACAAAAAGTATTCTTGTAGCTTCATAAAATTAAGATTAAACCATTGATGTCACATGGACTATTTTAACAATGTCTTTACTTTCCTTTCTGGGTCTTGTAAGGCAGTAGTAGCGTTGCTGTCTGGGGTCTTGGATTTCATCAAAAATATCTTAATTTGTGTTTTAAGGATGAGCGATGGTCTGGTTTGGGCCGACATTAGGTTGAGTAATTAATGACAGAATTTTCATTTTTACTATACATTTAAGATACCAATATACCACTTTCGTTGTTACATGGCACTAGGTTATTACTCTAATGTAGAGTGGTGGTCCTTACCTGAGCGTGCTGAGCGTCTCATCATAGTTAATATCAGCGGGGCTCAGAGCTGCTACCATAGCTGTGCGTGAGTTTCCTCCTAATGAATAAAAAACACTGTGACCTTCAGGAATCTTTTCAATGTTTTGGCACTATGCCACAGTTGAACTGACCACAGTGACTGTAATATGCAATATTTTATGAGATGGAGAAGAAGGTATGTGCATGGTTCATAAAACCTCATACCGAGGTTTTCCCTCAGCAGCCATGTCAAAACTGAATCTCTGTATGGAATAAAGCTCTCAACTTTCTTCTTCTTCTTGTTCTGTGGGAAGAAGAGAAGCTGTGTTAATTATAAAATTTAATATTAATAATTATAGAACAATTAAATGGATCCTTACCTTGTTTGGTGCAGAGTCCTATAAGTCAATAGAATATATAAAGATTTTTTTTATTTTTTTATTATTTACCTTTTTTTTATTTATATATATATATTTATTTAATTTAAAGAACGCTTACCACTTCAGCCAGTGCAGAGATAACTTTGCCTAGTGTTGTTAAAGATTTGTTGATATTGGCTCCTTCCTAGAAAAGGTACAAAGAACGCACATTTCTATGATGCACTCATCTGAAATGACAAACTGTCATGTAACTCTTTTGAACTCAGAGTGACCCACCTTGAGTCTAGTGCCTTTAGCTCCTGTAGAATCAGCCCTCTCACTCCCTGCCAGGTCTACCAAGCTGATTTTGCTGACCTGTTTGCAAATAGAAATGTTGTGTCTAAGAACTGTAAAGCCCTCTAATGCACATACCAGCAACCTCAGCAACTGTCAAACTGCCAGCATCCATCAGTGATGTTTGAACTGCAGAGAGTCTCACCTACTTTTGCATTGTAGTCTATTTCTGAAGATGCGGTCACTTTTTTTTACTGAAGTACAATACTAAACAATGCCAAACGTGGAGGTCTGGCTGCAGGAGAGAAAGCTGTACCTTTTCAGACGTGTTGTCTGTGTCACAATCATGTCGTTTCTGTGTGAAGATGATGTTGAACACAGCATGGGAGCGGCTGCTGGTCTCATTCATGTTAGTGGCCGCCACAGTCCTGATAACAGAAAAGCGATGCAATGGTGAATGATTTGAAGTCTGGGGTCAGTAACATTTTTTTATTTAGAACATAATATTAATGTTAGAATATTTATAAATATGTTAAAATACACTGTAAAACATGCTTTCTAAGACTAGATTTTTTTTCTTATTTCTGGCAAAAATATCAAAAAAATCAGAAAAAATTACTGTCTTGTTTTTAGAAAAAACAAGCTAAAAGTAAGTAACTCTTTGCTAAGAACAGGCAAAATAATCTGCCAATGGGGTAAGCAAAATATTCTTATTTCAAACAGAAAACAAGATTATTTTGCTTGCTTCAAGTAAAAACTCACTTAATTTTAACCGTTTTTTCTGAAAACAAAACAGTAATTGTTTCTTTTCTAGAAAGTCTTTCTTGATTTGAGAATTTGCAGATATTTTGGCTGGAAATCTAGTCTTAGAAGGCGTTTTTTGCAGTGTACTTATTTTATATTTATAATTGTAATAATAGTATTTCTCAATATTACTTTTTTTATTCTATTTACGGTCAAATAAAGCATAAGAGACTCTCTAAAACACTTATCAACCCCAAACTTTTGAATGATAGTGTAATTCAAGAGGCTAACCTCTTATGTATTCATAAACGTGTTTCACCTTGCTTTGTTACCAGAGTCCATCAGGTCCTGTATGTCATTGTAGGAAGTAACGGCCAGTTTTGATAGGTCCTCCACGTACGGTCCCATTAGAGGATGCTCTCGCACACGCAGATTCCCCTTGTTCTTTGGGTTCAAAAGGTCCCGCACACGCTCACAGTAGATTTCCATGTAACTGACCTGAAAAAACAATTTGACCTAAATACTGATATACTGATTTTTTGGTAAGAATGCAATTTATGATGCACAAACTGCTCTTACCTCAACTGAGTATGACATGCTGTTGTCATTATTGTCACTGATCTTGGTAAACAGGTCCTCACACAGCTGTCACAGACAGATTCAGCATTAAAGATGTGGTACCTTGGCAGCATCTAATCATCTACAGTATTTCCTACAATATCTAAGACAGCGATTATGTCTCAAACTTGATTAAGCTAGTATAAGGTATTATAGTGTACTACCAATGGGATGATGCCTTCTTGGTCTTTCTCTTGCTTGCCCATCATGGTATATGACTTTCCGGCCCCAGTTTGCCCATAGGCAAAGATACAGACATTGTATCCCTCAAAAGCGTGCAGAAGCATTTCCTCCCCTATGTCTTTATAAACCTGCTTTTGGCACGCGAAGTTCACATCTTCTGGCTGTTAAAGACAGAAATGCACAAAGCACCAAAGGAAGTCATCATAAATGTCTCAATAAGAGCTGTCATGATCACAGAAGAATTAAAAATAGCAGCAGTGAGTTGCATAAGAGGCAGATTAATATCGAGAAACTCACCGTTGTATGTGACCAATACGAATAGTCAAAGTTGAAGCTCTTGCTCTCCTTTGGCTGTTTTGGGTTTAAAATTGCTAGAAAGCAAAGAAAACATGTCTATAAGAATAAATCTACAATCTAATGAAGAAAACAAACAACGACCTATATTTCCAGCCTCATTATTTAGTTTAAAATATGTTCAGACCTGAACCCATTCACGGCAAAAGGTGATATTAAAAACCTCAGGATGAGAACAGAGGAACTGCACTGTTCATGTATTACAGTATATCATTCAAAACTTTGTGTTTCGTAAGACTTTTATTTAAAGAAACGTGCTTTTATTCAGCAAGGCCATACTGAAATGATTGAATATACTATGAAAAATATACTAAAATAGAAAACAGCTCAGCTAAATTATAAAAATATTTCACAATATTGCTGTTTTTTATCAAATAAATGCAGTCTTGGTGAGCATTAGAGACAAAAAAAAACAATTAATTATATTTAATTACAATCATAAACTATCTACCATACTGTATATACCATTTATAAATTAAATGAATACATGAACGTATTTATTCACAAAAGCAAAGTTCAAAATATCAAAAAAAATATCATCTCTAGATAGTCATCAAACAGCATTTACTGCGCTGTTAATATAGGCACGCATATGTAGGCACGTTTCAGGACAGATGAGCCTACGGAAGCGTGAATCATGCTATCCCTTGGGTTCATTTTAGGAATGAGGTCATGAACCTCCCAGCATCCTCTCAGCAGCACAAAGCCATGCAGTGTGTCTGGCCTCACACTGCATCAGCTGACTCTGTAGGCAGAACAACGGGGCAGTTTACAGTTTTTGGAGCAGCACTATAAACGGGGGCTTGAAATGCCACAGAATTTTTGACATCAAATGGACTTTGTTTCTGGACATGTCCAAAACTTTTGCTAACGGCACATATCTATTAAACAAAATTCTGATAATGAGATAATATTGCTATTTTTCTTGCACAACAGTGACAATGTTGTCAGATAATCTCTTATAGCGAAATTTTGAAAACTTGATTCTGATGCTCATATTTTGGTTTTGACGCATTATTTCAAAACATTACACATCATTTTATAGTTTGACTTCAATGTGCAGTAAATCTGAAGTCAACAAATGTAGTAGTCACAGGCTGCACACCTAATCAATTAAAAAGCCTTTTCTGAAAACTAAAGGATGACCTCTTTGACATTTTCAAACCTGTAAGCCTACAGATGCACTAATATTCTCTCTCCTGGGGGTGCTGATGAGAGACCATGGGAATAAATATTTCATTACAGTCATAAATAATTCTTACAGCACAGTGACATTCACCTCTTACTCAGACGTATTCAAATAACCCCTGACAGAAAGTGGAAATGTGTGTTTTGAAAGAGCACTTACTGGTTGTGTTGCCTGACATCTGGATGATACACTTGCTCTCTTTTCCCATCTCTCGTGAATTGAAGGGACGGACCCTCACGGCTACTTTCACCGAGGCTCCTGCCATGGTGTCTGAGTGCTGGGGCTCTGCTACTGCACAGGATCAGATGGGACGGAGCCCAGCCAGGAATCAGAGGCCACCTGCCACCTATAGAGAGAAATACTGACATGCTACTGTACATGCTGAAATCTCAAAACAATATATGTGCATTTCACTTCAATAGATTCAACAGTGAAGAAGGCTGTATGATGATTCAGCAACAATTAGCACTTCTTCAGCAAAACAAGGCTAGAAATGTGCTAAGGCTTACTCTTTAAATTTACTACCTTAGCAATTCACTTTAAAAGAGATAATTAAAGAAAATCCCCATAAATCTGTTTAAGGGATATTGTACTGGCTAAGTTACGCCATTGATAATCTAATTTAGGTAATGGAGCTCTCTGAGATCCAGAACATGACTCATCATCACATTCGGTAATTACTGTACACCAGCTATATGAACTCATAACCTCTAAAAAAGGCCTAGAAACAGGTGTAGGATTCATGTGTGCAGATTTATTAAAAGAACAAACAAACTGCTTGTTCAAATCAGAAACCAGCAGCAGGCTCAGTCGGTCAGCAAAATTCAGGCCTATTCAAGGAAAGCAGGTTTGGTTTCAGTGGCAATGCTTCTAATATTCTAAATATCTGATATCTATGAAATTACAAACTGTTAAATCTTAAAAATTCCATAATTAAAACTGTACTGTACAAATCTGTGCACCATGACAATCTCAAAACTACAGCATGATCTTGTAATGAAAAAAGGTGGTGGTAATGTGCTTCTGTGAACACTAATGCTACTCATATTACAGATTCCTTACGTCATGATACCAAAAGCTCTGATATCCAATCCAAAACCAGGCACAACATCAGAAACCGCTGAAAAAATACTACAACCACCAACTATGCCACAAAATACAGAGTTTTCTTGTTCATAATATACTTCACGAGTTCGTACTTGCAGGTGTTCTGACATTTTCTTCTAGCCGTCAGATTTTCCTACCCGGGCTTACTGCGCACGCGTGCACATCAATATTGCATTCATAATTACTATATTTGCATTAACAGTAAGGGTAGGTTTAGGGTTGTTTTGAGGTATAGACATTAATAAGACATAATTTAACAGGTAGCATTTTCTGATATGAAATTCTACTACTTATTTTTTGCATAGGAAGTAGCAAAATCTGACAAGATAGCAGAAAATGGCGGTAATTTATTAAGCTAAACGAAGCTTAGCATGTGCTGCCCAGGGAGAAAAACGGAGAAAAAGAGAGAGAAAAAGAGGCGGACGGCCAGTTCCTAACCCTTAGTGGAACCCTAGTGAAGTAAGGAGGAGCTGGGGAGGAGGTGAGATACTAAGATCGAGATACGGATGGAAGGAGATATGGTTATTTATAGGGGGAGGCTAAAGATTTGATAGGGAGATGAGATAAGTGGATGATTGGAGAGGCAGAGATCGGTTATGATTACCTGCACGCACTTGGTTTTATAAACATTTACTAAATTTAGAACGTAGAGTTCCACAAAGCAATATTATTTCATTAATTAATTAATAAGTAAATTTATATTCTCCTCTCCATTTATAATACTTGTAATAATTAATGTTTTATTAGGCCTATATAAAAATAGATGTTTCATTACATCACATTGTGATTGTTTATAAATATGGAAATTGCATATGGTCTGTTACAATGACCTGCACTCTATAAACATCTTAAAAACAAACCCTGAGTGATACTGTATGTAATTTTAATAACTTTGTACAGAAGACTATTCACATTCACCATAACCTAATAACTGTCCTAACATGGATAGAGTTATACATTTTAAAGACTGGGTCAAGTTAAATATAAATTCAATAATTCTGATAATAATGTTTTTAATCATGATGATGGATTAGAAAAAAAACAGTCCTGATTTATTCTCTTCTAAAAAAAATATCAATTAATTTATTTCGGGAGCTACAAGAAACAAAAAATGTTTTAGAAATACCGTGGAAAATAGATCCAGAAACATAGACATAAACATATATAGGCTATGCAACAACTAATATGGAAAATTCTCCAGTTCATTCAACGTTACACTTTGATTATTTCCCCCCTTCATTTTAGCAACTTAATACAGGTATAATCATCAATAATATTCCGAATTTAAAATAAATATAGGCTATCTAGATGAATTTGGCCAACATTGCACGATCTCTTTCCAGATAAAGACTGGGCTAATGTCATACTTCGAGCAAAAAAAAACAAAACAAAAACATAGTTACGTTTGTACACAAACCGGCGCACTGAGCAAATGTTATTTACCACATACAGCCCTCAGTCTCCTGAAAATGGCTGCCCTGCCCGTCAGCCTCTATAGTCATGAATCAGCTGTGATGGACGCGCATTTGCGTCAGCTGTAGCTCAGCCGGCAAAACAAACGCAATGAAAGTGTTTCAGCGGTTTAGAAGCAAATCAGCTATAGCTACAAAACAAGGTTGATACATATATATACAAACTATTTATATTTAGAGCTGCCTTTGCGCAGATCCTGGGATGCGGCAGCTACACCCAATATACACTGCCAGCATCGCGATACGCGGGAACGCTCCCAATATAACGTTAATCAACAAATTCTACGCATTTATATCATCGTCATCATCTAGTTACATTGTATATAACCGCGAATTCAGAACGTCTCGCGTCGCGGTAGACTTAAAGTGTAAAAGAAGTGTGACGCGTCTGTTACTATGGCAATATTTTGTCAGAATCTTTAGTTCAGAGCTGAATACAAGCACATATGCAGATACAAATATAGATACAGATATACAAATATAATATTTAATTATTATATTAAATAAGTGAATCGTTATCTGATCCTTATATAATAGTGCGCACTGTAATAACCTGCAGTAACGCATCTATTTAACTACATAAATGCTATGTATAGATTATTCATAGATGACGCTTTTCATTCTTTAATGATCATTTTAATCTGCCTGGCCTCTGAAACTGAAATCTGAATTACGAAAAAGGCCTAGATTTTAAGAGATGGCCTCACCCTGCCAACATAAACAGCATCCTTCAGCCTGAAGACTGTCAATGCATGTAAATAAGACAGAATAAGCCACGTTTACATTAAATGTCTATTGATATCCAATATTACTACTAATAAATAGTTTTATAGTATATAACACCTAAAGTAGCATCTTATTACAAGATCAATTTTCAAATAATTCTATTTGTATCTTTTTTTGTGTAAACAGTTTTTCCTTTTTTAAAAGAATAACATCATCTTTAAGATCTTTTCCCTTTTTTTCTTACTCGTTTGTATTTCAACAGCCTCTGTGAGGCTTTCCGGACAGGACAACAGCGGCATAGTGCACCACCCTCCATATTCTCATAAGCGAGACATGAAAAACAATGGTTTCAAAACAGACAAACAACAATCAAGATCTCACAAACCTGATTCCTGATGGCAATATCCTGTTAAGATTGCGGACAGCAGTGGTTTATTCCATCAAGTCTGCTTCCTTCCACCGTCTTCTTCCTCACCCAGTTGTTTTATTTTTTCCTATAGGCTCTCAGCCTCTCCCTAGCTCCGCACCATCAATGCAGGTGGAGCCCCCCCCTGGCAAGACCATCAGACTGAGGGAGTCTGGTTTTGCAGGGCCTGGTACGCAGTGGTGCGTCAGGAGGCCGAGGGAGGAGTTAATAGATGTGGGGATGCGCTGAGAGACAGTGTTTCTTCAGCCTAACACAAAATGGCTCGTATGGTGGAGCCAAGGATGCTGATCAGCCGTGAGTCGTTGATGACATCATCAGTGTGGGAGCTAGCGGCATGGAAGCAGCACAGGGAGTGGGAGGGAGAGAGAGAGAGAGAGAGAGAGGGGGAGAAACACACAATAATAACAGCATCACACTCTTTAAAAAGACCACGGTTCATGGATTTGCTTCTGTGTCCAAGAAAACAAACCACGGTGTTAAAAGCACAAAGAGCTCATTTGAAATTCTAATTCTAAGGTTTGTGTCTCAGAATGCACAGCACAGACCCTCTCAATGGACTCATTATGAAGGCCGAGGGTGCCAGCTAAGCTTATGCAAGGAAACAAACAAGTCAGGTTCACTAAAAGAAAAAAAAACTAAACTACACTACAGCTTAAAAGTTGGGGTTAGTTTTATTTATTTATTTTTTCAAAGAAATTAATCTTTTTTTTAACAAACAAAAAAAAAAAAGTATTAAAGTGATGGTAAAAATATCAACAATTTTAAAACATTTTATTCTAATTAGATTTTAAATAAATGTACTTCTTTTCAACTTTTGATCTGACACTGAAGACTGGAATACATTACATTTTAAAATAAAGTAAAATAGAAAAGGATATTTTAAATATTAGTAATATTACTGCTTTTTAACTGTATTTTTAAATAAATATAGCCATGGTGACTTCTTTAAGAATCATTAATCATTTACCAACTTTTAAACAGTACGAACAATATTTTGTACATGCATGTCTATTTTACTCATATCTGTACAAAAGAATATTGACTGTAGGAACAGTGTCAAGTGGGGAGAAAAGGGAAGGCTGAAACAGTCCATTCATCTCCTTTATGGTATATCCTGTGTATTGGTAGTACTGAATTGTAGACTAATAGCCTAATAATAATGAAAAAGAAATCAGAGTTGCATTGTTTATGGAACTTTATTCAAATTTAAATAAAAAAATCTAAATAAAAAATTGCAGATGGTTGATTTAAAGACTCTGATGTATAACTAGGCTTCCATAATAAGCAAGATAAATTTATATCGCACTAAAGTCAAATGAAAAATGTTCAATAGGACTTTAATAGACTCAAATTGACTTAGCGGAACAGCCCCATCTACTGGGCAGCTGCGCAATACATTACACAAGGTTGTCAATTTAAATGGTACTTGACAAACACATTGTAGTTTAATAGGTTCAGGGTCACCCATGTCTACCTGAACATCTCCATTGCTTCATTGGCATTACACCAGAGTACATGTCCCGTCTTTCACAAAAGCACGGCAAGAGTTGAGCCGCTTCTGTCTCTTACTCTGGCCTGTGAAGTGGGTGTTCGGCCCCACCACAGTGCAAAGGGCACACATAGGTAAACATTGCATTTCCACTTATTTACTGTGCAGACTAATTATTTACTGCAGGATAAGTGATGGGGACCAGTGCTCTGGTCAAAGTCCCTGCTCTGACATCAGCATCTGCTTCCTATGACACACAACTAGTGTGTTTTTAGAGAATCACTATGTTCTGATCAGGTACTTTTGTACTGACTAAGCATTTCTTTTACTGAATAGGAACAGTACAATCTATTATGTCCAAAACGTTGTTTGTAGATAGTTATAAAAATACATTTGGTAAGACTTCACAATAATCAAATATTGCACTGAATACGTAAAGTCTCCAACTCCAGACCATTAATTGCTAACTTTTGAAATGAAAATCTGTGTGTTTGTAAGAAACAAGTCCATAATTAATACATAAGCATTGCGTCCACCTGAAACACGAGTTCACTCTCCAAAATTGGTCTTTTTTTTTGTCAGACTTTTTTTTTCTTAATGGAGAAAGTGTTACTATGGATAGAGGACAGAAGTGACAGTTTAGAGTTAATATCCTTAAAGTCTCTTACAAACACACAGCTTTTTGCATTAATTTTTGCATTAATTGATGTGGATATGGATAGCATGATGTGGATAGCATTATTGTAATGTTTTTATTAGTTGTTTGGACTCACCCATTCAGTGCAGAGAATCCATTAGTAATGTAATGCTAAAGTTCTACAAAATCTGCTCTGATAAAGAAACAAATTCATATAAACCTTGGATGGCCTGAATTCAGCATATTTCAATTTTGGATGCAACTCAAACGAATCACACAAAAATTCAAACTTAATACCAGATACAGACTTTCTCAAGAAAGTAGTTAAATGAGTTTAGCCGTTATAAGAATCCAATGACCTTAAAATAACAACATCTCTTGGAAGTGTTTGACTGAAATATAGTCATATTAAAAATAATGTGTGCAATAGTCATGCCTACACTAACATGCTCATAAATCATACCATGTACTGCACTGACCATACAAGGGACAAATGACATGTGAGGAGGTGTTATCAATGTGTGTGTGTGTGTGTGTGTGTGTGTATGCACTCGCTTCTTTACATCAGCCAATCAACTGTATTGAGAAAGGTACACTCCTTCTCTGAACTGGTAAACAAGTGGAGAATTAATGAATCAATAGAGCACCTCACACCAGGATGTAAACAAAACTTACCTTTTGTCTGTTTATTTATTTTGTTATTGTTTTTTTAATGCAGTCCTTATGTGTTTCTAGATTTTTATTTTTAGGCTACCTGATGAGGGCAGATATTACTATAGGGTTTTCAAAATAACTTAGTAGGCTATGAAACTTATTTAAAGCATCTCCAATTCTAATATGATAAATATGAATATTACAAACTATAGCCTATTTAAATCCCTTAACTAATCCAACGCACGGGGCAGTTCAACTCTGTGAAAAAGTTCAGATAAACACGTGTGCTCTTGTGTGAGTATGTTGTGAGGTGTCAGTAAACTAAGGATTCCAACATTGATTTTAAAACGAAATGACGAGAAAACAAAACAAACATACAGCCCTAACATAATAATAGGCTACAGAACACCCTTGCTTTCTATGTTTAGGCAACCACCCTTTTCTATTTTGTTATCCTGTTAATAACATCTCTCATGTCCACCTCTGGACCGTTATAGACCTACCTTGTTTGGAAGTTGAAGGGCGGGGGCATTTTGTGCAAAAAGCAATGACGCATGTTGCTCTGTGTTACAGGGGTCAAAGACCCGTTTCTTTAAAATGTTGGACAAACTCTAAGTTTTGTCTTTCTAACGAACAGCCAAGAGAGGAAACATGATGCCGAGGAGCATCCTATCCCGGTGTGCGCGCTTGACGCAGCAGGTACCTTTGGAAAGCGCGCGGTCCACCAAACACGGCGTCCACCGCGAGATGTCTTCTGTCACTATCCCGCCGCCAGCGTGCATGCTCCGGCCGCTCGAGGCCCCATTCCGGTACCTGTTTGGACCAGGACCCTCCAACGTGCCGCCTCGCGTTTTAGCAGCAGGAGGGAGACCTATAATAGGTCACATGCACACGGAAATGTTTGGGGTAAATCTCACGCTAAATTTCTACGCACACATGCATTTTACAACTTTAATATAGATCGAATAACTTTTTAAGAATATCTA
This sequence comes from Enteromius viviparus, assembly GCA_032353835.1. Taxonomy (NCBI): domain Eukaryota; kingdom Metazoa; phylum Chordata; class Actinopteri; order Cypriniformes; family Cyprinidae; genus Enteromius; species Enteromius viviparus. The sequence goes on from JAUCNO010000663.1 coordinate 10,820,544, forward strand.
GCTGAAAACATGTTGTTAAAAAAAATTATATTTGCATTCTTTAGAGTTTTTATAAAAATAGTAACAGTATTAGTAATTATGTAATGATCAAAATACATATAAAGATCTATAGTTTAACCCAGCAAATTAAAAAAAATCATGAATACGCCTAAGTATTCTTTAAATATTTATATTCAAAACGCTCCCTTCTATAAAAAGCTATATTTGGTAAAGGTTAGGTATTCAGCAATATTTTAGAAATAATTTAAATACATTTTAGTTCTATAAGATCTTAAAAGCGCCTTTTTTTTCAAAGTAATAAATGTAAACTTGGATATCACATATTTTGCCGTAGATTATGAATGATATCAAAAAGGGAATCCAGTACGCTTTTCAGACCAATAACAACATGACACTGGCCATGAGTGGCTCTGGACACACAGCGATGGAGTGTGCAATCTTCAACATTGTGGAGCCTGGTGAAAGCGTTCTCGTTGCCATCAATGGAATCTGGGGAGAACGAGTGGCAGAAATTGCTGAGCGAACGGGTATGAAACTAATAAAATAAAAATAATGCCAGCTCACCTGCGTTCTCTAGAAATGCACCCTTGTTTGTAGAGAGTGTGAGAGCATGCTTACTCTTTAACATCTTTCTGTTTTCTCAGGTGCAAAGGTTCACACCTTAGCTAAAACACCAGGAGGACATTTCACAAATGCAGAAATTGAGCAGGTGAAACTACATGAGAACTATACTATTAGTGATACACTTTCCATATGTCACTGTAAGTTAGCATGACTAGTAAAGTAAACCCTGCTCTATAATCTATTTTACATTCTATAGGCTCTGGCTAAACATAAGCCAGTTCTCTTCTTTCTCACTCACGGAGAGTCATCAGCTGGTCTGGTGCACCCAATGGATGGCGTTGGTGATATTTGTCACAAGTAAGAATATTCTACAATCACTGTTGCAGAAGTTACTATTCGATTCGTATGGTGCTTTATTGCAAAATCTTTTTTGACATGCAAGAACTTCTGAACGGTGCATGCTGTAAAGTTACACTTCTTACAATTAATTATTTGTTATAACTAAATAAATATGTCTAAAATTCAAGAAAGATAATGTAAAGGCAAATAAAAGGTTTAAATACAGTAGTATTTTACATTACATATTTTTTCTACAGATACAACTGTTTGCTCTTAGTGGACTCAGTGGCATCACTGGGAGCTGCGCCGCTTTTAATGGACCAACAAAGTGAGTGGATCAAAATGTGAAGTTGAGATGAAATATGAAGTTTGTCATTAGCCAAGATTTTACCATTTTCTCAAATTTTAGTGCAAACGCTTGTGGATTGAATTCAACCATTTAAACCCTTTTCCTTTAAAGATATTGATATTCTTTACACTGGTTCCCAAAAAGCCTTGAATGCTCCACCCGGCACAGCACCAATTTCATTCAGTGAAAGAGCATGGTGAGAAAAAATATTTGTGAATAAATATAAGTATGTGCTTGCATACATGGAATCATTCAAACAGTTAGGGAAATCTACTAATGTTATCAATTTCTCCCATCTTCTAGCCACAAGATGTTTAACAGGAAAACAAAGCCAGTATCCTACCTCCTTGATATGACCCACTTGTCCAATTACTGGGGCAATGACGGCAAGCCAGAAAGAATGTAAGTACTGTAAATACAAACTGCATTTCTTGTGTGACCTAGCAGAGCATGGTTACAAGACTTGGTTCCTGGGGCCTGTATTATGATGGTGGCTGAAGGTTACAGGATTAGTTTGAGTTGACATAACCAAACCATGCAGTCCAATCCAGTTTTGTTGGTAACTTGAAGCTGATCATCAACTTTGTGTGTCAACTAAGGCTTGATCCCAAATTAATGAAGCCATGCACATGAAAGCATGACATCAGTAATGAGCAGCCAAACCCATGCCTTGAAACTGTGATACACTTCAGAGTAAGAGAAACTGGGGGAGTGGCTTTATTGCATCAGCTGTGTGTTACTTTGCTTAAAGCTGATTGGTCAAATTTCATTTTGAGATCTGTAAACCAGAACATAACCTGGCCCAGAGCAGCTTAGCTGTGCGGTGTAAGTTACTATAGCAATGAACTGTTAAAATCAAAACACTATCATGGTACCTAAAATCCAGGATTATCGCACACTAAACTAAAACATACCTGGCTAGCCAATTAAACCAGCTTCATGGTACAGGCTCCAGATAGACCACAGTAATAAAAAGTTTATTTCCAACACGCTTATACTCCATCAATCCACCTTCTTCCGCTAATCCGGGACCGGATCGCGGAGGCAGCAGTCTAAGCAGGGATGCACAGACACTTCCTCAAGCTCTTCCGGGGGAACACCGAGGCGTTCCCAGGCCAGCCGAGAGACATAGTACCTCCAGTGTGTCCTAGGCCTCCTCCCGGTGGGACATGCCTGGAACACCTCCCCAGGGAGGCATCCGGGTAATGGTCGAGTCCACCCCTTGGGCCCCGGCCTCTGCTTCCTTAAACGGAAGACGCCTCGGTGGGATTCAGGAGATCCTTAAAGTATTCCTTCCACCGCCCGACAATATCCCCAGCTGAAGTCAGCAGATTCACACCCCCACTGTATAGTGTTGGCAGGCCACCGGACAGTTTGCCAGAACCTCTTTGAGGCTGACCTTCTCCAAGGCCTCACCAAACTCCTCCCATACCCAAGTTTTTGTCTAGGCAACCACCCAGGCTGCAATCCGCTTGGCCCACCGGTACCTATCAGCTGCCTCACCATACTGTAGTTTTCATAAAAACCCGAAGGACTTAATTACCTGAATCAGGTGCATTTAATTAAGATAGAATCTAAACTCTACCAGGCTTTTGCCCTCTATGAGTTTTGTACCCCTGTAGTTAAGGACTGAGTTAAGGATCGTCTAAAGTTAAACTAAACTGTGTTTCAGATACCATCACACAGGACCTGTGTCTGGTTTCTTTGCTCTGAGGGAAAGTCTAGCCATCCTTGCTGAAACGGTAAGGGCTAGATGTGTACATTATTGACTCCAAGTAAACATTTAACACCTTGCTCGTCATAATAATTCGCTGAGGATTAAACTTTTGGTCCCAAAGTGTACAATTATAGGACCTACTGCTTGTTTCTTCAACCATGTATTTTTGTTTGAACTGTAAAGACTGGGTGTTAGTTTTACAAATCTCTAATATCACATACACCGCCACTCAAAAGTTTAACATTTGTTTCTTTGTATGCTCACCAAGGATTTTTTTATGACTAATATGTAATAATTCTAAAATGTCTGCTCAAGGGTCTTGAAAACTCATGGAAGCATCACAGAGAAGTTGCAGAGTTTTTCTGGAAGGGCTTGGAAGACCTGGGCTTGAAGCTGTTTATCAAGGACAAGGTAACTGTTGGTCACTTTACTTCCTTAATTCTAAGAACAATAATAACCTAAAAGAGAAAGAAATTAAAAGGTACATATCCCACAATCCCAAAGGATCTGAGATTACCCTCCGTCACCACCATTTCCATCCCTGACGGGTATAACTGGAAAGAAGTACTGGCTTACATCATGAAACATCACCAAATCGAGTTTACAGGAGGTCTAGGGCCCTCTGTTGGCATGGTGAGTAAAAGCTTGTTGTCAAAACATGATACTGCATTCAACTACATGACTAAATCATCCCTGTTTTCTAGGTATTGCGGATTGGGCTCATGGGATACAACTGCAACAAAGCCAATGCTACGATGGCTCTTGCAGCTCTAGAAGACGCATTAAAGCAGTGTCGAAAGTCCAAAGCCTGAAGACCACTGTTGACCTGTATATTTTTTGCAGTTTCATATGATGATGCTTGTAGTGCGAAAATTACACACTAATGTAAAAGAAGAGTTATTATATATGTTTCATAACGGTTGGTATAATGAAGAGGAATTTCAGCTGATTGTACATTATGCCTCCCATTGAACCAAAACCAGCTGTTTATCAATGTCCTTTTTAAAGTTTCGACAAGCATCACTCCAGCACTTGAATGACCTTTATAAAAACATTACCGAGAAATAAATCATTAATATAATTTCATCATTCGGGTTTACAATGCGAGTTCAGTTACACAGTACACAGGACGTTCAAACCATTGTTATTTATTCTGCTTTAGAAAAGTTGACCAACTGTGAGAAACATAATGCCAAAAATATGAACAATTACCAAGTTTAAATTGGTACTGGGAAAGAAAAAAAAATGTATATATATATAGATATTTGGCATTTTCAGAAAAACGAAACATAAAAGCATAGAAAACTTAATACCTCTGAAACTCAACAAAACATTTCAGACATCTATATTCACAAATTGCCAAAAGGGTCATTCACATGAACAAGAAACAAATATATAAGCTCAAAAAATATTTCAAAATCATCAACTCAAAGCAATGCCAGAATTGGATCAAATTTTACATACATACATAAACCAGCACGGCATGTTTCAACATTCTCCACTAAAGTGCCTTTCCACTTTGGCAGCTGGGAACATAGTAACTAACTGCACCAAATAGTAGTGCTGACACTCCTCCATCCACACAAAGGTCATTTTGACCTTCCCATCAGCATCCTCGTAAAGGACGATGAACTGCTCACCTTCGTAATCCACGTCCAGCACTCTTTGTCTACGGTACATTTTTACAGTAGAACTCACACACCAGAAGGGACGCTGAGCCTCATCCAGCACCGTCAGAGTCATCATGCAGACCCGCTGGATATGTGGAGCAAGTAAGTAATTGTTGTTTTTATCATTCCTTGATAAAGGAAGCAAGTTAAGGACATGCATATCTAACCAAAATAAACAAACAGTGTGGTATCACATCATTTAACTTTAGACTTTCAGTATTTGGCCTTGTTTATGTTCCCCATCTTTTTATAAAGAGTATGCTAAGAATAGCACGCCAGCACTGACTAGTCATGAAATGAGTAATGAAGTTTAAATAAAGTGGCTACTGAACATAGAATAAATGAAGAATAAATGATAGGTACCTCAGCTTCTCCATGCAATCCTTCTGCTTGCCATGGAAGACTGATCTTTGCCAAAGGCACGTGCTCGGATACATTAGTCAAATCAATGGCGATTAACTGCACCCATTCCCCTTGTGAAGGCACTGTGATGCCCAAGAGCATTCATATCATTCACATCGTATAATTTAAATATCAAAACATTGCTCATGGTGTGTTGAAAATAAGATTATGGAGGGGAACAAAAGCAGAAATGGGTTCAAAAATATTTACCTCTGCGGGTGTACAGTGGGGAATAACGCCGATACATGATTCTCTGGACTGGATTGTGAAGCACAATGTGCAAAGTGTATCCATGTCGGCTACAATCAGCGTTCACAGCACTGCCATCTGCAGGCATGTAGGGACTATTGATGTGAACAAACATACTTTGTGGTAAGGTGACACGTATTCAACATTAAACAGAAATAAATATCTATTAAGAGTTTTGTACCAATATTTTGAGCCAAGAATACTTCTTTCAATCAGTTTGTGGAAGTGCAGGTTGATCATGATGAAGGCAATTTTCCAATTGCCCTGAAAACACCACCAAAAAAACATTACCCAAAAAAAATAGACATAAAATGTAAGGTATTAATAGACACACACATATACAACTGAAATATTGACTGATAACCAATACAGTCCGAAAATACTGTATTGTGCATCTCTAATATAACCTGGCTAAATATATCAACACACCCGCCAGAGTCCGATGATGATCCCTTTGTCAAAGTGCAGCACCTTCACAAGCCTGTCACTACCAAAGAACGAAAAATGTCCTTGTCTTTGCAAAGTGGTCTTGCGAATCAGAGAGTACCACACTGGCCTGCACATAAGTAGTATTAGTCAGACGAGTATGGATTCTACTTCATATTATCCAGATGTTACTTACTTGTCTCCTGGAGCTGGAGAAGCTGGACACATTATTCCATGAAGCTGCAGGCTATTAACAGAGTACATGGACGGCAAGAAAGCTTGGCTCCAGCACACTGTAACCGATGAATCTTCGAAGAAAGTGTTCGTCTGCTTATAGACACTTTCCCGCCCATGCTTATTTGTGAGTGTGATCTCCCATTGAATGTGTAACCTCCTGTAAAACAGCAAACACAGGAATTTTTCTTCAGACATTCTACAAAAACATTTGACAGCCAGAAAGCATCAATTTTCTAAAAAAAAGTATTCAGCCTCAGGAGAAGAATGTGTATAGACTGGCGTAATATCGAAAGATCTATCAGAATTTGAGGTCAAGATTTTGGTTCAAAACTATTAATGGATATATATTTCTGTTATGATTCTGAAAACGTGTCACCTTACCACAAAGTATGTTTGTTCACATCAATAGTCCCTATGTACCTGCAGATGACAGTGCTAAGGACCCTGACTGCCAAATCCTCATATTTCCACAACAAGATCAACAGTCCTCCAGACACATGTAACCTCTTCAGAACATTTAATTCTCTCCTCTGTTTCTACTCTCTCATTGTTTCTTCCACAGAACAAAAAAACAGAGCTAACCAGTCCAGTTTCAGGAGTGCCCATTTGACTAAAACTGCTCTACCCTGTGTCACTGAAGCATTGTGGACTACAAAAGTTTATTGTAAATCATTGGTTGTCATTCTGCTGGATCTGACTGCTGCTTTTGACACTGTCAATCATCAAATTTTCCTATCCATCCTCTCATTACTGGGATTTCACTAGTTTGAATCTTATCTAACAGGTAGGTCTTTCAATGGGCCCTGGGGAAGGGAGGTATCCACACAGCACATTTAACTGGTCATTGGGGGTCCTCAGGGATCAGTTCTTGGACCCTCTCATCTTCTCCACATACACTACATCCCTGGGTCGGGTCCCATCATACAGGCTTCTCCTACCAGTGCTATTATGGCTGGACTTCCAGCAAGCACAATCAAACCTCTACAAATGATTAGAAATGCAGCGGCATGACTGGTCTCCATAGAGCCTAAAAGAGCCCATGTTACACCTCTCTTTATCTCAATGCAGTGGCTCCCACTTGCAGCTCGCCTCAAATTCAAGACATTGATGCTTGCATATAGAACAGACACTACTTGACTTCATACTAAATACAAAAAACAAACAAACTATTAATTACTTCCATTTCTAGCTTATACTTGCTGGGTGGTATTACGAGCACTTCCTCTGTCTGTTGGCCTCTTTAAGATAAATCTTAAATTTATGTATTCCCCAATTGTAACTCTTTTTAGATAAACTAGTCTAAAATGACTAAATGTAAAAGTAAATCTTGCTGATGTATTTGATTTTTAAATGCAGCTTTTCTCTTCACAAGACATTAACTAATGGACTGGTGGCGTGTTTTCGTTAGCTGTTTGGACTCTTTCCGATGGCACCCATTCAGTGAAGAAGATTCTTTGTGTGCATGTGATGTAATGAAGTTTTCAAAACATTTTTACATTGTGGCTCAACGCTTCATTTAAATTTTATACACAGATTTTTTTACATGTATTCACCCAACTATTTTGGAAAAACCTGTAAGTATTGCGGTTTGATTTAAGTTCAATGTGTATTTCCTTGAGTCACAAAATGTCTCTCCTATCATAGCAAGAGTAATATAGAATAGCAAGACATTCTAAAACAACATTTTAAGTAAAAAAAAAAAGCAAATTAAAATAATTAAAACCACTATGCAGAAATAAAGTAGCTTGTACCTGTGTGTAAAAAATATAGATTTTTAATTATTTATAAAAGTATATAGGAAATATTTAGCATCTCATAATATGTTTTTATATATTTCAAGGATAAAAATAATGATTGTTTAATATTGTAATAAAAATAGTAAAATAAAAATGATATGCAAAATGGTTCTTTATATTTTCTATTGGGCAAACATAAAACACAAATATAAAAACCATCTGTATCAGTCAGGAAAAAAAAAGAAAAAAAGAATATTAATCTCTACTCAGTTTTGAATAATATAAATTGTTTCAATGCTTTGCTTGAAATGCATTAGTTTTTATTTTTAAATAAATATCAACTGAAAAGAAATTGATGCGTTTATAAATTTGTGCTTTTGCTAAAGTGTTCAGTTACTTATTTGGCCTACTGTAGCTCTTGGTTATATAAAATACACATTACGCCAGTAATTAAAAAAGCTTTTGTGTACAACCAATCATAAGCATAAGTGGAAGAGACATCTTTCTGCCCTGTTTAAAAGCAGTGAGCATTTATGTTCTACCTGAGAACATGCTCGGTCAGAGCCGGCATGCCCGTGTGCGGATTCATGTGTTTTAGCTCGGTTTTCCACACGGTGTCCTTGAAGCCCACCATCTCCTTGAGCAGCAGCTTCTTCCAGTATCCAGCAGGCTTCTCCTCCACAACTGTGCTGCTCACGACTTCTTTGATCATGCCTACTCGTGGTCTCCAAATTTTTTTTTCAATCTCAGAAGAATACAACACAGACCACAAAGCACTGGACGTACATGTTAATATACAATATTCCTTATTCATATGATTTAGATCATGAACTTACTTGCTGTTAGCCAGATCATGAAACCGCTTGTTGACAAAGCTGATGTAGAACAAAGAGGTGGCGTCCAAAAAGGAAAGGATCTTCAAGATGATCTCAGAAGGCAATCTAAGATGGACAAATGATATGCAGTACAGCTTATGATATGCAATAATATGCATCTTATGCAAACTGGAATATATACACATAGATAGGGGTGGATATAGAAAATACTCTTTAGGGTGGCAAAGCGGTGGCATGGGGTCTTAGAGGGGTGATAACACCAAAGTACCTCAAGAACCCATGCATAGTTTTGGAGAATGTGTGGCTTAACATATAGAAAATTTCTTTACTATGAAGTAATCTATATAGTTTAAAATGAAAAATACATAACATTTCAATATCCATCATGGTAAGTTAATATAAAAAACTTCCAACAGGTTATAAAACGATTATTCATCAAACTATGAACAGGACGATGACAATGAGCGGCTCTCATTACATAGGCTTACATCATGTTTTAAAGCAAGTTTAAAAGCATAGCTCAGTAAATAAAGATACAGTTTCTTTTGTCTCAGGTTTTTTTTTGTACTGCTTTGTCCCACTTATCAAGAATGGCTGTCTTTACTACTGTAAAGTACGTTAATCTTGCAGTAGGCATAAATGAAAAGTACTGGAAGTGTTAAAATGCAACCCGTTTCTTAAGTTACCAGACTCTGCTCGTGTCCGTGATTTGCATCTTAATGATTTCATGTTATTCTTTCGTCGCATGACAAAACTTCTTAGTTCGCCGAAAAGCCGTAGGTTTATGATTGGCGAACAATCGTAAAAACAATTCGTTAGTGTTGTGTGTTTTTGACTCACAAAGAACCAGCTCATAAGAGTCATTTATTAATGAGGCCGACACTGGTCACGCTGCATGCGCGTGCACACATGCAGTTATTTAAAGACCATTATTGCCATTATTATGCGTTGCGCTCATCGACGCTGCTAAAAAAGAAGTAACGTTAGCACATAAAACAGTGTTTATATTTACATGTTATTATGTGGCCGTTTTGGGGTGTTATAGCTTTTTCTTAAGGTGGCAGTTGCCACCCCGGTGGTTCCCCCCCTGCACGTGGATTAAAACTTGCCTCTCCATATAATTCCTATGGCTGCCGCTTGTGAAATGTTCAAACACATGCCGAGTTTTACATGGTTCAGGTTGCCGTGGCGTTGGCATTGAGGTGTCCTGTTCTCTCCGTCTATAACAAATGAAAAATAAACTGTCAGTCTAGCTATATTATTAAGTGTCTCATACTCGAATAGGTATCCCAAAGGTTTGTTTAAACCTCCTACGCGACTCGACTCCCTAACTTACCTTCTCGCACGAGCAAATTCCCCAACCTGGACATGTCCACGTGCAGGTGAATTTTGTTCAATGTTCTCAAGGCCACGTCTTAAAGTGCGGAGAAACTCGCCAAGACCAGTAGCCATGATGAGTTCTAGGCGTTTGAAGTCACTCTCATCAGTGATGACCCCGCTGGCGTCTGACCTCGCAAGATAGCTTCTCTCGAGGCGGGATATCGCCGACTGTTTAGATTCAAGGTTATAAAAAATGTAAGTTAAAAGACATCAAATAAAATGTAAATATAAGATCAAATTAATGAACTGAAATCTGTTATACTGGATTCTCAGACAATAAAAATACGGTATAGTGTTGCGTTGTATGTATGTTTTTTCTATTACGCTTGAACAGTTTTAATTAAATTACATTTTAATCATCATAAAACCATTCTGCAGAATAAAATGCCATAATAAAATGGTATAAAGCAATATAAAAACTTAAATTATGAAAGTATTTTTATTCATTAATTAATAAACTAAAGGAAACCAGGATAGGTCGTAGGCATAGTGTGCATATTAAGACAAAACAAAGGCACTGATGTTTTATTTGATACTTTATTTGAAATTAAACAGCTCAGATTTATATTTTAGTCTAGGACTAGGTTTAAAACTAGTCTAGTTAGAGAAGCAAAATTGGCAATATTCGTTCTTCAACATGATTCGCGCCTAATAACTACATCTCCCAGAATTCCTAGTGTCTAATCAGGAAGTAGACACGCACTGTGATGGTAAATAGATAGTAGTTCAACCGCAGTGCGAAATAGATTTAGTGTCTCTTAAATTGATAAAAGATCGTGGTTACTTGAAAGTATTGGAGCGGAATGTCATGCCCATTCAATCACTCTGGTAGGACAGCACGATGATTCTATTTCAATTCATAAACACTTGATTTGTCTTATTTCTAATGGATTTCCGAGCTGTCGTCTGGAGGTCAAATGTATTACGATTCAAAAGAAACATAAATTTACGTATGAAAACCTATTTTACATCACGGACAAGCGTGCTTCCAACTTATTTCGCATGGCCTCCGTGTTTTGACAGCGGAGCTGAACCCCGCAGTGCTGCCGCTGGACTGGCTCCTGGGTACCTGGCAGTCCGATGAGCCGGGAGAGGGATCCTTCCCCTCCATCACGCCTTTTCGCTACACAGAGACGCTTCATTTCTCACATGTAGGACAGCCCGTGATCAATTTTATGTAAGAAGCAAAACGACCCAGAGGCTTGTTATTATTATGATGATGGTGATGGTGATGATTATGCAATGTTCTGAGCCACAGGCAAACAGTCAGAAATGATTTAATTTAAAAATTAATTTAAAAAAAATATTTCAGGTTTAATGCATTCCATGCTGAGAGCAAAAAGCCGCTTCATAGGGAGTGTGGATTCATCAGGATTCAGCCAGGCACCAACAAGGTGGCCTTCATCATCGCACAGAACTCAGGTATTTGATTTTGGTTTTTTTTAAACATTTCTTATGTAATCACATAAAAAAGTAATTGGATTGTTACTTTAAAAACTCCTAATCAGACTACAGCTGCTTTTATTGATTAATGATTACAAGATATTTACACAATGGCAGCACACATATTCATAATTAATTGATTCTTTGTTAATGGTCACATGACATGCATGTAAAACATTTAATTTTAGTGTTCAGATGTTTATTTATTTACATATTATGAGTATATTTACATATATTGGTTTATATTAATGCTTAGCATTTCATTAACTCATGAACCTTTTTTTTCCTGCACATCTAGTTTAGGGTCCTTGATGTTGACAAAAATGCAATCTATTTTCTTTCTTTAGAATTTTATTAAACTTTACTGAACAGAAAGATAATACGACTGGAGTAATGATGCTAAAATTTCAGCTTTGAAATCACAGGAATCAATTAGATTTTAAAATATATTCAAATAGGGCTGGGCGATATATATGCGCATCTCGTCAGTAAAGCCGGTTCTTTGATTAGCGCTTAATCTCCATCAGCTGTTTTTAAAAGGAACGCCAGTTTATACACAGAGCCGTAGATCACTGAGAAGCTGTGCCATTGAATCAACCGCGAAACTAACGCGTAGCTTGTCAGTGATCTACGGCTCTGTGTATAAACTGGCGCTGCATTTAAATACAGCTGACGGAGATTTAGCGCTAATCAAAGAACTGGCTTTACAGATGAGATGCGCATAATATATCGTACGATATATATCGCCCAGCCCTACATTCAAATCGAAAGCAGTTATTTTAAATAGTAAAAATACTTGTCTAGTGCTGTCAAATGATTAATCATCACATCTGGATTAAAGTTTTTGTTTACAGAATATATGAGTGTGTAGTCCCTATTTTATCATGTATATACAAATACAAAAACATGGATTTGGTGTCAAGATCTCTGCATTCACATAAATGCAGGCTTGGTGAGCAAAAGAGAATTCTTAAAAAAAAAAACACTCAAAATCTTATTGTCTGACAGTACATTAAAATGTGTAATAGATTATGTAACTAACTACATTTGTTGCGATGTCATTTGCATCCATTAAACTTCTACCCAGCATGATCTGTAGTACCATGTACTGTATGTTTTAAATCAGTGGTTTCTACCTCTCCCAGGTCTTGTGGAGATTGAGGAGGGGGAGCTCACTGGACAGCAGCTGACTCTGCACAGCACTGCCCTGGCTAGAACATCTTTTGCCAAGCAGCCTTACGTTGAACAGGTCTCATAACACAAAATATTTAACATACACTTTGTCCGATTAATGAAACAATAAGCTCTTTTGAAGCTATGTTTTCATAAAGAAAATCCCTCTTGAATGTTGCTGAATCGCCATAACAATTAGAATAAATGTTCCACTAATAATTTTCATTTTTGATCAGATCTCCAGGCACATCCAGTTGAAGCCGGATGGAAGGCTGGAACAGACGATCTCTATGGCACTGGAAGGACAGCCTCTGACGCAGCATTTGCACATCACTTACCGCAGGACTTAATTAACGTGGGAGGAAGATGTGTTTAAGAAAAGCACTTGTACTAATGTACTCACCTGACACTAAATATTGATGGTTTATATATAGCTACCCGTGGGTGATGGTAATATATCTGTAAGAATGTTATCTAAAGTAATAGATGTGATCTGACCTGTCTTCCCAGCGAAAGAAGCTTTGCAAATATTGTTACAACACATAAAGGGGTCATTTTGTATAATGTAGAGTAACTACAATAATAAATATGAAATTGTCTTTTCAAATTTAAATTGTGTGATGTTTGTTGATAGCAAACTTTGTCTTTGAAGAGAATTCAGTTTGTCTTATATCGGTTTCCTTAAAATTAGGTTTATAAAAAAAGAGCTATTGATATGACACTGATATGATATCATATTGATATAACATCTATTTCTGATCAAATTAATGCAGTTCTGAGGAACATAAGCATTTTTTTTCTTATATCTTACCAACCCAAAGGTTTTGAACAGTTGTGTATGTTCATTATAGAAATGAGCTTGTGTGTGTGTGAGACTCATGATTTTACTAGTCTTTCTCGGTGGAAAAACATTTATAATTTTTCTGATATTCTCAGTTCTTCCATGACCCTCCGAACCCTTCCCTTTCAGTTCACACAGTAAATTCTTTATTAAGTTGTATACAGCTGGTGAAAACACACATACCATACAAACTGTACAACTGAAAGTGCAAAGTGATACTCCAAACATGATATTACGCAATAATTTAAAAAATAAAAATCTGAAGATTGTCAAACATTAAAATGTTGCACTCATCACCACAGAAATTCAGTATAAAATCTCAGTGAAATGAATCCAAGCAACGTGTCAGCACAAAAAGAGCTCAAAATACCTGCATACCATATTTCTGGGTCAGTTTATACTAAGGAAGACAGATTAGATGTAGTTTCAACAATGAATATAGTACATATTCCCTCACAGTGCCACCCCCACAACCCCACAATGTCAGCTCATAGTATTTGTTTCAGTCTATGCATAGTGCATTTAAAAAAAAATAATGAAAGGTAAAAGAGGATTAAAGTGCTGTTAAACCCGGGTGCCATGCTATGACCTTTGTGAGGGGCCGTTTGCTCCAAAAACAGTACCATAGACCATTCAAACTGTCCTGCGAGAAATGGGAAACTTTCAGTTTTCAGTCTACGGGATGATTTCCTGCAAAAGGCTACTTTGTCAGGTAGATGTACATGGTCTTAAAGAATTGCCTCCATGTGAGCACAGCTGTTGATAACCAGTGAGCACGAGCTCTAGAGTCCATGTTCACCACACATTTTAAAATGTCCCCCTGTAAAAAGACAGAAGAAACATTTCACATGCCATCACATGGGTCAATAATATTATTAAAAAAATGAATTTTCTCATCAGGGATGCATATTTGCTCACAGTAGAGTACAGTAAAATTCAAAATAACTGGTACTGTTTCAATTGCTGTTTAAGTTTTCATGTATTTTAAATTGCAATTTTTTTCTGTGATGCAAAGCTGAATTTTCAGCAGCCATGACCCCAGTCTTCAGTGTCACATGATCCTTCAGAGATCATACTAATATGTTGAATTATTATTTACATAATATTTCTTATTAATATCATCCTAGTTGTTGAATACAGCTGTGCTGCTTAATTTTTTGTGTAAAACCATGATTCAAACTAAAAAAAATTATTTTAAACATATTTTGTAAAACTATAAAATGTCTGTCACTTTGGATCAAGTCCTTGCTGAATAAAAGTAACAATTTCTTTAAAAAAAAATAAAACAAGTATAGTACAGAATCGCAGTAGCATAAAGAAAATTATTAAATGCACTAAACAGGTGGGTGACAATACGTCATTTCCTCATATGACCTACAGAGGTCAGGACCAAGAGAATGAACACTTACCCATCCTCCTCTCTTTTTGAGCCATGGGACCAGGTTCCTACGCACAAACTCTCCCAGACTGTCAACTATGGTGTGCACCATGACCGGATGACCCTGACGCACACAGTCCACCGCCAGCCCGGCTGCTACTGCGTAGATGGCCACCACTTTGCCCCATGTGATCCCTTGAAAGTAAACGCAATTCCATGAGAAGAACTGGAAAACTGAGCCATGCATTTTTAGCACCTCAAACACGTCTGCATTAATCATAATCATACAGCTTTATAGAAAACAGGTTATAATGAAAACTCCACGAGGGTGCAAGTCCTAATTTGACCATGTCTTATGCAAATAAAAGTGTATCTCAAAAAAAAATATATTTTTTAGATTAGTTACATAGAAAACCTATTCTCTGCTATGCTGATGTTGTAACAGAAAGCCTTTAAGACTGACATGACACAATGCCATGCTTCACTAATGAATCAGGAGTCAGGAACTATTGAAGCTGTTTATGTTCCTTCATATTAAGCATTCAACTTCTCACCTTATTAGCTTATTACAGAAGATAAAAAGTTTTGTGAGAAGATCATCAGGCTGAGTTGGTTTAGGACTCCACTGCAACCACCATGTACATCAATTGAAGCAGAACCCAGATAAAATATGTGACCAAATATGTACAAACCAAAGAATGTGGGTATGTCCTTTTTAGGGTTTTTTCCATGTTCCAAAATAAGACCACTGAAGAACTTGTCATTAAACTGATGATCAAAGTGCCCCTCTCAAACACACCACTGAAATCCAATAATACACTAAAGTCAATAGCTCTTCCAGTGTTAGATTACAATTTTACCACAACTTAATAAAAACATAATTAAATTTATAATGTCTTAAAATGTTTTTTTTAGAAATTTGGAACAAATCCCACATCTCCAAATTCCCTCCATTTATAGTAGTGATGTCCTCATATGAAGTGGATTTATTTATTTTTTGGTCTTAATATAGCCAGTAAGGCACTGAATTAGCAATAATAATAACAACAACAAAATAGCTAAAATGAATAAAATGTTTATTCATGTTTGTTTATTAATTTTGTTTGTTAATTCTTTTAAACACTTCAAAGTATGAACAGCAAAGTCATACCCACAAACATTGCCTATAAAACATGTTTTATATTATCTTCCAGATCACGTACCCATGACTAGGATCTCTGTTGCTACAGAGAGAAACGCATCTGACACCACAGCCTCCACTGCTACACTGATGTTCAGCTGCTTTGCGATATTGCGATACACATATGGACGCATACACTCCAGTTCATCACCTGTAAAACAAAACTACACCTTTAAAAGGGTTTAAAGTTGAGTTCCCACAACCTTCCAATATTCAGACCGAAATGGGTTTTTCAATGACAGAATCAACATACGCTCCAGTCATAAGTAGCACAGGTAGCAATAGCCAACAATACATTGTTTCAACATCATTGATTTTCTTTAAAGCCAAAGAGTTTTTTCATGTATATTAGTCTAGACAACAAGGTTATTTTTCTTAATATTTAGATTTTTTTTCACCCTCAGATTCCAGCTGTACGTTACCTCAGCCAAATGTTGTCCTATCCTAATAAACTTATTCCGCTTTCAGGTGATTTATAAATTTAAATGAAAAAAAAAAGTAACTCTTATGACTGGTTTTGTGGTCACTGCGTTTATACACAGGTGCTATAAATCACAGTAAAGGTTTATGAAACTCAACTCTAAGAAAGAAACAATTAAGCTGACTTTCTGACTTGAGCTGTATTAGCATCGCACCTGTTAAGAGCACCAGCTTACACTCACTCCTGGTTTTCTTACCCAGTTTCAGCAGCACCACAGATATATCTACAAGAGCTCCGTGCGGCTCGGGCACATCAAACTCGATTTTTGACCAACTCAGTCCTTCCCTTACGATTCTGGAGTGAATGAAGTCTCTACAGAGTTCCTTGGACTGATAGACGAGCTGTTTGTCTGTTGGAGTCCGATCAAACACCTCCATCATCTCCGCGGCGAACACGGAGGAGCGCTCAAACACGTTCATGTCCTTCATGTTTCTGTGACCCGAGCACGAAACACTGCCACTTCACTGGCTGAAGCTGCCTACATAAACACCGCACAAACTCCACTAACACGGCGAAGCTCATTTCTCCGACGAAGGTCCAGACAAATTAAATCAGAAACAGGTTCGCCGAAACGCAAACAGCCAATCAGGGAAAACTGAACAGCCCACATTCAATTCTTCGGATAGCAACCTACTCTGATCGATCCTCCAACTTCCGCTGCCCGAATTTAGGTTTTGTCATCTTCAAAATCTCTTCAATCAGTTTTCTGTTTCTCACGAGAAGAAGACGCGATGCTCAACTGGACTTTCCATCGTGCTGTCTGAGGTCGCTGTTCGCCTGTGCCCTGAATCAGACACTTGGAAGCGATTTTTCTCGCTACCTGGAATGATTAGGTAACCACTAACTTAATCAACCAAGTGAACGGCTTAACGTTAGTCCAAATATAAACAGTCTATGGCAACCTGGCAAGGCTTGCAATGCTTGTAGTCTAGTAATATCAAATTAAATTAATTCTAATAATATCTTTCAAATCCTAAATTATCAAATTCATACAATGGGACATATAACGTGCAACAGTAATATTAATTGCCTAAAAATCACACTTAAGTTAAAAGATAAGGGTTTTGTCTAGGTGTGAAGGCTTCACATAAAATGTTTAATTCATATAATGACTATTCCCTAAGGATCAGTGGAAGTTCATTCATGCTTTGCTCTAGTGGTTAAGTTATTATCTGTCTATGTTTAGCCAGTTAATCCTCTCACTACAAACCAACACTACCCTGTGTTTGACTCATGATCATCTCAGTGTGAGTATGGGCACTGAAACTGAGACTCTTACCGGGATGCCACCACCAGTTTCATTTAATGCATCCATAATCAAAGCAAATAAGAGCTATTGATTGCATTAAATAACTAAAAGAATCTGACCCGAACAGAAGGCTCCTTATTTGGATACAGTGGGTTAGCAAAAATGTTCTGAACCATATATCTTATGAAATCATCACAGATTGTTAATTGTTAGTATTTGGTGTATGCATGCACCAAGTAGGCTACAGTATGCAGTAGTCTATTTGTCAAACATTTAATTTTTATGCAATCGCATTATGCTGTTAAGCCTAATGAATCTATTTAGTGTAGGTTTAAGTGCACAGATAATAAGGCAACAGACCTTTATATAGCTACAAACAAAGCCAACCATTCTTATTTTTGGATATTGCAGTGATTATTTTATACATCTGATATCTTTCTTTATTTCTTAAATGTGATGCTGCATCCTTGAGAGGTCTTAGTCCAATTCCTCTGAGGTTTCAAGACTAGAGTTCTGCTCGGCATGAAACACTAAGTGTGCATGGCTATGTTACAAAAATACTAATAAAAAGTTGGCAAGTAATGCAACTGATTGTGGTCTCCCATTATGCACAGTTTAGCATTATGTGATTTATTTTCGACTAAACAACAGAAAACAGTGGCTTCATCCTCGTATTTACCGGATGCATCCTTCAAAACAATCTGAGCGAAGAACTTAAAATGAAGACTGCTCACTAAAGATCCTCCAAATTGAAATATCCTTCAACAGCTCTTGATGTTCTGGCATCTAAGAAATACACTCTAATCTTTAACCAAAAATGTGAACTTCTCACCCGAAGACATCTCTTCTCTGATATGTGCAGCGCAATAATCTCTCCCGCTAGCAACCTGTCACTCACATAAAGTTACAGTAATTAGTAAACGACAATCATCCAAACCATGCCAGATGGACAAAAACAAGTCCCACACTGTTTCGCTCCTATACATCACAGCAGGACAGAAAATAAGTCTGTTTAATGCTGACCCACCACATCACCACCCACAAAAGTACTGCTTTAGGCTAAGTGGTAATCGTTACACACAAAACACAATACATGACATTTTAGTGTATTTGATGATAAAGTCAACTGGAACCTGTTCCATAAACCAAGATTAGAGTATAAGCCAGGCTTATTTCAATTAGTCTGACTTATTGCCAGTTAATTTGTATTAAAATAAGTCAGACTATCTGCCATAAGCCTGGCTTATTTGGTAAACTTGTTTTATGGAACAAGCCCCCGGTCAAGCAGTTGTGTTTTTGCCACCAAGACCTGAATCTGAAAAGCCATAATTTTGAAACGGTTACTCTGTGTTCACCTGTAGTTTTCTCTGTCACATGACCTATCAAGTCGGTTAAAATTTTGATGTGACTTTTTTTTTTTTTACATTTAAGTTTTTAACAGATTGGGAAAACACTTGAAAACAAAACAAAAATAAGCTGGGGCCTGTTTCATAAAACAAGTTTAACAAATCATTTTACTTAGTCTGACTTATTGCCAGTTAATTTGGTTTAAAATGAGTCAGACTATCTGCCATAAGCCTGGCTTATTTGGTAAACTTGTTTTATGAAACAGGCCTCAGGTCATGCTGATTTTAGCTGTTTGTTGTCCAGATGGGGGCATTGCATCTCAAAAGTGGAACCAAATAGAACAAAGCGGCTTGCAAAAGCAGGGTTTAAACAACTATATGCTTGAAGATGTCTTTTGTGTTCTCCTGAAGTACCAGTTGTCACTTTGTTTGAACATTATGCTAAGTCCTGCTGAAAAAACAGCTTAAACCAGCCTAGCGAAAGCCTAGCCTTTCGTTCAGGTTTATTTCAGTTACGTTCCAGCTGGTCTACCAGCCTGACCAGCTTAGGAAGTTGTCAAAAGCCCTTTAAAACCAGCCTGCTGACCAGCTTAAACCGACTAAGACCTGGTTGACAAGCTAAAAGCAGTCTAGGTTGGCTTTAGCTGCTTTTTTTTCAGCAGGTAAAAACAAACAAATACAAAATCCATACACGGATTAATATTTTACAATAATGCATCGCAAAGCGAATTGGTTGAATTTTATGTTTACCAGTATGACTACAGCTCCCACAATCCCCAGTTCATCGAATCAGACGCTGCGCATGCGCTGTCGCTCCTATTATTTTGTTCTCCTGCAAGCAATAAATGAAGAGCCGCCCGAACGTGAGGTGATCAATATAAAACAGTTAGACGCGGAAAGCGACAAGCTCGTGAGCTGAGGCTTTCATACATGGAGTCACACGACACCTAACTGTGATTCTCGCCAGGCTGCGGGGTCCGCCATCAGGGGATTGGAGGCCGAAAACACGGCAGACGAACAGGACATGCAGAGGTGTTTTTGTATGTAAAAGCTAGCTAGCTTAAGCAGGGGATCTGAGGAGGAATAGCAAACGTTGAAGAGCTTTCCAGCACCCCTCCTTTGGCAGAAAGGGCCACATCTGCTCTCATCGACAGCGACCTGCCGTCAGGATGGCGCACCTCCGCGACATGCAGAACCAGGTAATCCGCTGCCGACTCTGGTCCTTCTGCAGCCAGGGCTGTGATCTCATAATCAATCAAATCACGATCATGTTTGTTAAGCCTGGCATGGCATGACATTTCTCTGTTTAGAGTTATTGGGGGCTGTCTTAACGTTTTATTGTGACTGAGTAATCCTTTTTAATACAGATCATTGGAAAGCAAGGTCTGGTTTCTGTTCTATGTTTTTAATTTAATTTTAAGTGTCATTATATATACGTAAATAGTTCATAGGTTTTTGAAAAATGCACAGTAGATCATCCTATAGTAAGTAACTGATTATTGAAGTTGATCTGTCATCATCTGTCATTGTGTCTCACATCATTCCTCTGCTGTCTTTCTCTCTCCAACAGAACTCCCGGCTAGATCCGGAGGAGTATTTTACGAAACAGGAGCGCATTGGGAAGGGGTCTTTCGGTGAGGTCTACAAGGGCATCAACAATCGCACTAAAGAGGTGGTGGCCATCAAGATCATTGACCTGGAGGAGGCGGAAGATGAGATCGAGGACATTCAGCAGGAGATCACAGTGCTTAGCCAGTGTGACAGCCCCTATGTCACCAAATACTACGGCTCATATCTGAAGGTACGTTCCCTCATTGTTACAGGCTAACAATCGTAAGCGTCAAGCGCCAATACAGCAAGTCAACATGAAGTCTCTTTCTTAAAGGGTTAGCTCACGCATATATGACAATGATGTTGTTAGTTACTCACCCTCATGTCGTCCCAAACCTGCAAGACCTTCGTTCATCTTCAAAACATAAATGAAGATCTGAGAGCTCTCAGACCCTCCATAGACAGTAACACTACTGCAGTGTTCTGCAAGGACATGGATAAAATGGTCCATGTGACATCCGTGGCTCAACTTCAGTTTTGCAAAGCTACGAGAAGAGTTAAGCCAAATACAGTTTATAATAAAAATGAATTTTGTATTATAGTCTGAATAGACTATAATATAATCCATTCAGAATATTACTCACCATGAAGCTGGAGCAGAAGCAAACCAACACACACAAGGACTAAAATTTGAATGCACAATTATTCCAAAGAAAAAAACATTTGTCTTCAGTCATATTCATAATGTAATACATTTGTCATCTCCTTAGCCATGCAAGATATTGGATAATGTTAACAAAATGACCAAATGCTTTTTAGGTTTCTGCGAACTGCAGGGAGTTGTAGTTCTCTGATAGCATCCCCGTTCATCTCAGTAGCCCTTGTTTAAGTAGTGGTGAGAAAAAAAAAGTGAAATGTGCCATATTTAATCGTGGATACTCGATTCTGCTGCCAGGTTAAAATCCTAACTAAAATACTCTGTGACTAATGATCTCACGACAGAGCTGGTTTGCTGTTGGCATAAAAAAAGCAAACGTCTATAGGTAAATTAAAGAGATATTAATGTTGCTGTACAATTCCAATGTACAATTTAATCAAATCCTAATGGATATGCAACACATTATATAAAGCAAAATACCAGATCAGTTATGATTCTTCAAAATAAACCCCATTCTGACTGGGGCCTGTTTTTTTCATACATCTGAAGAACATTTTAAAAAATGTTTTCCAGCTATAAAGAACTTTGCTGGATTTGAAAGGTCGCGTGGATGATACAGGTTCTTCATAGAACCATAAAACGCCAATAAAGAGCATTTGTAAGCCACATGATGAGAGATCTACTGAATGCTAAATACAACGAATATCAAGCGACGTTTCAAGAAATCTCACTTGTGTTATTTTTGCTATCATCTATAGGGAACTAAGCTGTGGATCATCATGGAGTATTTAGGAGGCGGCTCTGCTTTAGATCTTGTAAGTAGAACGACAGTGGCTCTTCAGTTTTGGAATATATTTCATTGTTCATGAATTCTTAAAAGGCTTCCAGCTTTAGAAATGAAACGTTCCTTCTGCTTTCCTCCACACATCTCAGTTGAAACCAGGACCGTTAGAGGAGACGTACATTGCCACTATACTGAGGGAGATTCTGAAGGGACTGGAATACTTGCATTCGGAGAGGAAGATTCACCGCGATATCAAAGGTGTGATAAACTACATCTCTTCCTTCTCAATCAAGGAAGCGCTTCATATTTAATCATCTGCTTTCTGTGAAATCTGGGTTCCGTGCTAATGATTCATGTTTGTTTCTGTGGCAGCTGCCAACGTGCTGCTGTCTGAGCAGGGAGATGTGAAGCTGGCAGACTTCGGGGTGGCGGGACAGCTCACAGACACTCAGATCAAGAGAAACACTTTTGTGGGAACTCCTTTCTGGATGGCTCCAGAGGTCATCAAACAGTCGGCGTATGATTTTAAGGTGCGGAGATCCAGCCGAATGGACTTTTCTCAGCAATCTGAATATTAATGTGCAGATTTGGCTGTAGAGCTGTGAAAACACTGGGGGTGGTAAAACAACTTTTGTTTTTTTTTATTAAGTGTTAGGCATGGAAACCGTTCACTAGCGTAGTTTGTTTTAGCGTAGTCGCAGATAATTTGTTTAGTAATCAGCTGAAATACGAAATGAGACTTTTAGGTTTGCTTTCCTGACTGCAGGCAGACATCTGGTCCTTGGGAATTACAGCTATCGAACTGGCGAAAGGTGAACCCCCGAATTCTGACCTGCATCCTATGCGAGTGCTGTTTCTCATTCCCAAGAACACTCCCCCGACGCTGGAGGGCTCCTACAGCAAACCCTTCAAAGAGTTTGTGGAGGCATGCCTCAATAAAGACCCCCGCTTCGTAAGTATTCAGCTTTGCTACAACGATATCTTTTATGATCTATAAGGCTGTTAATTAATAGTGAAATACAAAAAAGTAATAATGTGAAATATTACAATTTCAAAGAACTGGTTTCTGTCCTGATATGCTGGTATCTGGAAATTATTATTCTTAATATAAATGTTGAAAGCAGTTTTTGTTGGGGTTCAGGATTTTTTGCAAAACGTTATAGAATTATTCAGTATATTTTATGTATGAATATGTCATGTATGGTCACTTTAATGCATTGTTGTTAAATACAATTATTCAAAAATTAATTATAAAAACTTAAAGCACCCTTTTGAATCTTTAGTCTATCAAAGCTTCCACAAAAATATGAACTATTACAATATTCATAATAATTAGACATTTATTCACAATATTAGAATGATTTCTGAAGGATCATGTGACACTCAAGAGTAATAAATACAATTTTAAGATGAATTAAAATTTCACAATATTCCTGTAATAAAATTGCACAATATATTTTTACAGTATTTTCCATTAAATAAATGCAACATCGGTGAGCATCTCACTTATTAGCGTAGCGTAGCATTAATAATAGAACAGAGGGTTAAATGACATGACCCTGTCTCCCGTAATGGACTGGCTGTAGTCAGGAACATAGCATTAAAAAACATCATGCATGGCATCACTCTTCTGGTTCTGTGCAGCGGCCCACCGCCAAGGAGCTACTGAAGCACAAATTCATCACACGCTACACCAAGAAAACATCCTATCTGACAGAGCTGATTGACCGATACCGCCGCTGGAAGTCTGAAGGCCACGGAGACGAGTCTAGCTCTGATGATTCTGATATGTATGTCATCCATCCATTACACTGTACAATCAATAACTGCCCTCTAATTCATTATCCTATTATTCACTTCCTATTACTTTTAATAAGATATCTGCTGAATTGATCCTCATGATTTATAGCCTTGAAAGGAACCGTGTTCTTCTTCTCTCCTTGAACTCAAACAGGGATGGAGATGGTGATGACAGAGACCAGTGTCCCATGTGGACTTTCCCCACAGTCCGACCCAGCTCCATGAACAAGCTCCAGAAGGGTTACACAAACACAGACTCCGAGGTCAGTATTCAAACTATTTACTTTATACTTAACCACGCGCTAAACAGCGTTTCCTGGGGTTGTGTCCTGTCATATTCAATCATAAAAAGGACATTTTAGTAATGTAATCTCTATTTATGACACCTGTTCATTGTTTTCCGTCACTTTGTTTAGATTTTCTCCACCTCAGCAGGTTACATACAACTGCAGATATGAAAGGATTGAAGAATAATAGAATGATTTATTACATGTCTATGTAAATAAAAAAGTGCACCTATCTGTGTTCAGAAGAAACTGTAGTAATTTTTAACTAAAACTAAAGCCATTGCAATGTTTTACCTGACCTCATTACTTGTTGTACAAATAAAACATAAATTCTATTTTAAATTAAATTTTCAAAAAATATTCCAAGGCAATTTCCTTTTGTTTTTATGTAATAAAATAACTAAAACAGAAACTACAGCTTCATTAAAACTATAAACCGACATAGATAAACAACAACAAAAAAATAAAATGACAACAAACACAAAAATATCAACAGTAACTATAAGTGATGCTAAAAGAGCAGTGCTGTGGACCAGTCACACAAGTACCAGTACTCCTGACACCCCTGCTTGAAAAGGAAAATGTGTGCTTTGAATTTGTTTTACAGGCAGCAGAGACGGTAAAGAGGCAGCCCAAGTCACAATGTCTGTCAGCGCTGGTCTCTCCCATCTTCAGAGAGGTACAAACACCCAAAACTCTCACCTCGTATAGCCTATATGTAATCAAACCTATACTCACTTCTCACTGTAACTCTTACACCACTATCATGTTTTAATCCCGGTAGCAGTAGATAAGGCAGCAGTAAAGTGTAATAAACTGTGATAAGCTCTATAAGTGTGTCTGCTCTCCAGCTGAAGGAGAAGAGGAGGGCATGTGGAGGAGGAATGGGTGCCATAGAGGAGCTGGAGAATGCCTTCAACCTGGCAGAAGAGTCCTGCCCTGGCATCTCTGACCTCCTGGTCACACACATGATGGAGAGAGTGTGCAGGTGAGCGGGTCTTTATAAAAAGTCCCAGTGTATTTGAATGTAATATTTACATTAAAACAAATATCTTTTGCATCAGGTTTGCTCTGAATGGCAACACCACGCCATCATCACGGTGAAGCCCCGCCCCTCTTCTGCTGCTGCTCCCCCCCCCCCAAAATCATCATCGGCCTGTCAGGATCACAATACGACTGCCCATCATTCACCCTATCTCCCCCCCAGAGATCTTTTAATTAGTTATGATTAAATATTTTTACAGTTTTCTTTATAGAATGGAAAGTATTTAAGAGAAAAAGCCATGTCATTGAGCGAACTGTGTTCACCTGTTAGATCCAAATCCTATTATAAAGTGTTTATGGAAAGGTGGTGTTTGTGTGGTTATTGGTGTTGTTTTAGGGTTAGTTGCATGTAGTTGTGCATAATTTACTGTTATTTCTAAAGCATGTACGTGCAATAACCGTTATCAAATATTACATGGAAGTTAAAAACTATTATAAAAGGTTTATCAAAATAAGCCGCTTCTCTTCAAGTGACCAGAAGCAAAGATGCTAGTTTATAAATGATGTTCTACATCTTTAAATGCATTTATAACTAAATCCAATAATATAAATTTAGCTGTATAATCAGTTATCCATGTGGGAAAAAACACAACACACTTTTTATGCTGCAATGTTTTTAAGCCATATGCATTTATTAAAAGCTTTTATTATTTTCTTATTAACCTATTACTTCTTTACTGTGCCTATCAGGATATAACTTAGACACTATTACCATTTATAATAGCTGTGTGGTTGAACTAACTTGGTCCCGGTTCTTTCTGCAAACTTAGGTAGATGTTTTCTTTTGAATAGTAGTTGCTGGAGTGCTCGAGGCCCACTTCCTGCTAGTTTTGTAGTCATCATGAGTATATTTGTCTTATGCTAAATATATTCTCTTAATCAGAAGTTTGCGTCTCTGAAACGAGAAGCGGAACGGCATACCTCTTATGTCCGTAAATATTGAAATATCTTCATCCCTGTTGGTTTCTTTATCGTGTTGTACGACCTCTAGAGGCCATCAAGAGTTACTGTACTGTACTGTACAACCAAAAAAGTCCTTCCGGTTACAATCACCACCCAATTGAGAAGTGAACAGCCAAAAACAGAAAAGGGCAAACCCCGAAGGTCTTTCAATACAAAATTTTATTACAAGATGATAGACAATAATGGTTTAATAGAAAGTTCTCAAGTGAAACATTAAAACTGGAATGTTAACAGCTGCAGAGTATTTTATGACCAAATATAGAAAGCAAATTCAACTGTATAAGAGCTATATTTGCTTTTGCGTAACAGATACAAACCCACATTTCAGAGATTTCATTTAAACCTTTTAATTACTCATTTATTTGCGATAGGAATAAGATAAAATATTTTAACCATAGAACCCTCAAGGAAGAGGTAAAAACTTGGCATGCATCAAAAGGTCGAAGAGCACAACAGCATATTTCAATGTATCTGAATTACACTTCACATTGCGCTCGTACCAGAACAACGTCTGATGGTAAATACATGACAGTCTGCACTCAAGTACATATAGAAATCTGCAAAATGAGCTTTAACATTAGATAACAACGTAGTATTCTTCATCAGGATGGCATAGGGAACGAATCATGGGTCACAGTATAATGTTTTGCATCAGTTTGGGGGCCATTCAGCCCAACAGCACATACTGTATTTCAAGACTTCATGCAGGGGAGAGAGAAGTACTTCACAAACCTCTGTTCAGGAGGACAGCAATCTCTCTGGCAACACTTAGGAACAGTATAAAATGGTTTCGCCACCGTGACGCTCAAACTCAACAGCTGCTTGTGTTTTCACAGTGTTTCTTTAGCTAGATGGGATAGAAATGACTCCGTGGTCATGGAGCTACTGTTAAAGGTGCTCTATAGTAGAAGATTCCTTCCCAGCAGCATTTGGCTTTTGTAACAGAAAAATAAAAGTTCTCTTAATTACTAATGGTTGTTCTTCATCTTGGATTGCTTAATTGGATTGGGAAATTAATGAATATTAGAACAGCAATTGAATAAAATGCCAAAAAAAAATAATACTGCTTAAAAAAAAAAAAAACAATAAATCAAATCATACAAGAGTGAAAGAAACTAAGAAAATGGCAAGCAAGATGAGTTTAGGACCAGTCTCTCCTCTTTTTCCACATTTAGCAACACTTCCTCTTCTTTCCTGTCTGACTGGGTGAAGCTCGGGAAGACAGGTCAGCCTCTGTAAGACACAAACAAAAACAGCCCACTTAATTGCATATTTAATAGAAAAAAATTAATAATGAATAAATGGTCCATTTCTCTCTGAATAGCACGTTATTCATTAGTTACTAACAGTTTTTATGCGATATACTGTATGTACCGTTACCGTGTTTCTCACAGGTGTGGGCTGTCTCCCTCTCCGTCTCCCTGTTTCTGCATCTGCGCCTGCATCTTAGCGATCATCTCCTGCATTCGCCTCAGCTGAGACACACACAAACAGCGTCACACACGGACCGTCGCACTCAAACGGCTCTGTAGTTAGCATTCAGCTCGCGTTTGGTTTGAGAGATCATACCTCAGCCTCCTTCTCCTGCAAGATCATATCCTTGTCCATTTCCTCCGGCTCCGGAGCCTTCCTGCACGGCAAAGCAGGCATTAAGAAATGCTCACGCGGCTGTACTGAGCGCTGATATGTAATAAACAGTCATTTGCAACACACAAAGGCTTTACTATTACATATACATACAGTTTTTTAGATATTTAATGATTGTGAAAAAAAAAATATATATAATAATAATCATCAACACACAGCCTACATAAACAGCAAGCTCTTAAAGCATTTACCAAAATATTATTTGCTAAGTTATTAAAACTTTGATTTAACAAACAACAGGACAAAAACTGTATTAGTAAACCACCAGCAGAGTGTTCAGGCAAGACGAGAAAGATGAATCCGGGTTAATATTGCAAGGCAAGCTGAGCAGAAAGTTTTTTGCGTGAGTCAGAGTGTGTGTTCAGTAAGAGAAGCAGAGCCAGTGCTAGCGTCAGGCTGAAGGACAGGCGGAGCTGTGACTGAGCTCCCAGCAGTACCTCCTCCTCTTATCCTCCGATGAACACAGATCAGCACGCCTTACAACTCAAGCTTTAGTCTCTGTGTACAGAACTGATTCAGCTTAAACCAGACACAACAATGCTGCTCTTCTCTTTCCACTTCTGCTATCAAACCACTTTTTACATACGTTTTCAGTGCAAATGAGAAGTGACTATGTAAAAAATGTGCTATTTTAATCTACTTAGTCTTGCCAGGTTCGGGATATTCAAATATACTGTGGTTACACTGGGGTTTTTTTTTTTCGCATGGAGGTTGAGGGAGGAGGTGAGGAAAGACGAGCAGAGCAGTACGTACGCAGGCGACAGAGGCAGAATATAACCATGGGAGGACAACCTGCCGCCCCGTTTGAGGCGCTCCGAGCGGAAGTTCTCGTAGTGAAGGTCCTGAGTAACTTCCTGCAGGTCCTGCATGTGGGTGCTGGACAGATGAAAATAACCATCAATAGACAATAATGACAGAGACTGAGGAAATAACACATCATCTTAGAATGAAAATGAGGCTGAGAGAGATACATTTAATATATTTGACCGTTCAAAGGTACAACTTTTTTTTTTCCCCCTGTGTTTCGTAGACTGAACAGTTCTTCACAGCCTCATGTTTGTGTGTGTAGAATAGCAGATCACGTAAAATGACTTACATTAGCATGGTGCGAAGTTTGAGGAAGTCGTTGTGTTCGGGGTTTTCTACCTCCACTACACCCCATGGGTACAAACGCCCTCTCACTTTCTTCCCTTTAGCTTCAATCTGCTGGTTGGATCCCACCACGGCAAATGGTATGCTGGTCTACAACAGAAACATGAAGAACTTTTAAGGGAAAGCGGCCTACTTCTGGCTACTAAAGAGTTCTCCTTAAGAGCGGGAAACAGTAAGCGTCAAGTCATCACAAAACATTACTTCAAACGCTTAGGACTGTATTTATTTGATTACAAATGTAACAACAATTTGCTTTTTGGGAGGTGTTTGAAACACATGGTCTCTTATATAAGGAGAGAAATCCCACAAACCTTGAGAATCCGGGTCTGCTCTTTGAAATCTTCATCCTCATCAGACTCGGCATCAGGGAGGTGATAGATCTTGATGCCATGCTCATCGATTTCATCCAGAATCTAGAACCCGAAAAAGAAACGAATATAATCAACAAACCAAATGCATGTTCAATCCATCTTTGGGAAGAAATCTGAGCGGTTACCCTGCGCTTGAGCCTCTCTCTCTCCCTCAGCGTCAGCGTATCTGCTTTAGCAATAACAGGAACGACATTCACTTTGTTGTGAATGGCCTTCATGAATTGGACATCTAGAGGCTTCATCCTACAAAATTGAAACATAGGATAATCAGCCATAGAACTGAGAGAAGTCTTAAACTCACACCCGTGACAGTGGAAGAAAATGTCTTTCAGTTGAGTAAAAAAACGAACAAAAAACACCCACCCGTGACCCAGAGGGGAGATGAAGTAGAAGCAGCAGTGCACACGGTTGTCCACAATGTGCCTGCGGTTGAGTCCACTTTCATCATGCAGGTAGCGCTCAAACTGGTCATCGATGTAGGAGATAATGGTGTTAAAACTGTACAAACAAACAAAGCACATCATCAAACCCTGAGGTGTTTACAAACGACTGAAACATTCAACTTCTGTTTTACTTCAGTTTGGATCAGACTGAAATCATCTTTTCAAAGATAAACTAGTATCTGTTGTTGCTCGTTTGAAACACTGGTCTCCTTCTGAAAGAATTCTAGCAATGTTCTCCTTATCTGAGACCGTTTCCCCGCGTTCTTAGACAACTTATGTTTATATATGCATATTTTGCTAAATAAATACCATCTGTACAGCGCCAGTAAAAAGTTTGGAAACAGTAAGATTCTGAATATTTTTTAAAGATGTTTCTTAAGCTTGTCAAGGCTGCATTTATTTGATCAAAAATAAATGGGGAAAATTTTAATATAGTGAAGTAAAATAACTAGTTTAATATACATTAAAAATTATTCCTGTGATGCAAAGCTGTACACTACCATTCAAAAGTTTGAGGTCAGTCCATTTTTATCTTTTTTTTATTTTTATTATTTGAAAGAAATTGAAACTTTATTTAGCTAGGATGTATTAACCTGATAAGAAGTGATGGCAGAGATTTATATTGTTAGAAAATATTTATTTTTTAATAAATGCTGTTCTCTATAACCTTTGATTCATCAAAGGATCCTGAAAAAATATTGAAGTTTTCAAAAAAATATTTGCCAACACTACTTTGCCACCACTGATCAATCTAATAATAAATCAGCATATCAGAAGGATTTATGAATGATCATGCGACACCTGTCACCTATAGAAATACAGCTTTGCATCACAGAAATAAAGTACAAATTATATTAATAAAGTATATCAAAATAGAAACCCATTTTTTTAAATACTACTTTTTTCCCTGTATTTTAGGGTAATCAAATAAATGCAGCCTTGATGAACATAAATAATATCGTACAAATACTACAAATCTTGCCTTTTCTAAACTTTTGACTAGTAGTGCATGTCAAATGAAAATTAATTTTTTTAATTAATGTGAAAAATATTCTGAAACCAAGGATGCTGAAAAAGTGGACAGGCGCTGTTGCACAGCAAAACTAGGCTTTCCAATAAAAAGGCTTGAAATGATTTTGAACACACACACACACTAGTGATATATATTCTGTGGGCTCTGGTACAAAGGCGGAGCATTAAAATGTCATCACGACAGAATACATGTCCTTTTTCAGACACGAGCGCTTCAAAATGCTCTCTATGCTTTTTTAGCGCTCAAGTGGGTCAGGGAGCAGTCAGGAAGAGGTCACACATGTTTCCTGTCTCACCACTTCCACTAGCAGAACAGCATTCCCAGAACTCAAAGAAAAAAGTAACCCACTTCCTTCATTCCTCCACTGCACTCTGGATTCCTCATGCCTTTAGTTACACCATTAGGTGTCTTTTCAGAAAATAAGCAAACCAAAACAATTTACTCCCTCTCATGTCATCACAGATGCATATCATTTCATTCTAATGAACACAAATGACACTTTCTATCAAATAAAAATCCATGCATACACTGCTGCTCAAACAATTGCAGTCATCAAAATGTAACAGTTTTATTCAGCAAGGATGCATGAAATTAATCTGAAGTCAAAGTAAAAACATTTATTAAGTCACCACAGTTTTCTATTTCATATAAATGCTGTTCTTTTGCCTTTTTTGGTAACACTTTCATATAGGGACTGTTTCTCACTATTAACTAGGAGCTTATTAGCATGCCTATTTTGAGCAGCAATCAGCATGTGACACTGACGACCGATGTACTGATGCTGTAAATTAAGTTTCCATTAAAGAAATATATATTTTTAAATATGTAACTGTAAAAAACAGCTATTATAAATCATAATATTTCACAATATTACTGTTTTTACTACATTTTTAATAAAAATGTAATGTGTAATATGTAATGCACATATAAATGCAAATGAATATATGCTAAAAGGTTGAAGGTACAAACCATCGGATGAAGTAATATCAAAACAATATATGACCATAAAATATAATAGCATTGTAAACATTGATAATGAGCATCAAAGTGTTCCTCACCAGTCCTGGCTGTTGATGGCGTCTCCGTATCCAGGCGTGTCGACCACGGTGAGACGCAGCTTCACTCCACGCTCCTCGATCTCCACTGTCGAGGCCTCGATCTGCACCGTGCGCTCAATCTTCTCTGCATGACAAGGGCGCATATTAAAGCCAGGTTAAACAAGACTCAAAAACAAGGCTTTGATCCAACCTTCAGTGCAAAACTGCCCTTATAAACATCCAGACACTATGTGTTTAGGTATCCGAAAGTGTAACTTTCTCTTCCAAAAAAAAAAAAAAAAAAAACACTCACCTGCTGCACCAGGAATAACCCTCTCTGGGTAGAGATCAGTGAGGAACAAACTGTTGATCAGCGTGGACTTCCCCAAACCAGACTCACCTGAAAACAGCATAAGCACTGATGAGGAAATGCTTAATCATTAGATCAACTACAAAAACAATGACTGCGGTTCCCTTTCGCAAAGAATAGTCAAGTGAACATCGTGGACTTTATCGGTTTCGTGCAATCAGCTGCTACTCTACTCAAGTGTTTTGTGTCTGTGTCTCAGTCGAGCTGCCTTTCATCATTTGCTGAAGCTGTGCAGCAGTGAAAGGGCTCGCGGCTGGAGGTTCTGCATTCCTCTGTGATTTATTTTAAGATGATGGCATGACTGTACAATGGGCTCTGCTGAGCGGGCACCCTCCCCCACAGCAGATCTCATGTGTGTGTCAACAGCTGGACACACACACACACACACACAGGGCTGAGGGGAGAGTCACAGCCGCCTTAAAAAAACAAAAACAACTAGGATTCATTGTCGCTGTAATGCAGCCAAAGACTCTTGTTCCCACAGTCATTCTCACAACGCAATAATTGGTTATTGACCATGAGGATGCTTCTACTACTAAATTAGTTTTCCCTCCAAATATGGAAGCTGCTGTCCGTGATGTCTCCTTATGTTCACAAAGCGTTATGCTCCACGCTTCACACTAATACTGCCGAAAAAAAGACAGACCTGAACAGAGTTTTGGTTCAAATAAAACTTACAGAGGAAATGTAATACTCGAAAATAAACATAGCAAGGAAAAAAGAAATTCAATTATAGTAGCACAGACTGTTTATATTTATATGCACAGGAGAACCTAACCTGATCTAATGTTAAACATTTCGACAGATTATTTCCTCCTAATAGTGAAATATATCCGAGAGTAATAGATTATTGAGAAGGTATGACAGGGTAGTTCTATACATTGGTTGTTAAATTGATTTTGGGACATGGGTGATGCCCACAAAATGGAGAGAGATGGTTGTGAGCTGAAATAATACAACACATGGGGTATTTTCACTTAATGTCGATTTGAAAGAGATTAGACAGCTGTACTCACAGCAGCGGCTTGAACTGTGACACCCCTTTTTTTAATCTTTTAAAAAATATACTTAATGAATGAAAAAAAAAAAGAAATAACAGTATTAAAGAATGTGATTTTTGTGTATTTGTGTTATCAGTTGTTTCTCTAAATGTAGTATATATTTCAGCACAGAAGTTATTGGTGAATCATGACTCGTGAAAGTTTTCATACACCGCCTTTATGCACATTTTTATACCTAAACATATTGAATGAGACCCGTTGTGTTATGATTGACATAATGGGAATAATTTGAAATATTTATCCAGGAGCAATGACTGATGGCAACTCAGATTATACAAACAACTGAATTGTTTTAAGAGTGTGATTAGTGTTTATTGGCAGTATTTCCATGTTTACAAAAAGGTACATCGATGCTACTCACCCACCACCATGAGAGTGAACTCGAAGCCCTTTTTCACTGATTTTCGATGCACCTGATTTGGTAAATTTGCAAATCCCACATACCCGGGAGTCTCTGGGTTTGTAAACTGTCCCTGCTGAACATACGAGAGCGGAATATGTATTTTTATACACCAATAAAATAGTTTATACTCTAGAATACTTGATTCTCTAAAATGCAAGTCAGTTCAGATCTTAGAGGACTATTTAAACACTCAGCCCATCAAGCTCTACTAAAACAGTGCGAAACATCCACCCGTCTGCTCTCATTTCCTTACCTTCATTTTATCGGCTTGAGACATTTTTGAGCTCGGATCAAACCTGCAAAAATATAACCGTTTTTTTTTTTTAAAAAGACTGATTTAAAAAAAATTTATGACACATTTACATTGAAGAACAACTATAGGCATTTTCTAAAAAAATAGACCATCTTGATCTCACAAAATGAGCTGAACTTACATGCACAAGAAAGCAGTCGATAAAAAAGTTTCGCAGCTCTACAGGAACAGGAAGTCAGTTCCTGTCTGTGAGCATCAGTCTCACCACAAACCTGCACCAGCCATTTTACGTCAAGAAATACAATTTAGGCTTTTTTTAAACTCATTTTTATTCAGATAAAGCCGTTATTTATATTCCCATGTTTTTGTTGAATGTAGTTTAAATATTTATTTAATTAGAGCGGAGATATTTCACCGGGCGGGCAACTTAATACGATGAAAATTTTATTATAGACAACAAACTTTAAAATAATCTAAAGATCTTTTAATATACCCCTCAACATTTTTTTCTTGATGTCTAGCCAATATTTAAGTATATAGAGTGATTATAGACAATTCATAAAATATTAACTTCATGTACATTTTTCTCGTCCTGTCATATTGTATTGAGTCAAGTAAAATGTTCATACTGAAGTTAATCACTAGGTTTTGAGACACAATTTGAGACTCAAACATGACAAAATGCCCCAGACCTAAATAGAACCCACTAACCCTAACCCTAAACTCATGGACAGCCAAAGACCATACAAAACTAAATGAGCTAAATTAGCAGAGACTGAAGAAACGATAAAAGAAATTACTTTATGAGGTTGGAGGGAAATATTTATAGTCTAATTATTAATAGTCACTATTATTACTAGTCAAACATACATGTACATATACATACATACATAAATACATATATATATATATTTACAGTCGAGTATGACAGTAATTAACAAAAAAATGGTGAGTGCTGCAATGATTTTGGGTTGTAACGTTATTTGAACAGAACAACGATTTTAATAGTGTTGTTTAAAGTAAACAGCACCTTCGTTCCCTCAGAAATCAACTTTGGCAAAGAAAAAACACTTTTTTAAGCTTATCGCGTGAAAAGTGAGCGTCTGTAATGTAAATATTGTTGTTGGTTGAAGGACGGCGCAGGATTGTGTGTTTGATTTCTCTGTAGCCGCGCGGAGGGAGACACACCTCTGTTAACGGAGCTGGTTCTGGAGCTAATCTTCAGAAGCCGCTCGTTAGATAAAACCTGACCTGGGACCTGAACCACAGAAATTCATTAGATTAATGGTTTCGATCTACCTTTCAGTCGCAGAAAATCTCGAGTCCGGTACCGCTGGAGGTTGAGGAGACGAACAGCCCGAATTCCTGAGATTCCGGAAAACTCTCACTAAACGCCGACAGCGAAGCACAAGTGTGAAGTAAGAAACGTGAGAGGAGTCTCGTTGTTTCACAATAAAAGTCCCGCAGCTACGTAATTAGAAATGTTGTTTACGGACTTAAATTATGCGCAAAACTACACATAAAAAATATAAAACCTACATTTAAAATGGGATTATTACGATTTCTGGGTACCTGCTTGATTTGGAAATAATAATAATAATAATAATAATAATAATAATAATAATAATAATAATAATAATAATAATAATGTGTGTAGTATTTTGTTTAATATTACAGGATCCCGCCGTAAATGTTATTCTTGTTGTTTATATTTGCATTATTATTATTTATTTATTTTTAATTGTTTCAGCCACACTACGTTTAATTCAGCAATCGGATTTCATCCGTATTTAATCAGTGATTTACTATTAAACGCGTGATCGTCATGACATAACTCAACAAACAACAGCATAAAAGAAATTATAGCATATAAAAACATTTAAGACATAATACAAACAAATGCATTATTTTGAGCATCGTCAATGGTTTAAATCAGTCACATCGTACAGTACAGATGTCCAATTTATGAATGGCAGTGACCTCTAGTGGTGATAAACAGACAATTGGTCATTATTAATTTTACAGAAAAACAAAGGTATTAAATGTCACAGGATTTTACGTCAATATATGATTTATTTGATCAGTTTAATTTAGTAATAAAGGCATGTTTACTTTGTAAAGCACAAGTGTACTTGATAAGAGTAAATATGTTTTCTCAAACAAAGGTCTTATACAAACATTGTAATATGACAAATGCTAAAGATTATCTGACATTATTCTTTCTTTCTTCCTCATGCACACACAAAAATACCCTTAAAGACAGAAACCTGCCTCCAAAAACTCTTTTCTTAACTAAACAAGTTAACACATACGAAAGCAAGTAACATGATAAACAGCAAAAACGGTTCTTAAGAGGAATTGAAAATAAATAAGACATTTTGGATTAAATAAATAATAACTGTAATGACATATGACACTGATACGTGAAAAAAAACCTTCATCTCTGCATTCTGTACAGCTCACTGTTTAAGTATTGCAATGCTTACAGGGCACCTTTCACGTAAAAAGCTCAGTTTAATTTGCTGTGGCACATCTGAAGTCTTTAGCCTGCATTTAGTGCTTTTCGCAGAAATGCCTTATTGCAAATGTCTCTAACTGACTGCTGACTGCTGTGATTTGGGGCTTGCAGATAGGCAAGCAATAATGTCCCCCAGCTTTATCTCCAGTATTAATTTCACAGGGACGAGAGAGTGGCTAGGGATAGATCATGACACCTCTCAGGATTTGAGCTGTCTCCGTCAGTCCTCCAACACATTTTTACCACCGATATTTCCATGAAAGGCTATTAAAGCAAAGCTTAACTTCTCTCAAATATGATTAAAATAAGCACAAGATATGTCCCTGAGAGCAGAGGAAATCTGGAGGATTGCTTTGGAAGAGGTTTTTAAAAACTGGCTCTTTACTACACAGAAGAAAGTCTGAGAGTAATTACAGTATTATTTCACGCTTTAATGCCTGTATTTACAGATTCATGCAACATGCAAGAGAAAACATAGTGTAGAAATTGCTTGAAATAATTTTGAGTGGTCAAAAGGGTTTTTAGGCCATGTCAAACTGTGTATGTGTGTGTGTGTGTGTGTGTGTGTGTGCATGTATTTATGGTACACGTGTGTGCAATTATATAGTTTTTGAATGATAAAAATGTTGCACTTAAATACACACTTTACCAGTTACATGCACTTCTTCTCACATTTGAGTATGATTTATTACAGTGTTCTTTTCCTTTTAAATCAAGATAATTTTAATCATTATAGTTGTATGTGTACTATATATTTGTCAGTTCTTTCCCTCATTTAATTAAATGCAGAGAAATAATGCAGAAATAAATAAAAAGAAAAGAAAAGAAGAAAGTTCCTTTCATCATCTCCTGGATACACTCCTTTTATATATATTTTTTTCTGAAAGCCCTGCATGTTCCATCTTCCTTATCAATTTGAAAAGATACTTCTGGCATGATATATAAAGAAAATGATATTTTGGGTCCTGGGGTACAATATCAGTTTTGTTCGGAGGAAAACAGATTATGCTGGCCATTTTGTGCTAATCTCTCCACAGGGAGCACATTGTCATGCATTTAATTTCTCTTTCTCTCTTTCAGAGAGTGTAGGACGCATCCAAATATGCAGAACACAGTTATATAAACTATTATAAAATTGCACTTTAAAATTGTACCTGGTGTAATGGATAAATATTTACCATTTAAATAGTAAAAAGTTAACGTTATTATTTCTTATTTAAAACTTCAATCAATTAAAATGTTATAAACGTATAAAAGAAAAGTGCCTTATATTTAAAGGTGAATGCTAAACTCTTTTCGCCCTACTGGTCATTTGAGGTGATAAAAGAAGGCATGTAAAAGCAGGGTCTAGATTTGATAGCTCTTTCAGTGGCTTTTTTATCTACCTGTAAAAGGCAAATGAAAAGCAATCAGCTTCACAGCATGATCAATGCCCCTCTGTGTCAAAAATCCCTCAGTCCAGGAAATAAAATCTCACGATGGATCACCAGCTGTCCTGTGGTCAGTTCATGCTCCTCTCATTTATCTGAACAATTCACACAAGCAGTGGGCTCGAGACACACATTAAGAAGAAATCATTCCTTTGACATGGAAGGATTATTTATGGCTAACGTGCTTATCCGTGGACAGAATATCCAGGCGTCTCAAGATGTCCCTTTTTGGGCATAATGGACGATCATTTCTTTAGACTTCAGTCATTCTCATGCTCTTTGCATTTTTATCAGATCACAATAGTTAAGAGGGTGAATTGTGAAAATATCTTAGTATTATTTTGATTATTTTCTGCACTGTAAATAATCCAGTGGACCATTCATACATCATTCTAGGATTAAAAGAAACAGCAGTAAATTGAGGAAAATGTAACAAATCTTCTATTTATTTCTAAATGCATTTGCTATGTGCATTTGTAACAGCAGTGCAGATAAAAGAGGGATTTTTAAATATTATTTGCTAATAGCAAAGCATTGTGTGACAAACTTATCCACATAATTGTGAAAGCATCCAGAAAACTTTCTTAATGTTTTTTTAATTATTATTTAATTTTATTATTTAATTTTACATTTTAAAGAAGTCTCTTGCTTAATCTTCATTTGAAAGAAAAATAATATTATTACAGTAATATTATAACAGTAATATTATTACTATTTAAAGAAACTATTTCCCCTCTTTTTTTAAATGTAGGACTAATTTGTTCTTTTGTTTAAAAGTTGAATTTTCAGCATCAGCATTTTCAGTGTAAAATGTTACTTCAAACTATTATATTTCCTGATTTGATGCTCAAGAAACATCAATATTATGACATTGATAAAGTTTTCCAAGGTTCTTTGACGAATAGAAAGTTTAAAAGAAATTATTTATTTGAAAGTTAAATCTTTTGTATAACATTATGAATGCTATACTACTATCATACTACTAGTATTCTACTGGGTGTAAATGGGTATTTTGGTTACTTGATATAATTTTGTTGTACATTCTTAAAAACGGAATCACTCTGCAGGACTGTTCACTGTCCAGAGCAAGAAGGTAATTAAAAATAAAAATATTTGCAAAGGTATGTTTGAGGCTTCTACAATACAATTCCCCTTATGCATTCATATAACTTTTAAGTCAGATTGCTGATTACATATAAAATGCATCAACATGCTATGCCTATGCAGCTTTTGTTGTAAATAATCTGTCAGCACCAAGGACACAGTTCACTTAACAGTGTCCTCTAAGCACTGTTAATTCAAGTGGGTGTGTGTTTTGACAGAGCGGCTTACCAAAACTTTTAAAGGCAGCTTAAAAGTCATTTTAATTTCATTGAGTCTCGCTTTTTGCAGAAATCACTCTTTCTGGTGTCAATGTAACTGTATTATGTCGCTCACGCGCTGATTGGGCACGAGGTGATGATGTGTCAGGGCGCACGCTCCTCGCTGCAAAGCTTTCTTTGGAACTCTCAGAGATTTGAAACAAACATCTCACAAACCGAGCAGTCTTTGTCACACACTTCAGTTTCAGTGGCAAAATAAATTAATAATTCTGCCTTTTATACACCGCTGCACATCTCACCTCACCTCATCTCATCAGAGGAGGAACCCTCTCACTCCACAGATGGTTTCAAAATACTTTCAGGTGTTATAGAAACTTTTTTTTTTCATTCCGTGACGCAAAGCAGCAAATGAACTCGAGGAACATGATGAAGCAGCCCATGGAGCACATCAAGAGACCAATGAACGCGTTCATGGTCTGGTCGCGAGGTCAGAGAAGACAGATGGCACTGGAGAACCCAAAGATGCACAACTCTGAGATCAGCAAGAGACTCGGCGCCGAGTGGAAGCTGCTCTCCGAGTCTGAAAAAAGACCTTACATCGACGAGGCCAAAAGACTACGTGCCCAGCACATGAGAGAGCATCCAGACTATAAATACCGACCAAGACGCAAACCTAAAGGACTGCTGAGGAAGGACGCGCTGGTGACTTTACCGCGTCACGGCGAGCGAGAACTTAACGCGCTCTCACATTTGGACAAACCTCTAGCACTTCATTCAGCTGCGTCTATGCAACATCCTTTAATAGAGACGAGCCGGTCTACTGTTAGCACCGCTACCACTGCTTTTCAACACGAAAAGGTCGCTTTAACCCCGGGCTCGCTGGCATTGCCTTCAGCTTTTGGCTATCAGAGTGGACACCGGTCCTTCGGGAGTCTGGGATGCTCGGGTCAATACGCGCACACTCACCTGTCACCTGCAAACCCCGGGTACCTGCTGCCCTGTAACTGTTCGCCCTGGTCTTCTTCCAGTCTCGCACCTCCACTTGCCTATATAGTGTTTCCAGGTATGAGCAAGACTGCGGTCAGCTCTACAGCGCTGTGAGTCAGTCATCTCTCATTAGTAGACTGTCGCGGAAAGACACACCTAGTGGTCTTTTCGCTGTTCAAGTTCAAGAATAAATGTCGTCTGAAATAGGCTAAGTTTAACTATTACTATTACTAATAATTGCTTTTATTTGTTTGTATATATGTACGGGATGTTTGTTTTCGCATTGAAAATTTATACAACTTAGAATATTTAGTTATAAATTTTCCTGCTCAGAGCCAAAGATGAATTTTAACACAATCAAATGCCAATGAGTGATGTATATTCAGTCTTTGTAACTTGACATTTTGTGACTCTGGACCACAAAAGCAGTTAAAAGTGTCATTTTTGTGAAATTGAGCTTTTAATATAATCTGAATGCTGAATAAATAAGCGTTTCATTGATGTATGGTTTGTTAGAACAATATTTGGCTGATATATGAATTTGGATATATCTGGAATCTCAGGGTCACATTTTTTCTTAAACAATGTATTGTTGGCTATTGCTATAAATATACCCATGTGACTGCTTTTGAGTTCAAGGGTTAACATTCTATCTTTACTTGAAAGTTTGTAGGCTATATAAATGAATGGAGTGAATAACTCATTCAAATATATTTTCTACATGCTAAATTGCCAAAAACAACAACACACATGCGCATATGTGTGTGTATATATATATATATATAAATAAAATGTTATGTTACTACTTTAATATGATCTGATGATTTGTATGTCTCTGTACCTTTAGCAGTAACTTGAAGTAAAGTACAACATGCACATTTCAAATTAAACACTTGTTTATTCAAAATAAACTGTTAACCTTTTGTAAAGGCCTACACAATATTTTAATATCATAGGCTGCAACATTACCAAAATTTTTACTTAAATTTAATTTGACCTTACAAAAAAAGTCACAGTATTTGACCTTTATTAATTGCTAGTAATTGTCTTATGATTAATGTACAGGGTGTTACATGAAACGTTGACTGCATTCAAAAGCTGTAACTGAAATACTTTGGGCAAAAAACATTGTCACCATTAACCTTTCAACTGTAAACAAATTGTCAAGTCTGTTCTGTTTTGCATAATAAATTTGGGCATTCCCTGGTTTCAACCAGTACAATAACTTTGTGCTTTTGCCTTTTCCCTCCTATAAAGTATTTTTCATGTTACTGTTTAATCGTTTTGTTTATCTGTCCTCTGCCCCATCCAATGTAATATACATCAATGTTCTAATTAAAAATAGGCTATATATATTATATACACACAGTACCTATATATAATTCTGCAAATCAGGGTTGAATATATAGCCTAATTAAAGCTCTGGGGTTTCAACCTTTGATTCTTGCAATTCGATTTAACTGTCTATATTGATCATTTATGAATATGTGTTTTTGTAATCATTGTAATATGTGAATTCTTAAAAGTACAAGGTCAACTCATCATAGGGATGACAAATTACATATTTCTAAGATCTATATAAGATATTTCTATATAACATATTTATAAGATCTATCTATGCCAATTATATATCATTCATATATACTTTTCATAATAAATAATTCATATACAAGTTATCTAAAATATATATATATAGTTTTATTAGTAATTTCTTTCTAAAACACTATGTTTATACACACACACACACACACACACACACACTACAGCAACTGCTGAGAATGTCTGAAACATATCCAAATGATTAACTACAATAAACAAGCTAAAACTGCATGATATCATGCCCAATCATAAAGGTGTTCATTGTTTTTGTTTTCATAATTTATTGGATGATGTACAGTATACATCTTATCACATGCAGCTTAATGCAATTAAATGGTATAACATTCTTGAATCCTTGCTCATTCCACAATGGCTCACGTTTTCTTGGCTATCCTCACAAATGTCATTAATTACTCATCATTATCAGACTTTTTTTATCATCTGCTGATTCTTCATGCATCAGCAATTGTTAAGCATTAGGCCGAGGAACAATCAGAGCTGAAATAAAGGAAAGACAAGACGTTGTCTCGAGTGAAATGTTTACTCACCAAGTCAAAATGATCCAATAATTAGGTGTCCATTGTAAGGCCTGTCTGAACTGTTCTTACATATTACACATCAAGTGACTTCAAGAGTAATTTGGTTAGTGCTCAGAGAAACCGTGCTTATGATTACTTCTTTCATATTTATTTTGAAAGTAGGTGGAACTATGACAGCTCAGTGCTTTTCAAGCATCACTTCATGAGTGTGCATGCAAGCCTTCACACTATAAAAACAGTCTCACTCTATCCAGCCTCAGTCAACCTCAACACTTGCCACCAACAACTTCCCCAGATCCTAGACAAGAAACGAAGACAGAAGCAGAATGTGTGCCACAGCACTACAGACCACGGGTTTTGTATCAGGCACCATTGGTACGATTGGAGTTCTTGCTGCCACGGTTATGGATGTCTGGTGCACCGAAGACCAGCAGGAGCACAAGGCGACCTCCATTTTCCATTATAAGGGCCTGTGGAAGGACTGCGAGGTGTCCCAGACTGGACTCACTGAGTGCCAGCCTCTCTACAGCTACCTGAGCTACTCAAGTAGGTTAACATGATGCGGTTTTCTGTGTGAAAGCCCAGTAATGACATCCAAGTCTATTTCTGAACCTAAAATTATAAAATGTGAAATTATATTTTCATTAAACATTTCTAGTCTAAAAATAAGGCTATATAAAAAGTCAATTTTCATGTCTTTGAGAAGTTGTCATCTGCTTAGGTCCACTCTTAAAGGGACAGTTCACCCAAAAATGAAACTTCTGTTATCATCATGCTCACCATAATTATATGGAACACAAAAGTTTCGATTCCGTTTTATTTTTTTAAACCACATAATCAAAAATTTCACAATATCTTAATATCAGAAAACAAAAACAAAAGTAATGAAGGTTTGTAATGACATGAGAGTGAAGTAATGACAGAAATTGTATTTTTGGGTGAACTATTACTTTAAAAAGTTTAGGGTGCATCCATTCAAAAGCATTAATATTCTATATCTCTGTATTCTTTTCAGGAATCCTTCAGGCAATAAGAGCTCTGATGATAGTGGCTATTTTAGTAGGTGTGACTGCAGTATTGATCGGATTCTTCTGCCTGAAGTGCCTCAATATGAGAAGCATGGATCTACTGACCAAGGGCAAACTGGTGCTAAGCGCAGGGATTTTGTTCATCATTGCTGGTAAATAAAAGCTCATTATTACTCAGTATCTAAACTATACCCCACTCATCTTTCAATTTGTTTCTATTATGTTTACAAACTGTTATTGTAACAATAATTCCCTACACAATAGACATGGTACACACCGTCTTTGTTCTTTTTAGGCATTTTTGATATTTCTGGATCATCAGTGTATGCTGATCAAATAGTGCTTAGTTTCATGATGCAATACCCGACCCCATACCATCAAAAGCAAGGAGAGAAGGGAGGGATACAATGTGGGAACGGCATGGGCATGGGCATGGGCATGGGCATGGGCGGAACTGATTCATATGCTTCCAGGTAAGATGAAAAAAATGATTTGTCACTTGCATATGATTCACAGGGGTCTGTGAAATGCTGAATCCTGTTATCTCTATCTTTGTTATGAATGTTCAGGTACACATTTGGTCCGGCTCTCTATGTAGCCTGGGTAGGTGGAGCTTTGTTAATTTTGGGAGGAATTTTGAAATGCATCGCATTCAGTACAATGAAAACGTAAGTTTCATTCCAATGCAGACGATCTATCTATCTATATATTATTATATTGATGGGTTGTAAGCTAACTAGCATGTTCTATTTTAGCAACACTGATACGAGAGACGGCTATATTTACAATGCCACAGCCCAGCGCGGTCAGGCAGATGAAGACTGTCAGCTCCAGAGAGTGAGAGGAGAACAACAACAAATTTAATCAATAGAAAAAAAAGTTCTTGTCAGTCCTATGTAATGCTTTGCACTGATGAACTTAAGTACTCTTTTTAAATGCTAAAGAGATTTTGATAATTGCAGTGATTTGTAATGACTCGATTGAAAAGTCTTGATTGTTTATG
This sequence comes from Enteromius viviparus, assembly GCA_032353835.1. Taxonomy (NCBI): domain Eukaryota; kingdom Metazoa; phylum Chordata; class Actinopteri; order Cypriniformes; family Cyprinidae; genus Enteromius; species Enteromius viviparus. The sequence goes on from JAUCNO010000663.1 coordinate 10,864,823, forward strand.
GGTGAATTGGCCTGATAAAGTGTGTCAGGTGCTTAAGATTCAATATCTAATCATTGTAAATAATTTGCTGTTTAAAATTATAATAAAGTTTTGCCACAACTATAATTGACATGATGCAGCTGATTTGCTTGGTCGAGCACAAAACAATTTGATAAATTAACAGAGGATGGAAAAGAGAGGGAAAAAGAGTCAAACTAATTGCTGATTTTCTGTAAGGTTGATATATTTTTTAAATATATTTGATATATATAAAACAACAACAACAACAAAAATATCTTAAGGTGTATTGCAGCGATATAAATATCATATCACAGAATTTTTATATCAAGCTAATTAAAACTACTAACCCTAACATAACTGCTAAAAGAACAATTTCATGTGATATTTACGGAGCAAATTTCAAAAACATTAAATCTCAGATTTGATTTAAGAATTAGAAAGCTCTTTGCCAACATGTCATTAACATTCAGTGTTAAACCAAGATCATCCCTGCACAACATAATGTTAAATGTGTCAGGAATCCTTCCCAGCAACTCTAAAAAAGGCCATCGAACATACCCAGAAAAACACTGGTCTCATTGCAGATGTCCTGCGTGAGATTCCTGTAATTATTAAACAATGTTAACACATAGTAAATCTGTAATATGATAATTAAAGTTAATTATTGCTTGAAATACCTTCTCACAGGTGTGTTTTCCTTCAAAGCCGCATCTGTCCATGTGATAAAATCAAATCTTCTTTGGACTGAAGGTGTTTTGGCTTGACTCTGGTTTGAAAGGGACTTCATGCTGATTTCCGAGCACACTGCCTGGGACATCATTAACAAAACCAGCAAATAGTGACTGAAACACAATCACTAGTACAGACAAAATACATGGTTACCATATTCTTCTTAAACATTTTGTGGAAAATGCTAAAAGAGTAATTATGTGTGCTTACAGTTCGAGAGGTAACAGCCATTGGCTGGATTCTGAAAAATAAATAAATAAATAAATAAATAAATGATCAAACATGCTTTCAGTGGAAGTGGGTAACCTTGTGATGATTTGATTGGAAAAATGGCAATGAAAAAATGTTAAGAAAAAAAAAAAAAGAAAAATGGCAATGTAAGTTGAAGAGGGGGTTACCTTTGTGGCAAGACAGGACTTGCAGTTCCTTGAATGGTTTGGACTGTATGTTGTGAGGCTGAAGTCAAACCTACTAATGCATAAAGACCCCCACAAACTTTTAGATCAAGATCAAAATAAAGATTATAAACATCCAAAGACACATTATACATTGCAAAAAGAAGACTATAAGATAAACCTAACAAACCAGCTTTTAAAGGTTGGCCATGGTCTGTCGTCAGGTCACATAGTTTGGAATCACAGCACGCCTCACTAGCTTCAACCAGGTTACCATCATCAAAATCATCCCAATCATTTACTCCCAGGTCAAAGGTCACACCAGAGTCAGCACTGTGCTCTGTGCTTGCATGGATTCTGTTCATCTGTCCACCATTGCATGGCTTGAGCTGACTGTGAATCAAAACCCCTGAAAAAATTGTGTACAATTATTTCCGTTTTATGATAGGAAAACTGCTTCATTGATTGCTGTTAATATGAACAATATGTGGCAAACACCAGATACTCTAAAAACATACTTTGAGGTAAAGCCAAAGGCTGAGGATGTTCTAATAAAGGGTCTCCAATTTCAGAATAAAAGTCTCCCAGCTCATCATGGTAACTTGAAGATAGTTTGGCAATTGATACATCTTTTTAAACTTCTCCACTATCCCCAAAGTTACTATATTTAACCTTTATATAAGTAAAGTTCAAAATTGAAAAATCTAAAAAGCAAAAAACTATTAATAAAAAAAATAACAAATGATGAAATCATAAAATAAAATTTATTTAACCTCACATTAACTGTAAATACAATATTTTCTGTCAAACTTTGAGTGTGTGTGATATGTATATCATGAGTACACATACCATCATGGTATGACCCAAATGATGAATTCTCATACTGAGTGTCAAAACTGTCCTCTAGCTCCTTGATTTCATATGTACACTGACTTCCCTCGAACCTTAAAAGTGAATGTCAACATCATAAAGGTCAAACTAAAACTCTCAACAATGTTAACTTCAGTGGCCAGCAGAAAACCCACATACTTCTTGGCAGCAGGAAGTGTGTCTTTGGGTTTGTATGAGAACTGCTGCATTTTTGCAGATGCTGTTGCATTATTCATCCTCGCCTACAGGGAAAGTCAAGAAAACAGGACTGAGGCTACGATAGATACACAATTCAAATCCACTATTACTTGACTGTAATGAATCATATTTTTGACAATTATGTAAATATATCCCACAATTCCCAGTTTGATTTCTGACCTTCAAACGTTTCACAGGTGTCTCACAGAGTCTTTCATTCCTCATTTTAAGATTGTCGAGGTATGAGGTGAAATTTGACTGGCTTATAGACCTTTTCATCACTCCAACTTTGCCTAAAAGAGAAACTACATGAGTTGAGCACAACATGTAATGACAGCACAGTGTAGGATCATCTAGTCTCTCATACTCACAGCAGTCGTGTCCACAGAGCTCCTTGTTTTTGCAAACATGATGGCACTGTCTCTTAATAGTACGAAATATGGCACTGTCTGTATTCGGAGCCACTGGATCATGAAGAAAATTGCTGTATTATGTTAAATATAATCTTTAAAAGCATCCAAAAAAACAAAGGGATAGTTCAGCCGATAATGAAAATTCTGTCATTAATTACTCACCATCATGTCATTCCAATAAGACCTTTATTCATCTTCAGAACCGTGGCAAATTAAGATATTTGTAACCATGGACCCCAAAGCCAGTCTGTCGCAATATATTTGTAGAAATAGCCAAAAACATAGATAGATAAATTGTAGATTTTTCATTTTATGCTAAAAATCAATAGGATTATAAGTAAAGATTATGTGGTCACTTTGTAGGCCCCTCAGAACAGGCCTTCCATGCACGGCAGGCCTCCAGAGTGACCACATGATCTTTACTTGGCAGTTTGGTGTAACATGGCAGAGCAGATAGTTCAGGAGGACATGGCTGGGCAATCCTCGGCCTAGCCACTATGGGCGGATCCCATTAGCCCCTCCCCAAAAATAACTTTGGGGGGGGGGATAATGGGCTTAAGCGGTCAGGTTGGGTTCTGGACGAACAGGCTCTGGAGCCCTATCTGGCCTAGAATCAGGAAGTGGAGTCCTCCGTGTGCTAAACTCAGGAACAGGAGCCCTCCGTGGTCTGTACTTGGAATCTGAGGCCCTTCTCTGAGCCTGACTCAAGCACAACAGCCTTCCTTGGGCTAAAAGTGGAGTCTAGAGCCCTCTTAGAGTGGATTCAAGAACCACTTCTGTAGAGGGACCAGAAAAGCCAACTTGACCCGCTGGAACTGTTCCTAAGTACATGACAAGACTTGTCAAAATATAGCTCCAGGGCTTGACTTTGGTTGGGGGATAGAACCGACACTGGAACGAAACTGTGAGGCTGAAGCTGACAGGCATAGGGCTTGACAACGGAGAAGCCGGTGGGCTTGGGGTTGTCAAAGCTGGCAGACTTGACCTCTGAGCAGCTGGTGGGCTCTTTTTCGGAGCGGCCTGCCAGGCTTGGGGGAGCTACAGTCGATGGGGCTTGAGCCGGCATCAGCCCACGAACTTGACAGATGAATGACTGGCAGGCTGGAGAGTTGCGGGCGGCAAAATTTGCTGATGAACAGCCAGCACACTTGATTTGACAAGTCTGACAAGGTGATTTTCTCAGTATTTAGATTTTTTGCGATTTTTTACCGATATTCAAATAGTCATTTCTGCCAAAAATTCACCTATCCTAACAAACCATAAATCAATTGAAAGCTTATTTACTCAGTTTTCAGATTATAAAATAAGACACTTATGACTAGTTTTGCGGTCCTGGGTGACATTTTTTATGAAATCTGAGGGCTTTCTGACCCTACATAGACAGCAAGAGTCCTACCATCAAGCCACAGACATCCTCACTACCTTTCAAAGGTGTTACTGTCTGTGTGGGGTCAAAAACAATATCTTATTTGTGTTCAGAAGACAAACGAAGGTCTGATCTTGGAACAACAATGGTGTCAGTAACTAAATTGAGTAAATGAATGTTTCAAGTCTAGATCAAATGTACTGTAATATTGTCATCTTCACGTTGTGAAGGAGTCCTGACCTCTGTTTGATGGAGTTGGAGGTGTCAGTGTTGCGTCTTGTGTGTTCTCTGTGTTGTGAATCCTCTGCACTCTCCATGTAGGGTTTTCTCTACTGCTGGTCTCTTCAAACCTCTTAACTCCGGAGTAGTATACTCTGTACATCTGCTGTACATCCAGTCCCACTGCACAGTCAACAATCATTAATTATTTTAAAATATCATTAGGTATTACCAAAGCCGTCTATGCAAAGATGTTTATGTCAGAGAAAAATTTAACATTTTATTGAATCTCACTATCTGAACATCTGAAGTTTTGGATGTTTAAGTACTGACAGTCATAGGTAATATGATCACTGACCATATTCAGAGCTGATCAAATGAATGCTTAGCTCCTCTCCCTTAGTTGCTCTTGTCACCTCAATTCTCTTTGTCCAGCTTGTAGACTTCATTAGCAATGCGTTCCTTGAGAAAAATTGCACAATAAAAACTTTCATTTAGTCATTGTTTGTGTAAAAAAATAAACTTGCCTGATTTTTAAATCAAATATATCTTACAGGATTTTCTGCTGGAAGACTACATTATTGTCACAGTCTCCAATAATAAGAGTTACATAATGGTGGTCTGGTGCTGTCTGTTTCGATGCCAACTCCTTGAAATTCATCAGGTTCAATGTGACAGAAATCTCAGCTGTGGAAAGACTGTATCGTGGAGTCTAGGAGAGTATGTGATTACATAAAATAATAAAATTATAAAAGCAAAATTATAAAAGCAAATATTATCATCATTAATATTTTTGAGATTAAGATATGTGATGTATAATATGTGATGTATATGCAAAAATCTGTATTCTAGGTCCTGTAAGTTATTTTAAACAAGTTTTATCATCTTGTCTTCACTAGTTAACTATAGATGGTCCTTCACTACTGCAGAAAATTTAAAAAGTACAAATTCTTCACGTAGACTATCCTACACTCCTAATAATTATAAAAGTAATAGGTATTTTAAAATATTTATTTTGTATGAAGATTAGCAGGTTGTCCAACATAAAAAAACAGGGGTGGACCTTCAGGACCAGCAAAGCCCTCTCTGCTGGCCTAAACATTATCAGAATCCCTGACTTAATTTTACTTTATTTTTCCATGAATGTGTGTTAAATGATCTTCAATAGTCTATTTCCTTCATAGCTTTTCTTTAGATTGCACTGCTTCCAGTAGTGTTTTTATTAGAGCATTTATCCAATCACATTTCAGCAATCGTGTTGCCATGGTCATAGAAAGGCCTAAGGCCTTCAGAATTACCAGCGCAGGCCTCTCAATGGCAATGAAAACGTTGGATCAGACGAGACTTGAGGTACCTGTCAGTGATGTAATACACTGTTATACTGCATTTATATGTAATATTTATGGTTTCTATAGCCGTGGAATCATTATGATGGTATTAAAATGATTTGGATTAGTTCACGTAAAATGCTACTGAAAGGGGAGTGGGAAATACACCGCCTGCCACTGATAATTTCTTTTTTTATATATATATAAATATATATATACACACACACACACAAAATGTTACCTGTTCCAAACTGACTTCATATTTCGGAAGTTTGCTGACAACTTCCTTAATCTGGTTCCCAAAAGGAGGATGTCGGTTCACAATCTGGCAAAAAAATAGAAGTCTGTAAAATACTGTAACAACAGAAAGAAGTCATGAACAAATGTTTTCCTAATCTCATGAAAAATTCTGCAAGAGATTTCAACTTACCATCTCTAATTCTCTAGGACTGGTTTGCTCAATTTTGCTGAATGTTGTAAGCCCTGCGTTCACCATAGCAGTGGCAAGTGTTAATCCTAAACAATAGGACCCAAATATAAAAAGCACCCACATTTAGCACAACAAATACACTACATTTTTAAAGGAAACCTTTTTTAAACTTTTAAAGGTGCTCCCTAACCTATCCTCTCAAGCTGTCTGGAGACGTAAGGTGAGTTCTCCCACAGTTTGGCTCGAAAACATTTGGCAAGAATTAAAGAGTTGAGTCGAGCAGAGAAATTCGATTTGGAGTGATGACTGAGAAACTCAGTCAGATCTGGTAGAGATTATATTTTAAAAGTAGCATGATAAAGAATCGCATATTTGCCATTTCATGGCAATGCCATCAGACTGAGAGAGCAAGTAACCTACATCTACTGACTCGATTTCCATTTCTGAATATTTTTCCAATGTCTTGTATGAGTCCAAACTCCTGCAAGGGGATGCAGCCGAGCTGAGCTTGAAGCAGACTAGGATGTGAAGATAATTGCATGCGTAAATAAACAAATACGCAAGCCATGCAATCAAATGGTAAAATCACACAACCAAACAGTAATAGTAAAACCTTACCAGTTCACTTTCATATCATTACTTTTGATCTTTCCTTCCATAGGAAACCTACAAATTTAAATTTACCACTCATATGCTTTAGTCCATGCAGTTTGGAAAAACATTGGTGTAGAAACAATTTTCACTAAGAAATTACTAATAACACAAACAATTATGATAAAACAGACAAAAGGTGAAAAATCCTGAAATTGTATTTTCTGGTAAAACATGCAGTATATGAGAATTAAGTGACTGAAAACAACTTTGACCTGATGGTGGTTCTGTTCTTATCCTTGTTCAAAGTGTTTAAGGTTTTCTTTTCATTTACTCTCAACTGCACATCACTGAATTCTTTCCCCTTCGATATCATTTCAATCTAGAACGTGAGAAAAAATGTTCACATCACTAAATGAAGTTCTGAAGCAGTTATTATCAACGCTGCAAGAACAACAAGGTTTTCTTACCAGCTCGGGTAATGTCTCTGTTCCTGTCACCATACTGAACTGCTTCACAGTTTCAAAAGCAACACAGTACCTGGCCATGAGTTTTCCAGTCTCTGCGTGTGATCGTTTCATTTATATGGATGTAACAACCACAAGAAGTCACTAAATAATACTAAATACTAAAAGAAGAGCTAAATAAATAAAACTTATATATTTGAATGAAAAAAAGAGCATTTTAAGTAACCTGTGGGCTTGATGTTAATGTCTTCATCCATGTTAATCAGGTTGAAAGAGGCCAAAGAGTTAAGGTTCTTCAAGCACAGCTCTAAAACAAAGAGGATAAATCATATCTACACAACAAACTGCTCTGTCTAGTCAATTAATTATTATGAACCAAGTCACTTTCTCATACCTTGTAATTTAGTCTCAATTCCACATTTGTCAAGCTCAGGAGAAAAACCTGTGTCAAAATGTGAGATATGAGAGACTAATAAAGAAGAGCTAGCAGCACCACATTGATGTTTGGGATTTAAGGTTTAGGATCTACCGTAGTGTTTGGGGTTTTTCAAAGCACGGATGTACAGGAAGGTGGAGCGGATCCAGTCTAGAGCCATGTTCACATCAGATATGGTATGGAGAACTATCTCTGCATTCAAGTGCTCCACCAAGTTTGTATGCAAGCTGAAAATAGACATTTTGTTGTATTCATCACATACACAGATAAATCGACAAGCTTATATCTTATCCTATGGGGAAATAAAAATTCTTCTGAAACTGCGCAAAATCTGTTATACCTGCTCTCTATGCTGTCTATGCCGCTCAAGAAATGTGTGTATTTGTCCTTTGTCTGAGATCGGGTCATGATCACTGCAGTTGCTGTTGTATCAAACTAAACAAAAACCAAATCGAGTCTGTGCTGTGGTCTCAATCTTAATACTGTAACAGCTCAACGTTTGCATTTCCAATTGAGTTTTCCACCTGAGCGCTTGAAATCTAACCATATTTTAAATGCTTGTTTTGTAGGTTGGTTTAAAATAACACAGCACAATTCATTTATGTCTAGATTATTATAACCTGTACACATAAACACTTCAGGGCAACTTCTAAAGCCACCCTCTAAATTGCGTTAGCAGTACCTGAGGTCTGCCAGCTCTTCCAATCATCTGTAAAAGGTCAGCTTCGCTGTATTCTTCATATGCACCTCCAACATAGTGCAATGTGGATTTGATTACCACAAGGTGGGCTGGCAGATTCACACCCATAGCAAGGGTGCTGGTTGTAACTGAAAGAGAGTTTTCCTATTTTTTCCCCATACGCTTTAAATAATACATAATGCACTGAACAATAAAAACAGTATTTGCAGAACTTACATAACACTGGCAGGTCACCCACAGTAAATGCTTCTTCAATCAGTTTCCTGTCTGACACATCCATGCCAGCATGATGATACCCAATGCCACAAATGAATAAATCTGGAAAAGGTATAGAAAAAATGTTTAGTGCACCTTCAAAACACAATGACCACTGATCAGTGCATTCATAAAAATCAAACAGCATAAGTAATTAACGTACAAACCTCTGAGTTTCGCATCAAGCACAGTGTTTGCATATTTCATCAATCTATGAAAGAGTTAATGAGTTAGACTAAGAGATGGCACATAAGGAGTAATCCTAAAAATACAGTTTATATACCTCTGTTTGTGGTTAAGGCTCATAATGAATCTGGCATCCTTGGCAAGCACAGAAGCAGACTGCTGAACTCCCTTCCTTGTGGAGCAAAACTGTTCAATTCAAACAAATGCATTATATAGGCTGTATTTTTTTCCTATTGTTTTAAAATACGCAAACTAAAACATTTGCATTTACAAGCATTCTTTTACCACAAGGGTTGGTTTTTGATCAGAGTAAGTCTGAATAACGTTGGCCACTTTGTAGTTGAGAGAAAGATCAAACTTGAATTCATTCTGATTACTTCCACATGGGAACCCAAGCACCACTTTCCTCAGTTTCACAGGCCTGTGAGTCTCATCCATCTCCAAACAGGTAGCAGGCCCTGACTCATCGGAAAGCCATTCAGACACCTTTGAAACGGTAAAGAAGCACAGGAATAATTTTAATTAACCTAAAAAGTAAGTAATCTCTTTGGTACTTCCTCAAACGACTTACATCCTTGATGTTTGGGATGGTAGCAGAGACGGCCACAAATCTCGTTGATGATTTTGATTCTGGATTCACAGCCAGTTGATACGAGTGTATGGTTTTCATTCTGCTGACCACAACTTCAAGAGTGGCTCCACGGGTTTTGTCTTTTACCACATGTATCTAGAGAGGGTGTGTAGGGTGTGTTCATTAACAAAACACTGCCATCTGATTTTAATTACTGGTATTAATGATCACACGGGAGGAAATAAAGCAAACCTCATCAATGAGGAAGAGACTAACAGATGGCACTAAACAGTTATCCTTCCACCTTCTCGTCATGCTGTCCCATTTTTCCTTTAAAAGGTAAAAAAAAACAACAACTTAGACTTGTTGGACAGATCTTTTATGTTTAGACTCTACTTTATGTGGCAACGTACAGGAGTGGTAAAAATCAGATGAGCATCCTGGATTTCAAAAATGTCATCAATCTCTGTGTCTCCAGTTAACTCCTTGCAGTTTAGTCCAAGGGGTCCAAACTTCTGTTTCCAGTCTTCAAAACGCTGACTGCAAAGAGCCTTAATCGGTGCCACTGAAGCATAAAGTGACAGTGTTTATTATGAAAAAGTGAATTAAAATTTGTAAAAATGTAATTATTAAGCTCAAATAATAATAGTAATTGTAACTCACTGTACACAGCTCTGACGTTGTGCCAGGCTTCTGAAGCTTCGATCAGTTGTCGAACAATGGCCAGCTCAAAGAGCACAGTCTTCCCAGAGCCCGTAGGAGCACAGGCCACAAAATTTTTATTTGTGTACAGAACCTGAAATAGAGCAATAATCTGCTGCACACTGTGTTTATGAGCTTTATATCAAACAGATCTAAACGCTAGAGACTTACATCATCCAAGGCTCGGGACTGCACATAGTTAAAGTAAGGGAATTCTTTAAACACACTTCTGAACTTGGCAGCTTACACAAATATCAAGGAAAACAATGAATGTGATAAGGTCTATATGTACATTGAACAACTTAAGGAATTACTTTTTTACTCTTTCTAAAATAGTATACTATTATTTTATTTTTTTCCTGTTAATACTACCCAAAAGTGAACTTTGTCAGCATTTAGAATACAATAGTATATACTACAGATTAGATCAACACTAATAAACACCACAAACCACTTATTAATTTGATTTCATGATGTCTTTATATTAAAATGTATTTGTTAACAGCTGGGCTAAATAAAAGAGGATACGAATTTCAGAGACTGGACGTAGTGTTCCTTTTCCAGACGACCCTTGAAAAACAATATCGATATTAACATGCAAAATATACATGTTAACACTCTTTGTTCTCTGCGTATGGAAATTTTTACGGTTTTTGCACACAACAAAAAAACTGCATATTTTACTCTTATCCCAGAAACAATAATATCCAAGTCTTTAATAACACACACAATAAGCGATTGTCACTCACAATTATGAGCACCAATTTGCCATTGATTTTGGGCATTTGGGTGAAAAACGGGGATGAAACTCATGCATTTCAGTTAACTAAAAGTGCCACAGTATTTTATTACCTTCCGATTCTGTAGGCCTGAAACCAAAATGGAGATTATGGTGTGTTTTTGACGCTACGTCACACGTTTGCTCTGTTTGGCTCAAGTCAATAAAGGGACTACAGGTAGCAACAGCATGGGTGCTCTGCGGACCGGTGGTTGTCATGGCAACCTGCCCAAGGAAACCAGTGTCATTTGTTGTTGACATCATCCGATTTGGGATACCGTCTTCATCATTCCCTGAGATTCTCCTCGTGGGAGCTCTGAACAACCTAGGTTTACAACAGAACCCAGTCTGTTTACCCACTTATTGTTCTACTGCCAATATCCATTTCAAACACAAAGAACTGCTTGTAACAAATTTCGTTAACTCAATCAAGATGTAGCAAACCATACCGAGTCTTGAAGGGAGGAGCAATGGCAGTAGGTAAAGGCCTCGCTTCCACAAAACCTGTCCGGTCGACAGCTTGCTCTCTTTCTCTAAAAGGTTCATGGGTCCACAAAGCAGATTCCTCCAGCTCATGTGATTTCACAGTCTGCCACTGGACACTTGAGATGGCATTGTGAATAGGTTTTTGTGCAGGAGGCAGAAATTTATTTGATCTCTGAGAGCAACCTTCACAAATGAGAAATTAATGCAAAATCATGGGTGAATATAATCAAAGAAGGCCGTGCAAATAAATATGCATTGTTTATCCACTTGATCTTTCATTAAAAAAATACAATAAAAATATCTAAGCTATCATCACATTTTGATTTATTTTTTGGTAATACACAACTCAAAATGAGTATGGGTAAAAAATTAAGTATATTCCCATTTAAGATTAAAAAGCAGCAAAACCACCACAAGTTGTTTAGAAGTGAAACATAAAAGTACCTCATGTGTTCAAAGAAACATACAGTACTTCTAAATGATGTTCTAAATGAACTTTAAATTGTCCAATGAAAGGTAACATTTTTGCCATTTTTTTTAAATAAAAGATCAATGAAATTATTAACAAAGCAAGTATACTTTCACAGGTCCCTTTGGAACAATTCCAAACACAACATCATGTAAAAATAAAAAGAAAACGTTTCAACCTATTAATCTTGATGTTGATTTAGAAAAATGGATGTGATATGCTACAACTACCCACCAGACCAATAACCTCATATAAGCTTCAATCCAAACAGGACTCACTAAGTGAGAAAAGGTGTGCTGCCTCTCCCTGGATGTCTTGTGTTGCAGGTATTTGTGATAAAGAGGGTGGAGCATCAAATGTCCAGGAGCCCTGTCCCTGACATAATGGTTTCCTAAAGAGTCATAAAAAGAACCAGTTCCTCCATGTATTCATTCTGGCGTGTCTGTGATCAGGCATCATGTGTAAAGGCCTACTCACACTTTATGAATTACTGGCCCGTCATAAAACAGGTTATCCACTGACGAAACGCCTTCTTCTGAGTCTAACATCTTTAGGTTGCCAATGACATCCTAAAAGAACAACAGTGATATAGGACATTGAAATATGAAGCTGTCATTAGGCATTACAGCACAGTGGAGCAACACGCGTTGTTTATTGTACTGTGTGTGAAAACCCCCGAGTTTAGCTTTTAGCCGCTGGCTATCGTTTCTCTGAGGTAAAATAACTAACGTAAGCTGAGCGAGTAAGGTAAGCGGCGGAATGTCTGTCGGTAGCTACACTCGGTTAGGACAATAATTATATTATTAAAGTCTAAAAACACCCCAAATGCGTACCTTTGATCTAACAAAACAGTATTCGAGAGGTATACTTCTGTAACTGGCGCTCTCTTAAAGGCGGCAAGTCAAATGAACCCGCGAGCTGTACGTTACCGTTCAATCACGAGATCATATCACTGTATTAAACGTTTTAATTTTAATACAGAAATGCTAAAATGCTCATTACATTACATCTCACGTATTTTAAAAAACAGAAAGACATAATATTATAATTAAATTAATAAACACAACGCCTTTAAGTTACAATCGCTAGTGTGATATTGATAGCTGTCTGACTAGATGTATTTTAACACCTTTGATGGATTTGTTGTGTTCCCTCAGTGTACAATTGATGTGTATATGCATACGTGACTTAACACAAAACATTTAGCTGTGATATACCGGGGTATGAACGTTATTTTGTTCCTTAAAATTGGTTGAGAAAGCCATTGCCATTCTTTCTGCTTGTCCTCATCTGTTCACTTTACCGACCGTCAGTACTTCTACTTGCCACCTATTTGGAATAGTCCACTTTTTGTTTAGGGGGCATTATTTACATGACTCGTACAAAGAATTCATTTTCTCCCTGTTAAACGTATCCAACGTGTTTATGTTGTGTAATATTGTATAACGAATATGTAGTTGCCAGTGGGAATTCACAGAATAAACATTATTTTTAATACCTTTTAGCAAGCTTTTGGAGTCCCCCTCGTTGAGGCGCAATGCCTTTGTCTGTGGACCATCGAGCAAATATGGCGGCTTCGCAATAGATGGAAAGCTTGAGCGAGCAAAAATGAAATGATTTCACTTCAGTGTTGTCCACAATCGCAGCTGCAGAAAGGTAAGCTAAAGTGCATTTGACAACAACATTAAAAGGTGAAACCATCAAACTGCCCCCGATTTTTTGATAGGGGCATGTGGTTTTAAGCTTGATGTGGACATAATGGGGCTTGACTGCTACCTTGCTAGCACATTCTCATAGTATGTAGGAACAGCAATGCCTAAACATAAATATGTCAGTGATATATTTAAGTTATTAATGCACGTAAACCTTGATCTGTACTCAACCTATACATTTTTAAAAATATGACTGTTTAGGCGTAAATCTGTTGCAGGGTTGAATGCATGTTATGTTTTATGAACCACCAATTATGCAATATAGAACTTGATACACAAAGATATGTGTTTTTAAGAACGTGAGTCGCAACAATAATACCATGACAACTGTTAATGCCTTTAACGTGTTGTTTTTACGCCCAGACATAGCCGAAATGTTTTACTAAAGATACTTTTCTCGGAGCATGTGATTTACATATCATTGTCATATGAAGTTATTTTTCCTGCTATCTGTTGGCAGTTATTTGTAAAATGTTGTCGTTAGATAAATTAATTAATTAATATTAATTTATTTATTTATTTATTGTACAATGTGTCACAATGCACATAAACAATCTGAATTCCTTCTTATATATTTTTTTATGTGGTTGGGATCACTGTTTCTGCTCATTATCAGGTGTAATGTATAATGCATATCCTTTAGTGTTGTTATAGTGTTATTGGCTAAAACACTGTCTAGTTATTATGTGTAGTCATTTCCACTTTCACTTGTGCAAGCATGGAAGAGCAGCCAGTTGGGGGTGCTTACCTTATTGCATGTAGAATAGGTATTGATTGGCTTTCTATATTTATAGGCCTAGGCTACATGTTGAAAATGATATTAGTAATCGGCTGTCGAATGTAGCCTACGTTGATGTTGTTACCCAGCTGCAGTAATGAGCAGCTATGATTAGCCACATTAATAATGGTGTTTTTTGTTATTATTAATAGAATTTTAGCAGTAACCTCGGGGTGCACCTATATTTTACCAACTAAAAATAATAATAATAATGTTACTGCTACAACATTGTATGTAGAAACTATTAAGTACTATTAAGTCCATAAAGTGTATGAAATATTAAAATTTAATTGAATTGAATTTTGCAGTTGCAAATATGCATGTTCATGCATGGATTTTTAAAAATAAAGACATCATTATATTAAAACCTTTTAATTTTTTTTTTTGTATTTTAGGGATAATTATTTAGCACAAAGCAGAGTTTATATCAGTTACAGTTGCCAATTAGTCCTATCTTCGCAGCTAGCCACAGTAATATAGAATACAGACTTTAAAAAGTCACAAATACTTACGTAAATACAAAGTAAAACTAGTGAAAAAAATATATACAATAGTGTTGTTTAAAGCTGCCAAAATTTTTATCATAATCTGGCCATTCTAATGTAGCTAGATCAGTGGTTTTTAACCTGTGGGCCGCAACGGTATTGCAGGGGGGGGGCCACCAATTATTATTAATAGAAATTGTAATATTGTTAATGCAATTATAAATGTGTAGTTTGCTGATCTGTTATGTATATTTTCTGTTTATTCAATACATTACCAG
>JAUCNO010000663.1:10883959-10894812 GCA_032353835.1 Enteromius viviparus
CACTTGGATGGGTTAAATGCAGAGCACAAATTCCTAGTATGGGAAACCATACCTGGCCACTAGTCACGTCCTTTCCTGTCCTTTCCTCTTTCCGTTTGCCTTCTACTCCCGTAAGCTGAACCCCGCCGAACGAAATTAGGACGTGGCAAATTACGACCACAGAAACCTTGAGTATCTCCGATCGGCAAAAAGACTTAATACAAGGAAGGCCCGCTGGTCCCTTTTCTTCTCCTGCTTCTCATTCAAGATCACCTATTGACCTGGCTCAAAGAATGGCAAGGCGGATGCCCTCTCTCGAATCCACGAAGACCCCACCACAACTAAAACCCCAGAACCCATCTTGCCCCAGTCTGGTGGGACATTATTACTGATATTGTGCACGCTCACGCCACACACCCGCCTCCACCTGACTGCCCCAAAGGGGAAACTGTTCGTGCCTGAGCCTCACCGGTCACAAGTCCTGCACCTGACCCATGACAGCCCCAGTTCCGGTCATCCAGGCATCACAGCAACCCTGGACCTAGTCCACAACCGGTTCACTTACGAACCAGGGCAGTGGGTGTGGCTCTCCACTCGGGACCTGCGCCTCCGCCAACCGTGCAAAAAGCTCTCCCCCAGGTACGTGGGACCTTTTCAAATCATTAGACAAATTACTTCTGTGTCTTATTGATTGCAAATACCCAATACTTACCGTGTTTCTCCTACGTTTCCTGTGTCACTCCTCAAACCCTCTGGTGGACCGGGAGGAACGAGGGGCCTAGACGAGGTCGCGGCTGACAACATCCCTCCCCTCATCATCGACGGCGAGGTGGCGTACTGGGTTCAAGACATCCTGGACTCTCAGCGGCGGGGTTGTGTAATCCAGTATCTTATCGAGTGGGAAGGATTTGAGCCGGAGGAGCGGTCCTGGGTTAACGCTCAGGACATCCTGGACCCCGCACTCATTGAAGCCTTTCACCGGAACCACCCCGAGAGACCGAGACCTTGGCCTCGCGTCAGGAGCTGCTCGCAGGGGGAGGGCTCTGATATGAGCCGCACCTCTGTGGCACATTCAGAACGGCACAAGCAGGAACTGTCTCCCGAGTATTAGTTCCCACCCGGACCTCAAAAAACCAAACACCCCCCCACCCGGAACTGTGTTCATAAATAAACCTTGACATGCTCAAACCTTACCTGATTTAATTATATTTTTAAATTTCATTTTCAGCTGCTGCCATGTTCTATTAATACCTGCAGGAATGCACCTCCCTCGTGAGGATCCCTTGACTCCGCATCCAGCCATCAAGTCTTTGAATCCACCTCGATCCTCTGACTCTTCTGCTCCGCCTGGGCCCTGAGCTCCCTCGCTTTCCCCATTGCCCGTCGTCCCACCAGCTCCATCGGGCTCCCTTGTCTCTCCGGCTCCGCCTTGGTCAGTCATCGACCATCCTCTGCCTTGGAATTCCACAACTCTGGCAATGCATAGTCGTTCCATCCCTCCATCTGCGTCCGTGTCACCCCGACTCTCTGTCTGCGCGACTCCATCCTGGGCTCCCTCTCCATCTGCGGCATCTCCGTGGGTCAGACCCATGGAGTCGTCAGCCACTCTGCCACCATGGCTCCTCCCCCCGTCGACTCCGCCCTGGGGTTTCCGCATTGCTGATCTCTGGATCACCATTATCATTATCTAGTCTTGTGTAAACTCCTTATAGATAAACCTGTAATTTCCGGGACCTTCTGACCATGAAGAGAACTCAAAAAACAACAGCTTAAATACATAGACAAAATCAAAGACAAAAGTGAGGGCAGCTGAGCAAAACAGGTGACATGACTTAACTAATCAAAACATAATGAGGGTTAAACCAAAAAGTACAAAGACAGGGGGAAACACGAGACCAGACCGACATGGAACATGACAAATATATTATGTAGGGCTGCATGCAACATTATTTTTTGATAGTAAAACAAAACAAAAAACATATATATATATGTATGTATGTATATATAGCGAAATGTGTATTTTAGTCAGAATTATGAGTGGACTGTTTGTTTTAATGAACAAATCAGTTTCGTTTACAATTATATTCGTCATCGATAAGCTGTTGCTGGCCTAGTTTTATACAACCTGTAAACACAAGCCCAAAACAGGAAATGTGTGCAGGGTGCGTCAAAGTCACATTAACAACCTTGATCACAATATTAATAAAGGTAAAAAAAAGGTTCTTTCATTGGAAAAATTGTACACATACTACAAACTCACATAAGATGAAGATTTCAGTCATTTCAGGCCTAAAGCAAGCTGATTTGGTAACACTTTAAATTAAGTCTAGAAGGGCGCTATTACTGACTGTTCGGCCCAGGAGGGCATTGTTATGGACTGTTGGGTCTAGGAGAACATTGTTGGTAATTGTTCTGCATTGGAGGGTACTGCAGTCGTCTGCTCCGCCCTGGAGGGCTCTCGAACGGTTTGGTCGGCCCTGGAGGCCCTGTTCCCGCCGACAGGGTCCAAGTCGTCATCCCCACTGCTGGCTCCGCACTGGAGGGCGCTCCCGCTGTCTGGTCTGCTCCGATGGTTGTCTCCACCACCTGCTCCGCCCAAGAGGATGTCTCCGCTGCCTGCTGCGCCCAGGAGGATGTCTCCGCTGACTGCTCTGCCCCGGTGGGCTTCTCCGCTGCCTGCTCTGCCCTGGAGGGCATGGTCATCCCTGCAGTCTGCCCCGCCCTGGAGGGCGTTGCCTCCATTGATCCCGCCCAGATGGGCTGCTCCGCCATCGGCTCCGCCTTGGTGGACATTGGGACTGTTTGATCGGCTCAGGGGAGCATCATCTCTGCCTGTGTTTGCGACTGAATACAAATAATCAATTGATGGACAACTAGGCTATATCAGGGAAAAGACATCAGCGCAAACTGGCATAGAAAGAAAAAAAAAAACGAGATGAAGCTGCGGTGTTCCAAATTCAGATACGTTTATAGTCCTGTGAAACATGTTTGACTGACGTTACTAGACTAATGTGTTTTTATGTTGGTGATTTCAACCCCTACAACAACGCATTCAGACTTAACACTGCAGTTTCCATAGCGTAAAATGTATTATATAAAAACAATGAGGCAATATATGGTATATGGTTTAATTATGGTTTCATTGAATAACACTGTAAAAATACATAATGTAATACAATGCCTGCAAAGGGCACCAAAGACCTGATAATCGACGATCCAATCTTTGTTTAATATTGACCAAAGATTTAATTCAAATAACCACTTAATTTATTATCATTTATTTTTTTTAATTTGGCCACCTTTTTGTAATAGAAATGATTCAGCCTATTTGATTTATTCAACAAAAACGTGGACGTTTATTTT
Source organism: Enteromius viviparus (assembly GCA_032353835.1). Lineage (NCBI taxonomy): Eukaryota > Metazoa > Chordata > Actinopteri > Cypriniformes > Cyprinidae > Enteromius > Enteromius viviparus. The sequence continues at coordinate 10,887,302 of JAUCNO010000663.1, forward strand.
TTGTGATTTCTGAATGCTTAAGACCATAAAATCAATCACACTGTAATAATAAAATCATAGTTTCTGTCTAGGGCTACAATTGTAATTTATAAGTAATACAATGTAATTACAATTAATTCATTTAGTTTTATATTTATAGAAAGTTCTATTTTGACCACATATAGGCTAGTAGGTGTTTTTGTTGTTGTTGTTTTTGAGCGAGGGGGCACAACAATACTATTCTGCTTCGGGCACCCATTTGTCCAGCAGCGCCCTGAATATTCAACACGGTTCTTACAAGGGCATAGACATTTCTGTTCAGTTCAGTTCAACCAAAAATTTGAGTTGATTGTAATTTGACTATTTTATACAGTTGTTGTGATTAGTGTTTTAAAAATTTTTTGATTGATGTTTTGTTTCCTTTACAATATAATACATTAAAAATAATCTATTTTTTTTCTTTTGGGCTACTTAAATTTATTTTGGGCTACCAAAAACTGAAGAGTGCCTGCTCGAAGGGCTACCAGGGATTTTGAAGTTTTGCGAGCCCTGATAAGCAAAAGTTTGCTCTGGTCGCTAAACCCTTTTGAACAAACATTGGTCGATGGAGAGTAGGGTTGGGTATTGTTTAGGTTTTTTACAATGCCAAAATTTATATTTATAAAATGGATAGTTCTTGTCCTTGATTCTGATTGGTTGGGCCGAGTTTGAAGCTGTTGTAAATTACAACAATCATGCACAGTTGTTTAGATTGGCGTGTTGCTTGGTAAACACTTTGTTGCAACCACAACCGTTTCTGAGGAACTACATTATTTGGCAAAAGAATATTACACTTTCTGTGACTAGAAGCCACATCAGATCACAAAAAGAATCATTCAACTGGTGTTAAAACGCTATAATGTGCTCTTTTGTTGGACAACAGCTTTCCACCTCTTCTCACGTCAAGTTATTACAATGGAAGTTTACCTTTAGGCTTTTTCATTTGAGCATGTTTAATGTTGCTAGCGGATGGGAGGCTACCTGTTTCCATCAAAACAACAGTTAACTGTAGCATTCACATGCTTCTCAGATGAGTTGTGCGTTTAAGTCAGATTGTGAAAACATGAACACTAATAGTACTACAAAGATCTCTGACTCGCATTATTAGATCTTTCAGACTTTTTTAATTTTTTTCAGTCAGTAAATTGGTTTTCTAATTATTCTGACACTACATAAATGCAATATCATTTAACTAGAGGTCACATGCTTCTAACTAAATCTGCGTTCTGATTCAGCCTGGGACATAATAGCAAAGACTAGAAAATACCCAAGATGTGTAGTTTTGAACTGGGGAAAATGCAACACTTAACATGGTTGATTAATCACAGGAAGCCCCGCCTTTTGAATAAAATAGCCAATCGCTGATCTGTAAAGTCAGCGCATTAACGCATCTGCCATTAGAAGTTCCGGTTGCTATAGAAACATTTAGCGTTCTGAGACGTATGCCTAGAACTGTGCATCTCGCCTGAGAAATACATTTTTATAATGCTATTTGAGCAAAAGAAACATTTATTACACTTCATTAGTGAAGTGCCGAGAGGCATTTCAAAGATGGCCGCCGAGTGACATGATTCGTCTTAAAGAGACTTTGATAATAGTCGTAAAGGTATTAGTACGCAACCCTAGTGGAAATTACATAATATGCAGCTGTGCTCTGCCTTCTTTGACGTGTAAATCTACGGGTTTATTTCTTCTGTACAGGCTGTTGAGGTCACACTGCTGTTTTGTAAAACAATTGAAGTAATTCTAATCGAAAGCGACACTGACACTGTTTGTGATTTGTAAATGTTCTTGTGGGAACATTTGGTCTGTCTGACCCAAAGACATTGAAAAGGCCTCCAGGGAGTCCGACTATGCAGAAAACAAACTACAGATATTAGGCAGTGTTTCACACATCAGAAACCTTGCAATGTTTGTTTATGGTCACAAAATAGCCAAATTCTCACCGTTTTCAGAACGGCTCTAAGTGACTCACTCGCTGTTGTTAAACATTGCATGTGAATCACTATCTTTGATGCCAGTTTCTTTTTAATTTTACTCTTTACCAACGTGCGTGGCCTTATTGTAGCATCATAAATCCTTAGATGAAAAGCTTAAGGCTTCATCTCAACCTGATGTTAACCATATCTTTCCTCTCATTGGCCAGTTACATTACAGTCTGGCTCAAGGTCATTAAAAAGTGTCCTTGTATGTCTATGACTTTTTTAACTGAACTTTCTGCGGGCAGTGAGTGCGGCAGTGACACTCTAATCCTATTGAAATCTGGCTTACAATCTCCACTGATGCGATTAAGATGTTTCTCCACTCTTTATTGCTGTAGGCACTGTTTCTGAAAAGCAATTAGGCTACACCTCTGTGGGCCTGTACATGGTCTTGCGACAACATATTGTACTTTCCTGAAGTAATGGTTATCCCAAACATGTTTTTTGAAGTACAGTCCGTAAGGAAAGATGGTAAGCAGTTTAATGTTGACCTGTGATTAAGGAAGGCAGTCAGACTGTATTAGACTAATAGAAGTTGATTGAGGGCTAACTGCCATCCTGACCGGTGTATCCAGTCGGTTGTAAGATTTAGTTTGAAGGACACTCATTCCTCTGCCACAGTTACGGGACAAAACCTGGTAATGAAATATGTCGAAAGATGTGTACTGTGATTCTGTGCTTCCTTGTACGCCAACTTTGGAAATGCGTCATTTCTGTGTGGATTTCAAAGGAATTTTCATCACGTGAGTAGATATTTTAGCGGTTTTCTGTAGCTTTTTGGTGCTTTAACATACTCTGTACTGTTGCGGTATTGTTATAAATGAACATGAAGTTCCCAATGCTGTAATTAAACATTTGTTTTTAATAGGAAATAACTGTTTGAGCGAGACAGCTTCTCTTTGTCATTCTCTACGTTTGTAGTTCAGCCTTACCAAATATCAAAGACTGATTGTGCTTTTGTGATTCAAGGGTGGGCAGCAGAGATACCTGTATTATTGTCCGTCTGGATGGATGACTGCCAGAATTAATCTCTTTATAAATGACCATGAGAGGATTATTCAGATTCAGAGCCATTTTATGTGGAGAGCAATAAATCACCTCAGCAAGCGATAGGGGTTTAGCATTGAACAGACCCAAATGATGAAATGCAAGGCTCTTAATGATGTATAGCGGCTTTCTCAAATTTAATTAATGATTTCTTGTTGGGGAAATGAATATCTTCCCTGATTGCCTGATGTAAATTGTTGCTAGGGTCAAAGATGCAAATTTTCCTGTAAATGTAAATTTATTTTGCTTAATAGGAAACTTTTGTTCTCAAACTCAAACAAAATATTGTGAAATAAGACAAATCCAAATTTATCTAAGATGCATACACTACTTTTACATTAATTAATGGTGTACACAGAATATATCAATGTTAATATACACAGAGTTTAAACATTTATAGAATTAAAAAGCATAAGAGCATAAAAACGTATTATTTGTTTATTTTTTAGTTTTTTTAATATATCTTATCGACCCCCAATGTTCGAATGATAGTGTATATTAGATTTTTCTATCTGATAGTCTGATTTGTCATTGACCCACTTATTGTAGGACAAACGGTTCATAAATGCCTTTGTCTTGTGGATGCTCTTGGAACATTTTGAATGGAATTCTAACCTAAAACCAAGTAATAAAAAAAAAGCTTTAGCTGATTTCCTAAATGATGTGTGTTTTGTGAAGTAGCAGGAACTTTAAAATCACATCAAACAGATGTTCTTTCTCTGTGGAAAATACATTCCCTGTACAAAAACATGCTGTACTCTCTCAGCATGGTCACACAGCGTTTAAGAAGCACAACTTGGAAAAAGGTGAAACTGCGCTTATGAAGGGATTAAGAGCTCTGATTCACAGTGTTTTTTTTTTGTGAGCCAACCTTCCCCCTACTGTGAAACGTTACAGGAAACACCTACAGGCCCATGCATTCACAGCCACTTTATATATGATGTTCAGCTGTAGTGTTGAAAATGCACAAATTTGAGTCCTATTTTGTTGCATGTAGCTAACCCGGCTAACAGTAATTGATGAACATGCCTTTATTATTTGAAATTCTCTTTTATAACCAGTAGTTGTAGCTTCAGAGAGGTTTAAATGTCCTTTTTAAGCAGCAACAGTAATCACATAATTTAATTGAAATCATATTGAGTAAATTGGCACAAAGTAGCCAAAAGACTCATTTAAAGGAGCTGTAAGGAGTGTTAACTATTTTGCCAACCTGCACCAGACTTGGCCAAGGAGTGGAGATTCAGCTGGATAGCGTGGTAGAGTTAGCCCATGCTGGTGGACACTGTAGCTACACCATCTGGTCCCAAAAAGCATATTTCCACTGACAGCTTTTTAAAAGTTGCCATATTGCTCTCTGACATAAAGCAGAATATAAATTGTAAATATTTTATTATTATAGAGTTTTTGACCAAATTGTTTGAACTTTACAGCTGTTGCTAGAATATGCTAGCGAGTAATTTAGATGAGTGGGAATGCTAAGGGATGGCTTTAGATGTTGCTAGACCTTATATAGATCATAAAATAAAATGCAACCAAATCTATTAACAAATAGAATTTCTGTATTTTTCTTGTTTTATTGTCAGTAAAGTAAGATTAAATCTCATGAGTTTGAGTCACATCAGCTCAGGCTGAGCCCCTCTAAGTCTCAAGGATACTTTTATCTAGGTATTAAAGACCTCCTAGGACATAAACACTAAATTCCACCCTATTAGGACATGTTAGCAAAGTGACTGTCCGGAAAGGTGAGCAAGATTTCCCCAAGTACATCATGTTCCTGCATCAACATCCTTGATGATCCTTGATGATCCAATCAGAATTGAGAGAGACCTTTATAGGAATTTTTTTAGGCTCATGATCAGGGTTAGGTGCTTCTGCAACCTAATCGGCTGTCATTTCCCACTAATTATATGAATAAATTATGGGTAGGGTTCAGTTCAGGGATAGGGATTGGGTTAAGTCTATGTTTTTGGACAGTAATGGTGATCCAGGATCAACAAAAGATGATCCAGGAACATGTCTTATTTGGCAAAATCACCGCAACCAGAAAGGAATAAGCAAAAGAGTGTCTCAAAGTCTTCTGACTGGCTGGATTACTGATTGAGGTAAATATGACGTTAGTTTACAGACCGCAGTTGAAACACTGATTAAGCAGTTGAGACAGGATACGGATTTCGGTAAGCTGTAATTTTTCTTTTAATATACTTTTGGATATTAATTTAAGTTTACTGTGTGCTGAAACTAGTAATAACAAATGAGACGATCCGTTCTGCTGCTTCGCTTGCACTGAGGCGCTAAACTGATCTGTCACTTTGCATCAACACAGTGCAAAAACAGCATTTATTGTTTGAATATTGTGATAAAATGGACAGAATATTAAATCTTTTCATTTTAATAAGGAAGAAGCTCACAGCTTATGGTGAGTTATTTGAATGGGAAACATGCAACAATGTTCCATTCTTTAACTGAAAACCATCTACACTAATCGATTCTTGGCATCGAAAATGTAGTATTTTTAATTTATTTACCCAGCCCTATTGGTTAACTAAATTCTTCAAAATATCTTCTTTCATACTGAACAGATGAAAGAAACTCATACAAGTTTGGAACAAGTGGAGAGTGAGTAAACGAGTACAATGCAACATTTTGAAAATGGGTTTTAAATGATAAACAAAACCATTATCGTCTCTGTGTAAACTACAAAACCACAAACTTGTGAAAGCCTCTAGGTATGTGCTCAGAAGTGATGTCGCCAACTACTGGCCTAGTATGCACAGTACAACATTCTTGGTAATTTTCTTGGATTTGTGTTAACGTAGATTGTTTCGATAGTGTTGTCCGGATGCAAATTTTTATTTATTTATTTTTTTTTAAAACAATTTTTTTTACTTTTTGGTACATTGCTGTTTTATAAATATACCCCAATGTCACGATGAATTGCTGTCACTTCCGAGTCCACTTCTGGGTACTCATTCCCATTTCTACTAGTGACTTGGTGACACACTGTGATGTCATGGAAGAGGAATGTCTGACACCGCTATTCACGTTTGCCATTCCTGCTGTGTGTTTTTTAATTGGACAGGGCATACGGCTCAGTGTTCGGGAAGAATGTGGTGTTGTGCTGAATGCTCTAGTTTTTGTGTGTGAAGGCATTTAGAAGGTATGGTTATGATGATGACTGTGGTTTTAGTGAATAGACAGGGTGAGGTCTGAATCCATAGTGCTTTTGTCCAGCTGGTCCACTTATTAAAAGAACAGCAGTATCAGGTTGTCTTCGAAAGATTTAGTTTATGAAAATTTAATATAGCTGATACTCTGCACCGGCCTCCGTCCTGCCGCTGCTGTCTGCCGACACAAGCAGCTGGTAGAGGGGCTGTAATTAGGTTAGAGAGGAGTGGGTGGCAGTGGGCAGACGAGTGTGTGTGTTTATCTGTGCTGGTGTCAGAATCACGCACACAGCTGATGTCATGACTGCCTGGCTGTAATCCTGCACCGTGAGTTGTGCGGCCCATCCTGCTGATTGAAGGTGTGTGATAACATCCATTACTCTTGCTCTCTCCCTCTTTCCCTCATCGCTTTTTTCTCATTCTTTCGGTGCATATTTTATCATTTTCTGTAAAGAAAAAACACTCTGTGGAAAGCTCATTTCATTCCTAAATAATTGCTTAATAACAAATGACATGCGCAGAAATATATGCTTAAGTTTTTTTTTTTTGTGATGTGGGCCTGTTAAGATAATGATTTAAAACCTGAAGATAAATGGTTAATTATAACTATTATTATTATTATTATTATTATTAAGAAGAAGAAATCAGAATCAGTATCAAAAAGAGCTTTATTGCCAAGTATGCAGGGCCCGAAATTAAGTTTTTGACACACCATCCAGTAAAAAATTACAGCTATAAATGCCTTGTTCTTGATTTATAATCATATCTATAACTATCTATAACAAAGGCTCGTTATCTTCAAAACAGAACAAATAATAAGAGAGCATACCACTGATGCTGGCGCGTGCGCAAACCTAGGCGGGGGAGCATCACAGAGATCCGCGAGAACTGCTACTGATTAACATTACTGAAAAGATTTACTCACCATGTGGCGGATGGTGCTTTAAATTTAACTGCCCAGACAGAAAATGTCTTGCATTTGGCAAGTGGCGAGTGTTAATTTCGGACCCTGCAAGTATGTTTGCTTTGGTTGTCACAGCTTCCTGTACACAGAGACAACAACAACACATAAGAGAATAAAATTAAAACACAAAAACAATAATACATTTAAATAAATAAATTGTATGCACAGGTGTGCTGTGGATAAAATAGTATAAAATAGTATTAGTACATAAATAGTACATAAATAGTATATAAAATAGTATAAAAGCTATTAGCGTTAAAAACCCCACCTCTTCTTGCCGATTGGTTGGCCGAAGTTTGTTTTTGCTTTGGTGTACGTCCTGTACCCCTAGTGTTT
>JAUCNO010000663.1:10924373-10941899 GCA_032353835.1 Enteromius viviparus
GGTAGAATTTTTACAAATAAAAAAAAAGATATATATATATATATTTATTTAAAAATTACCCCACCCCCACCCCCCCCAAAAAAAGAAAAAATCACATACATCAAAAACCTTGAAGCTGTTTCCCAACTTTGCAACACTATCAAAGTACAGTCTATTGGCCGTCGGGTGGAGGTGTCCATGGACTCCGTTCAAGGACACACACACACAGGCCTACACCTATTCATTTTTTTTCTTAAAGGCATTTGGCACATTATCAGGAAAAAGTGTGGGGGACAGTTATTTAGTTGTGGAATTACGTCAAGGGTTGTGGCTTGTGGTGAATCATATAAAAACAGCGCTAGGAGCACATGAGTGCATCTTCAAGGATTAAAGTCAAGCTCTAGTTCCACCAGTTTTGTCTCACTAGCAGTCATGATACTTAGCATTGCCCTCATTTGGGCCGTAGTTGTCGGGCTCTGTTGCTGTCTTTGGCTTATCTCAGGAATACGCAAAAGGTAAATACCCATAGATTTGTGACTAAAAATGTTACAGGGATGGTGGGATTTATATCTGTTTGACAACTGATGTTTATGTTAAAATCTCTTAGGTTAAATACAACATTTCCAGGATCCTTATTTAAATTAGAAATTAACTTAAATTATTGTTTCTAGTACGTTTTGCTAACTATTTTTTATTTTTCTCTTCGTATAGAATTGAACTGAATCAGCTACATGACAGAACTTGTTTCTTGTTCTTAAACCATGCTTTTATTAGCTGTTATGTAACTGTTTGCTCTGATTGTTTCAGATGGCCTGGGGAGCCTCCAGTAGAAAATGGCTGGATCCCTTACCTTGGTTGTGCTCTTCAGTTTGGGGCCAATCCTTTAGAATTTCTTCGCAGCAGACAGAAAAAACATGGTCATATTTTTACATGCAAGATCGCTGGGCAGTATGTCCATTTCCTTTGTGATCCATTCTCCTACCATGCTGTTATCCGCCAAGGAAGGCATCTAGACTGGAAGAAATTTCACTTTGATGCCTCTGCAAAGGTAAACAAAGTCAAATTTTGCTTTTTGCTAACAACATAATTAGCTAATTAAACGGGCATTTAATGACATGCATGTGTTCTTGCAGGCATTTGGTCATGAGAGCATGGATCCTAGTCAAGGTTTCACCACCGAGAACCTGCATCAAACCTTCTTGAAGACACTGCAAGGGGAGGCCTTGTCTTCTCTCATTGAGACCATGATGGAAAACCTACAGAGCACCATGCTGCAGCCAGGCATGCTGAAGGCCAAACCCTCCGAGTGGCAGAGCGATGGTATTTTTGCCTTCTGCTACAAGGTCATGTTTGAAGCAGGCTACCTGACCCTCTTTGGAAAGGAATTGGACGGAGACCAGAGTATTGCACGTCAGCAGGCCCAAAAAGCTCTGGTGCTCAATGCGTTGGAGAACTTTAAAGAGTTTGATAAGATCTTTCCTGCTCTGATCGCTGGTCTCCCTATTCACGTATTCAAAAGTGCCTACAGCGCTCGTGAAAATCTCGCCAAGACAATGCTCCACGAGAACCTCAGCAAGCGTGCCAATGTGTCTGACCTCATATGCTTGCGCATGCTCTTGAATGACACATTATCTACCTTTAACGAGCTGAGCAAAGCAAGGACCCATGTGGCCATACTGTGGGCTTCACAAGCCAACACTTTGCCTGCAACCTTCTGGACCCTGTTCCATATGATCAGGTACAACTGCACAGTAGTCACTCCCTGGGGTTATCAAGCAGCACAGATAGATACGTTAATTGTAGTGTTGGCGATAAGCATTTCTTCAGAGTGTTCTTGGAAAAGGCTAGACTGGTCTTTAAGCATTAAACCGTAAAACTGATCTACCATATTAAAGAAAGTTCTTAACTAACAAGAATTGAAATGTTTCCTCTGATGTATAAGAGAACAAAAATTGGTGTAGAAACTTTAACTCAGAAATTGATAGTAAGTTTAAAAATGCCTTAGAAAGAGCAAGTAAACTCTGAATTGAGTGTAGAAAGACCAAACTACTTTCTATTAAACTGTATTGTTATTTCTTTTTTTGATGTTGCAACTTCTGCTTGTTTGAAGGTCCCCTGCGGCTATGAAAGCTGCCAGCGAGGAGGTGAGGCGAACATTTGAAAGTTCTTATCAGAAAGTCGATCCCATGAATTCTCGACTTGTACTAACAAGGGAACAGTTGGACAACATGCCAATTCTAGGTGGGACAACTTGGAAACCATTTAAATGTTCAATATGATTTACATACCAAAATGGTCACATGGGCTAAAGCTTCTCTGTAATTTCAGACAGTATCATTAAAGAGGCGATGAGGCTGTCCAGCGCGTCCTTGAATGTGAGAATGGCCAAAAGTGATTTCCTTCTTCACCTGGACAACAACGAGTCTTACCACATCCGCAAAGATGATGTAATAGCACTGTACCCACCGATGATTCACTTTGATCCTGAGATCTATGAAGATCCTTTGGTGAGATTTCAGGTTAACACCTAAATAAACTTGTATATTATTTAAGAATTTATGTCCTCATCAATATTTTTGCATCTCGCCACAAACAGGCATACAAGTATGATAGATACCTTGACGAAAATGGACAGGAGAAGACCTGCTTTTACCGAAATGGACGCAAACTTCGTTACTACTACATGCCCTTTGGTTCTGGGGTGACCAAGTGTCCTGGACGCTTCTTTGCTGTGCATGAGATTAAGCAGTTCCTGTCTCTGCTGCTAGCGTACTTTGAAATGGAGCTTTTAGACCGTGATGTGAAAGAACCGCCGCTGGACCAGTCTCGGGCCGGACTCGGTGTTTTGCAGCCCACCTACGATGTTGACTTTCGATACAGGCTCAAATCTCACTAGGAATCTCACACTTATTTATGGACTATTGACTTAAGCTGTAAATAATGTACATTTTGCTTCATGTCAAAGCAGAGAAATGTGAATAGGTTTCAATTGTGTTTTCTTTCTATTCAACTTGATTTGCAAGAGATTTTACTAAGTTTGAAAAAAACGTCAGAGATCTCCTTTTAAGAAAAATTCAGTAACATTTACTGCACTTATCCTACGTTTATTCATAGTATTCTTCTCAATTCTTAAAATAGCTGTCGGTATTCAGTATATTTAACATTGGTTAGAATTTGTAATCACTAGCTTTATGCTATTTCATTTACCATTTTTGTAAAATGATATATGCTTTGTAATTGCAAGTGAATTTAACCTTTTAAACAAAAAGGTGCTGTAAGCAATTTTATATGGAAATAAATGCAGAAAACCATCAGATATCAATGTAACTGTGCTTATGAAATATCATGCCAATCAGGGTTTTGGAGGTTTTTGTCTTCACTATTGCGCGTTCACAGCGCACAGCCCATATTTGGGCAGCCGGAAAATAAGACTTTTATTTTTTGTTAATTTTTTTTAAATCGCCTTTTCGTAAATTTGGAGGTTGTTGAAAGTTTGTGGTTTATAATACCGCGATTACTATCAACGGTTTACTATACACAACCAAACAACTTATAGTCACCTTAAAATAAACAATAAAAAGAAGAAAAACAAGAGGTCACGCTACATCTTTTCCTCGCTGGACTTCAGCCGTTTGAAAACAGACGTCGAGTTAGTTTGCTTCTGCTTGACAGGTAGGGCAACATTTAATCGTAAGTGTTGAAGAAAAGCGGAAATTCGTTGTAAGTTCTGCGGAAACTAAGCACAAAAATATAAAAGTAAATAACGTAAGGCTGATCTTATCTAGCATAAGCACTTGTGCTGGTTTTAGGTCTCCCAGCTGCCTCAGGTTGGTCTGTTGTCTAGTTTTAGACTGTTTTGTGAAACCAGTGGCCAGTTGCATTAACTTGGCCTTTGCCAGTGTAGAAATAACAACAACATTTATAATAATCACCACCGTTTACCTTTTCCTTAACATCTGTTCATCACTATCATTATCTAAGGATGCCAAATGGTCAAAAGTAATCCTGACATAGACCTAACTCTAGTTGATAAACACATAGATTGTTCCAAGGACACATGCTTAGCAACCACATCTTCTGTTGATAAGCATTAGCACAAGGCATGCAAATATTAAAGTGACTCTTAGTAACCCAGCTGTCTTCAGGCTACAACGTGAAAGAGTGTGCTCGTGTGCAACGCTGTACACTTTGACCTTGACCCAATTATGTAACAAACCTGCCAACACGAATTACAAAAGATCACTCTGGATTAGTTAAGACTGAAACATTGTTGTCATAACCAATAGTCTTTTTAATATAATGAGACACCTTCTCATAATTCTGAATGAATCTATGAATGTGCAAAGAAGGAAGTGATGGCACATTAGCAACATCTGTGTGATGTTCTGGTGTAAATGCATAAACACTGCAAACATGTATTTGATTAGTATAAGAAGATTATGAGATGAGTCATTACGATGAGTCCCGTTGCTCATTATCAGTCATTAATCTGAAAAAATATTCTCATTATATGAAATACTCATTATTCCTAATATTATGACTTTCATTATTATGACTTATTGCTGCTGGGATGGGCTTTCATACACATCAGTGAGTCAACATTTTACTGTAATTTTCTGTGTCATATTTCAGATGAATTTGACCTCATAGGTAATTAGCAATAGTTACATATTTTTTTAAATTATAGGCCTTAATAATATATATTTATAATCAATATAGTAAGGAATAGATGTTATTTTTTCTGATTTCCACAGAACCTGATGACAGTTAGCAGACAGATGCTGTTTGCCAGTGTAAATAATACATCTGCATTAGTTGTTTGCTTGTGACCTTTTACAGGGTTAGAGTTGTTTGTGCAAGACAATAAAAGTGAAATGTCTGTCATGATGTTGGAGGTTATTATCAGTCATGGAGTGACTTTGTATATTGCATGTCAGCTTTAGGCGTTTAGGCTATGGCCATTGGGATGGAGTATCATTAATTGATAGGAACAGTATACGGTGGGTCGGGGTGTAATTGAAAAGTGAAATAGTTCATCGTTTTATATTATCTTAACTGCTTCATAAAGATTATCTCAAGGCCATTGTAATATAGGATAATGATTCAAATACGGAGTTCAGATATGGAAATGGACTATCTGGAAGCAAAGTTTCTGCTGTAGCCGAAGGCTTGCAGTTTTCTTTTTACTTTTTTAATTCCTGAAGAGACAGATAAATCATTTAAAATGCAAATGAGACCCGAAATGCAAATGGTCTGTGAAGTAAAATGTTGTTGCAAAAAGGGATTTAAATGTTTGAGAAGAGAAAAAAACATTCTCTCCTGGCACGGACTGGTGTCTTTGTGCATTGGCCACAGCCATGTGGTATATGATTTAACAGAAACAGGTATTTGGAATGCCTGAAGACAATGTTTCAATGACAGTACGGGTTAGAAAATGGCACATATTTGAGAAATGTTGTGCTCACTATTACAGTCCATATTGTCTTGTATCATAGTATAACAAAAGTTACCTTTTGGTCTTGAAACATCTGGAACTTAATTAAAAATCCGATTAAGTGATTACGTAAAGTTATGGGGCAGTATTTCAAGAGTCTAGATGTGAGGTTAGATTCAGATATAGAGGTTTAACTTCTCTACTATTCATCAAATAATGTGGGGTTGGTAATATTGCAAAAAGTTTTAAGCCTTTTAATATTGTGCAATGTTACTTTAATGTAAAATAACTGTTTATTCTTTAGTCCAGTCTTCAGCGTTACACGATTCTTTAGAAATCATTCCAGTATGTCCATTTGATGCTCAGGAAACATTTATTATTGATATCAATGTTGAACCCTTTTACTTGTGATACATATATCTTTAAGGATTTTTTTGATGAACAGAATATATTGTTCATACAGTTTGATCTATTGCAGGAATCTTCAAATATAGCATTGCATACTCACTGTATTGTATGAATAAATTACAATTTCCATCTGTTATATTTAATGATTGATAGGTTATGTTAAAAACCATCTTTATGTTCAGGTTTATATTTTGTAAAAAATAAAAAAAATTAAAAAAAGTATACCGCAAGCTGTCAGTTAGCAGATGTTTTTGTCTGAAGTGATTTTCAATATACACTAATTACAGTGACAGACCCCCTGGAGCAACCTGAGGTTATGTACACACACACACACACACACACACACACACTAAATTTGGATTGGATTGGATTCAAATTTATTGTCATTACACATGTACAGTGCAACGAAATGAGACCCCTCCAATCATACACAAACATTTCCGGGGTAAGATAGATCAGACGAGAGGTAGAAAAAGAAATACCTCAGCATCAGGCACATAAGAACACATCATCACAAGACATAACACTGCAACATGGGAGGGATAACAACAACAATAACATTCAAACATTGACTAAACAAGTAGTTTTATGAAGAATAAACATCTAATTGTACCCCACACATGCAGTCTGGGGGGGTAAAATATGTTTTTGAGTGAACAGAATGTGCCCCATTACATTTATCTATAGTCCATGTGGTTTATACAGATGAGAGAGTTCAGAGTTGCTTCTGATAAAAAGAAAACGTTTTATTGTGCTGCTGCATATGAAGGAGTTGAAGCTTTTTGTTTTGTTTTCTCTAAAAGCGGAAATTAGTGCACATGCTCTGCTGAAACAAGACATAAATGACTTGACATGCAGCTGCAAGCTCTCAAGTGACAACAGTATTACCTGTTGAGGAAACAGGATCACACAATAGGCAAGCTCAAACTGGTTGCCATTAAAAAACAGTCTAATACAGGTCAGGACAGTGGCTATACGTCAGTTTTTGTTGTTGTAAAAGTAAATCTGGCTAATTATTTTCAAAAGAGTGAATTGGTAGCTTTTATGTCCTACTTTTTTGTGTTTCTGTTGCTGGAGTTGCCCAGCACTTCCAGAAACTCTGCTGGCAAGTATCGTGGCTTTGGCATGTCTGTTACGTTCATTGTTTAAGGTTATGACAAAAAGAGTTGTCCATCATAAGGAAATATAATCTTCCTCAAAACTGCAATACCGAGTTTTTGTTTCACATTCAGATAAATGCTGTTCTTTTGATCTTTTAATAAATATAATAAATCTTCAAAAGGCACGAGAGGAATATGCATTGATATGTTTCTTCAGCAGCAAATGAGCATATTCAATTAATGTGACACTGAAGACTGGAGAAATGATGCTGGAAATTGAGCTTTTTATCACAGGTAGTCTATAGATTACATTGAAACTAACAGTTTTTGTACATTGTGATAATAGAAGTAGATGTTTCCTGTTACTTTTTAACACAGACACAAACTGAGCCTGCTTTGAGTCCCAATGAGAGGAAAAAATGATAAAAAAGGGGTAGGTTTTGGGAATAGAACATATTATATAATTTGGTCGGTATAAAAGTGATAGAAGCCTGTGGAAAATCCCAACAATTCACAAAAACAAAATGGGTTTGTGTGTGTTTTCATTCTTCATAGATAAAAAAACCAATGGATTGCCTAAAACGGCCTTTGTTACCATGGGGCAGAAAACTGACTGAAGACATAATTGACCCCAAAACCTCCAAAATCTGTATGAATTTCTGTCTTCTGTTGAACATCGCACTCTCTTTGGAGTGTCACAAGCTGTCAGTGCATAGATGAGATCCCTGAAGTTGCAAAGACTACAGTCTCAAAACCAAAGAGATGTTCTTTTTAAAAGTTAAGACTCGATCACTCCCCCTAAACGGCTCGTTAAAACATGCCCCCACTTTTCCACCTCAAAGAGTGAGTTTATTTTCAAACACCACCCAAACGGTGTTGCTACTGCAAACTACGTTGTGCTTCCAAAAGAGGACATGACTAGAAACTGTTGATCAAGTTGTATTCACTACACCATTGGTCTCAAATTCCTGGAGGGCCACAGCTCTGCACAGTTTAGCTCCAACCCTTATCAAGCACACCTGATCCAGGTAATCAAGGTGTGATTTGAGGCTGGTTGGAGGTAAACTGAGTTAGGACCAGTGCACTACACTGTTTCAGAACAGTTCAACACAAATATTGGAGTGTTTTGAAGCTAGACCCATTGGGTTTGTATGTCGAGAGAGGTGGATAAAGTGACTGTCCAATGTTGCAAGGACAGTCTGGCACTTCTGACTCACAACCTTTAAGTAAGTTACCTTTTTCTTATTAAAAGAACCCAAAACTTACTATTTAAACGCGATTGTGAAACAGTGAAGGGTAGTCCGACAATAAGGGTGCGACAAAAAGACATGATAATCAGTAATTATGTCCTCACTGGTTGCAACAAATGCCTTGTTTGTAATGTGTTTTATTGTGCCGGGGAAGTGCCGAATTTTGACCTTTGCTTTTGACCTCTGCTTATGGCTCCCCTAGTATTGATAGGTTTAGTGTTAAGTGCGGAGGAGGGGTTAGGATCAATATTGATTTCAACTAGAGTCGTCATACAGTAATTTGGCAGGGAGTCAAAATTGGGATTCCATCAGACACTTGCGGTATTTGGCCAATTACAACACACTGGATAGCTGACCAATCAGAGCACACCTTACCTTTTTACAACGATATGCTTTGTATAAATCGACACGTTTCAGGAGGCGGGACTTAGAGGAGAAACAGAAATGTACAGTTTGTGGAAAATAATTAGTTTTTTGATCCTTAAACAGCACAACAACACTTTGCATTGCACCAAACACACAAAAGGGCTTTTCACACTTGTTAACAATTGTTAACCCAGGGTTATCCTAAACCCTGGATAGATCATGTTTCACACTGCTTATATTAAACCTGGGGTTAGCGGTTATCCTGGGTATTCATTAACAGACGTTTCACACCGCACATTCCTAAACCCCGGGTTTACGTTCTAATTTGCATATTTGCAGTGTTACTGTACCTGATTGGATGTACAGCAAGATGCAGGCAAACAATAGTTCGTTTAGTTCTTTAAACACTCGGTTGTTTCTGACCCGTGCCGTTAAATTTGTCTTGAATATTTTTTTTCTGACCATAATTGTAAAAACAATACAGTCTTCTCATCACTCCATTTCAAACGCTTTCCGTCTTATGACATTTCTTTCTTTTGGAGTTCTTGACGTTAACATTAACTTACTTCTCGCCAGCTGCTGTTTACACCACACGCGTTTCCTGTTAGCGACTTCACGTAATGCTCGCTGATTTCTGATTGGCTGTCTGTTGCTAAGCGTCCAGCAACAACAAGCAAACACCGCTCCGTTTCACACTGAACCCTCCGGAGCATGGTTTTCATAACCCTGGGTAAAATGCAGTGCTAACACCGCTTTTTTAACACCGCAGATAACCCGGGGTTAAGCACAGTGTGAAAAGCCCTAAAGTTATGTTCTTTTTAGCGACATCATATGATACCTTTAAAGAGGGACCATCAACTGTTTGGATGCTCTTTTTGTAGAAAAAAAGAAAGTCATACAAGTTTGGAATAAGTAGAGGGTGACGAAATGATGACAGAATTTTTACAGTGGTCCCACTTTATATTATGTGGTCTTAATTAACATACTTAACTACATACATATAAATTAATCATCTGGTATAATTCATTTATTATGTACACGTTTTTCAGTTATTTTAAGTTTATAATCATTACACTGTTGAGCCATCCCTACTTACTATACCTAAACCTGTCCATAACCTTACCTCAGTAGCAGATTAAGTGCTTTGCAGTACAATATGAACACAAATAGCACACTTTTTATATGTAAGTAAATAAGACCATGTTATATAGTGAGACAGCCGATTGCTCAGTTCTTCGTTGTTGGTTCTTACACACTTTCTTTATGAACAGTGAGCAAGTAGGAAAGGGTGTGGATATCTGTTTTTTGTTTTTCTTTCATTCTGTCATTCACCATCTGTTGGCTCCACATAGTCACCATAGTAAATCCCATCGTTACTCATTCTGAATAAGTACCTGTCATTTTACAGGTTTACCTGGAATGTGAATCATTATTTAAGAGGGAAATCACACATGAATAATTTTAACCTGATAAAAGAAGGAGTGTGATTCTTTGTGCATAGGCACGCTATTCTGCCTTCGGCCACTAGATGGCAATAGTTTGCCATCACTAAAAAAAACGAACTCCATGAAAAGGGAGCTGCAGTTCTCAAACAACAAGGCAGTCAGAATAGAGATGGTCTATTAATCTGTCTTTAGCTTCTAGTGACACTCCTATACAAAGTCCATTAAGGCTGGCCATTGTCCAAATAGGGTTTTGGGTCAAAAGGAAGTTGATTTCTGTTTACAGGACCTAACTTTGACCTTGCCTTACTTCAAACTACAACTAATAAAACACTCTCAGCTGTACATAATTGTTTTATGATTTGTACTTTCACAATCCAGAATCTTTTAAAAAGTTTAAATAATTAATCTACTATTTTAGGTCTGTTATTTTTGAGTGGATGATATTCAGTATGTTCAATTTTCTCCCTCAGTTTGGTTCAGGTTGTGTATGTAGTATGCAGCAGTAATGTTATGTAGTTTCAGGAACATTGACAGAAGTAGGACAAAATTCAAATGTACTGTACCATTAGATTATTGTAGTGTTCGTTTAGTTTTTGCATAATGGAGACAGTTTGTGCAGGAAAACAGTGACTTAAATGACACTAAGGAAGCATTTAGTGGGAGATCAATATGTAAAAACCTTAGGTGAATGGGTCTGTGACAGCTTTATGGCAGGATGGAAATATGCTTTTGACATTGGGAGGTTTATTTGTGCTGCGTTCATGGTTGGAAAATGGATTGTTATTATTGCGCTCTGTATCAACAACACTGTGACCCAGTTATGAGATATGAGCGAGGAAGAGAATTAGTGTTCATTATACATAAACTTAAGCTTGACCTTTTTCTGCCAGAGGAATTATGAGGTTCTAAATGCTTCAAATAATATTTCATAGAAATGTTTTGCCTGGAATTCCTAGCAATGAAACACTCATGACACTAGTTGATGAATTACTGCACAAAAATGCAGGTTTGCCTTTATTTATTTTCAAACACAATAAAAACTAAATAAGAATTATTCACATTGTTGCCTGGATCGATTCTGTCAAAACAAATGAACAGAAAAACATCCCTGGAACTCTAACATAATTACTCAAAAAACACCTACAGTTATTTTTTTTCCTTCATAAATAGGCGCAAACAAGTACCATAAAAAGATCTCATATAGACACAGTGTAGAGGAATAGTAAATGATCAGCCATATGCCAGGGTTATACAGCAACTCTCCAATCTGCCACTGTTTCTTCTAATTAACACCATATAAGCATCTGACAGTTTCGTACACATAGTTTGGATGACGTTAATCAATATGCCAGAAGTGATACAAAAGAAGTATTTTGCGTAATACAAAATAAACTTTTCTTTAGTACTTTCCTTAATGAATCATTTCATGCTACCTCGCTGGTTGATGCCACCAACCTTAACGTTATTAAACTTGGAAAAGAATACTTCTTCAGTCTCTTTTGTCGGTCTAATCAACAGCGACGTCCGCTGCCAAGAAATTACCCCTCTTGGCTAGTTATCCCTTTTCGAGTTTGAAACGAACTGGTGTGGTCCAATTCAAAATCACATTTTTACTAGAAAAAAAGTTGAATTCTTATACTCTAGGAGTAACACAGATTCTATTTACAGCTTGAAACAAGGGCTGCTTAAAACAACCCGTTCGGCCGTTTATAACCTTCCTATGAGCGACTGTTTTATACTTTCAACAGAACTCTCTTTCTAAGGCAGTTGACTAGAAAAGATCATTACAGAGAGGAAGAATGATACGACGAGAAAGAGGAGCGGGGCGAGACGTAGGAGTCATATCGTCTGCATTCATTTTTTTTTTGTATATTTTTTTGGCTTTTTGTTTCTTTTCTGTTTTCGGGTTGCGATTTTTTTTCTTCTTTGTACAAAAAAGAAGTTTTGTTTTGGCTTTCGTTCCGCCGCTCGTCAGCGAGAGCTTGGAGTCTCCGACACGCAGCGGTAAGTGCTTAGAAACCGATGGATTGACACAACCTTCCTGCGAGGCAAATTGACCTACGCAACGTCTTAAAAACCATGAGCGATCTCCAATAAAACACACGTCTACAGGGGGTTTCCATACACGGCCTCTTATTAGGACGCCGAACGATAGGAGGGCGTTAAAAGTCAATATCATTAGAGAGGTGATTGCATTGAAACAAATTTTAGCATACAATTTACATGTTCATGCTTGCGATGATTTAAACTCTATTTTTAAAGATCCAAAATGTCTGAATGTCAGAAGCTAGAAGGAGATACAAATTCCAAAGCCACCACGGTAGGGTGCACTAAAGTGTGAGCCATGAGAAAGAAAACATTCAAACGTTGGTTTGCTGATGCGTGGATTGTGTCTAGTCTAAAGTAAGGCCTGAAAAATCAGGCCCTGAATAGTTGTACTGGGATGAGGAACTGCCTTGGTCCTGTAAGCGTGAAGGAGCGTGAGGTTGAGCTTGTCGATCAGGTCAGGTACAGGCCTTTGTCCCTCTGCAGGGCTCTGTGGAGGGAGATGGAACAAGTCAAACATGGCTGCCGCAGAATATTTGTGTATCTACCTGAATGTTATCGGCAGTGTCTGCTCACCCGTTGCCGCAGTAGTCGGAGGTCCAGTCCAGGCCCTGGTTCGGTCCGTTCCTGCAGCCCGTGCGGTAGTCCATTGAAGGGGACAGGCCGGGTCCGCCGGAGGATGTGACATTTACCATGCTCTGATACTCTGCCTGAAGAGGGAAACCCTGAGAGGAGAGCAGAACACAACCGCAGATTACACATAAGGTCTACTGCAGGTCCCACAAAGTCAAGGCCTAGAGTGTGTTATAATAATAATAATCACAGTATCGCAGCACAATATTAAAGTAATTGTCCTGGGTCAAAATGAAAGTGCATTATTAATTTAGAATGCTGTTATTATACACAAAAGTAGACATTAAGTAAGCAGCTATTCTCATAGTGACCAGTGGAAGCCGTACAATGACTTTGTGTCATACTTTACGTAAGTAGCAAATGAAACGAAACAGTGTTGTTTAATATTTTTGTGAAATCCATGATTTATTTTCAGCCTTTATTTTAAATAAAAAAACGTCATCGTCAATTTAATGCATATTTGCTGAATGAAAAGACCATTAAGGAAACTTGATGATGATTATCAGTGAATAATGACTCAAATTTGGTTCGGACTCATTTTATTTATTTGTCATTTTCGGAGCACGTGACATATTAAAGCTATATTGGCCTCTGTCCTGCATTCTCGTAGATGTTTACTTTTGAGCTCCACACAGCAAATGTGTCTGGAATAGCGTAATTTTCATGTTTGGGTAAACTGTCCAACTAAATAAATATTTTAACAGCGAGTTGTATTAAAGCCTGGCATCAGACTGCTGAACTAGCTTTCCTGTTTTTCTTTTTTTTCTGAGAGAAACCAGAGCAAAGCAGCTCGTCCAATCTAATTCCAGCAAACATCCTACAGGATCTGAAGTGGACATGATGACAGTGTAATGCAAGCAGCCTCAAATGAGCATTAATGAGGAACTGCATTCGGTGGTCGGGGAGACCGGTGGGGGTAGAGGAAAAATAAACGAAGCAGATATTCTAATTTGAAGACTTCTTCTCTGTTCTTAGCCTAAGAAAGACTGTATGTGAAAAGGAAGTTAATCTCAGTGGTACACAAGAGAATCTGCCTGAAAGAGCAAGACAGCAGGTGGCTGCGTTTTTTTCCCCCTCCAGAGATTCTACCTATTCATGAATTGTTCCTCAAATTCTTCTCCTTCATTCGATCACAAAGGCTCCATCTGCCCCTTTGTGTCCCTCCTCCCCCCCCCAACACCGCCCCACCTCCCCCCAGTCCGCCTCGGCTCACCGAAAAAGTTGAACTGCGCGTTTTTGTTTGCTCTCCACAAATATGCAAAAATGAACGAGGATTATTACTCCCCTTTGGATTTAAAAACTCTCCCATAAAGGCAGGATCTGCAGAACAGGCTTAAGAACTCCCCAAACGGAGGAGAGAAAAGCCAAGTTTAAAGCATTCGTACTCTCCTCCAAAAGATTGACACAGCCATACAAGGAGCCCTGTGGTAATCTAAAATTGGACTTCAGACAAATTCACACTATAATCTGCATGAAAATTAGACACTTTTTTTGCCTCACGACGATGATCATCCACGGCAATAGTTAATTTTCCTGCCGAGGAGTGATAAAAACGAAGCACACGAAATTCAATCAAGAAGTTGCTCTTTTAAATACGACGTTTCCCAGAATTCCCAGCGGGCACAGGAAGAGAAACTTACAACAATAGGCCTTTCATATTCAGATGTGAATGGCAAAGTTTTTTTCACCGCACCAGTTTGAATTGGAAATATGTTTTTCGCTGTCGTCCTTGATGGAATCTGTCCGCTGCTGTGTATTTCCTTGCCACAATTCAAACACAAACAGCTCGTTGCTCAACGCCGGCCCTGGCGCATCCCTCGGTGAAAGATCAAACCGCTGTCATTGGATAGCGTGTCACCTGTTCTCCTGACCACCTGATTCATCTGTCTTTATGAAGCTAATCCCTGTTTACCCCAAGACAATGTGATTCTCCGCCCACTCCTTCTCTCTAGCACCAGTCAGTCCTGCCTCCCAGCTGATGCTCATCTTTTAAAGAGCTTCCAGACACAAGGGTGCTATTCATTAGGACCTCATTACAACCTCATCTCAATCCCACTGAAGTTCCAGTGCAACTCAAGGCTATTAAGACATGAAACGGATCAACGCAGAACTCACCGCTAGTTCTTAAGGAGACTTGGGCTTCTTAGCCACCTCTGCTTGAGATCTCTATTAGAGGAACGAGGGTTAATTAGCACAGATGCTAATAATGAGGCTGCGTGTTAACGTAGGGTTCAAAACACGCTCTTCCTCTTCGCACATTATCGCAGTGAAAGTTATTTCAAAAGGTCTTTTTCTCTTTAATTAGATTTTTTAGGGGTATGTGTGCGAACGGGTTGTCTTTATTTGCTTTCTCCACTTTGCTGTTGTTGTCAACGTCCTCCAAAAACAGCCTTCTCCTCCTATACACTTTAGCGGAGAACTAATTTCATTTCCTTCGGCCCGGTCTGAAAAACTGTTTTCATCAGATAGCTGAGGCGTTTTGTCTTCCACACTGATGTATTCATCAATCTCAATGTGAGTTTTTTTGTGCAACCTTAAGTCACATCCAAATCCTAATGCATCTGTTTATTACAGAGAGAAAATTGAAAATCTGTCTGTGTGATACGCTGGGATTTTTTTTTTGCACAGTGTGGACATAAAACAAGCTGGCAGATATTAATGGTTCCTCTCTTGACCTCATTCGCCGGCGCGAGAGATAGGCTGAAGGGGCCGGAAATGATGAAAAATGAAACGGTGCTGCATCTGCTGCATAAACAGCACTTCCTCCACTCTCACATTCATACACACACATATACGCTTCGCTATCTGCTCCACGATAATGTATAATGGAAATTGGAGGAGAATCAGACAAGGCGGGTTCTCAGAGAGGTTTATGGAAAATAGATTGGAGGGGGAGCAGATCCTTTAATTGGCCCGGCTTGGTGACTGTCTTGCCTCTTTTTGGATTTGCTTTAAAAACAGTAAAAAAGCTGCTAATGCTCCGAATTTTCTTTGAAGTCAACATAAAATAGAGTTTGCAACCTGCTTTATTTCTAGAATGGGATATATTTCACATTACAAGAAGAAGAAAATGTAATGCTATCCATTGAGAACTGATTGGATGATGAAAAGTGCTCTGTATATAAGTGGTCTTTGGTGAAGTGCGAGAGAGTTATTAAAGAATTAAATTTAGGTTAATTAAAAGAATTCAATTTCATGCTGATTTTAAGTTTTTTTTATTTTAAGTATGAATTTCAATATTTGTGCATGTGGATGGCACCAAATATTTTATATATGTACAGTCATAAAAGGTTAAATGAATATATTACGTACATATATTTTTGGTGCCACAGAACAAACATAAACTGACCCCAAACTTCTGAAAATTATGATTTTGCTCACCCAGGTTGCACTTTTTTGAATATTGTGAAATATTATTACAATGTAAAATAATTGTTTCTATTTTACAATTTTACAGTAAAACAGCAATATCGTAGAAAATAATTACAATCTAAAATATTTGTTACCTATTTCACAATTTTACAGTAAAAACAGTAAGACTGTGAAACATGTCCCATTTTACAATTATTTAATGTAATTTATTTAGTTATTTATTTTATTTACTTTTACTTTAGTCTTCATTCTATTATGCTGATTTTCTGCTCAACAAATATTTCTTATTAATGTTAAAACATTTTTGTGAAAGCAGCGCTACTTTTTTCTTTGTTGAACAACATTAAAATAGAAATCTTTTGCAACACTATAAATGTCTTTACTGTCACATTTGAACAATCTATCACAGTTTTTCTTTCTTTACAGTGGTAAATATAGGCACGTTAACTCAAAATTCAGAAGCAACTAAAAAGCAAAAAGTGTGATTAGTAGACGTCTCACCTGGGCCATGGATGGGGAGTGCAGGGACAGCGAGTGGCTGTTGAGCTGCTGTTGTTGCTGGTGGAGACTTAGGTGCTGGTGTAAAGGGGGGCTGATTTGCAGCGGAGGGGGGGACGAGCCCGCCATGCTGCCCATGCTGGGCCGGGATGCACCACCTCGTGCTAGGCCTGGCTGCATCGGGGGAAGGTGGGGACTGAGTCCAGGCTGCTGGTGGTACGGAGGAGCCATGTAGAGACCTGGGTGAGACTGGCCTGCCCCGGAGAAAACTGTTGGCTTGGGTCCGAGCATCTGAGAGGCCTGTGATACCTTCACATCTCCTGGGTCATTGTAGCTCTAGAGAATGTTTAAAAAAGTGGCTTAGTTGCTGGCTGCATTCTTTGGTCAATCATTCTCCGCTTTTAAATGCCTGATGAACGCTGCATGACCTAAATGTTTCTTTCATATATATGTGTACAGTATACTAAACAAGTATATAGTATATACTAAAATACATTCATATATTTTAAATGTTTGAATTATTTAAATAAAAATGTATAAAATCTAGTTATGTAAAATCATTAATCACATCCAAAATAAAAACGTTTTTGTTTAGATAATGTGTGTGTTCTATTTATATCTATTATGTACATCTAAATACAAACACATGCATGCATATATTAAGAAAATATGTAAGAAAATGTATGTTATATATTCATATAAATTATATGGACATAAAAATATACATGTACTGTAAGTATTTCCAAAATGTATGTATGTGTGCATTTATATATACATACACATATTATCGCTAATAATTATTTGACAGCATTAATATACATATATCAAAAACAGTTAAAGTCCCAATTTTAAATGTATGTTAATATTCAGATCATATATATATATATAGTTATATGTATGTGTGTCTGTGTGTGTGTATAAATACATATATATATATATATATATATATATATACATACAGTATAAGAGACAAATATATATTTTAATAATGAACT
>JAUCNO010000663.1:10941999-10958855 GCA_032353835.1 Enteromius viviparus
ATATATACATACAGTATAAGATACAAATATATATTTTAATAATGAACTTCTCTGTACATTCCAGGCAATATTTCCATTCAGGTTGCATGCCTTAAATCTTGCTACACATTACATATATTTAATATTAGATTCTTTCAAATTTATTTGTTTTCACACTCTCTTCATAATATTTCCATTTAGGCGTATCCAGGAGTCTATTTATTACTCAAGCAGTCTCAAACACATCTCTAAACTGCCAAACAGGAACACTTCAAAATGTCCCTTCTCAAACAACACAGTTTTAAAGCAAGTATGCATATATATCAATATCCCAGAGTCATTTACCTGAGACACGAGGCTCGCTCTGTACGCAGCCAGCTGTTTGAGGTACTCCTTCTTTGCGGTTTCTGTTTTTTTCTTGTACATCTGCCATGATAAAACAAACAAACAAAGAAAAATAATATATTAAGGGGCCAAAGCTGTTCTTCATGTTCCTGTGCACAATTATTCTTAGAAATGGGATCTAATGGCAGTCCATTTATGAGCCATAATGCGTAATTGTTGTTGGAGCACTGAAATGGTGCTTGAGTGCAGCCCACTTTATCCATCGCTTGTTCTTCTGCCTTTATGGACTGTCCATATTTCCCCTTTCAGTTGGGACATATGTGTAATTATTTGCCCATCAATACATCTGTGCTGTTATTACCCTAACCAATAGACCTCTACTAAAAAGAGAAGAGCAGAGGAGAGATAGAGAAAGAAAAAAAAAACCCCGGCAGAGAGACATGATGTTCTTTTATCAGGCAAACATCCTCTCCTGAGTAAAAGTACTTTTAAGTGTTTTCATCAGCTTCACCGGCTGAGTGTTTTACATAGTGAAAAGAGCACAAAATAAACGGCTACAAAAACTAAAAAATGCTTTTTATGACTGTAGATGCTGTCTGGTGGCTTTGGTGAGGGAAATGGGTACTTTCAGTTGTGTTTATTCTGAAATCAGAAGCAGCTCTCGTAGTCATGTCATTCTTCAAAACCTAAATTCACACCCTAAACAAGTCTAGGTGTTCACATAAGTGCTAATCCTTTTTATCGTCACGGCTTTTAGTCTTAAGAGGAACCTTAATGAGGGTATTAAACATTTACAAGGGGTATTTACTGTACTACATAAACTCTAATAAACACATTTGTTGTAATGCACAGCCAATAGAAAGTGTTATTTGATTGCAGGATCTACCGTGTACCTTAAAAAGACAAATATTGTGCTTTTGTATATTTAATTTTTGGGGTAAACTGTACATGTCAGATTTTAAAATGTTTTGTCACACTTTATTTTTAAGGTGTCCTTGTTACAGTGTAATTATATAGTACATTTAAGTACTGAGTAATGTTAATTAACTATCTATACTTGCTGTACGGTTATGTTCAGGGTTAGGGTTACTTGTCTGTAATTATGCATGATTTATTGATATTATAATGGTAAGTAGGCAACATGTTTTAAGTACTATGAGAAGAAATAGTCCTAATTTGAAAGTCAACTAGTTACATGTAAAATAATGATATGATTTAAGTACAACATAAATGTAACTGTAATTAGTTACAGTTACTGAGAAAAATGTGTAATTCAATTAAATTAGTTACTTCCGAAAAGTTTAAGACATAAATATTTTATTTCATATTTGGGTTTGTATTTATGCTTTGTTTTTTAACTAACAATTCCCCAAAATAATTGTTAAATGCCAGTATTTTCTGTATTATTATTATTATTATTATTATTATACTGTATTATATACTATTCTGTATAGTATTTTAAATGAAAAACATTTGCATAGCTATTAAACTGTATCTTAGGTTTAAATATGTGTTTAACCACAAAACAATCTCAAAGTAAAAATAGGTCCAAATAAGGATTTTGTGGTGGCTGTGCTTTAAAATGAAATGATTATAATCTTAATTCAAGTGATGAAAGATTATGAAAGTTAACCCTGTTGCTTTAAATGTTTGAAAATTGTTAACATTTGTTAAAGTATTAAAGCTTAATTATATTATTTTTAAACCTGTTCAGAAAGCAATAAATTGTATTTAAAAAATGCTGTTGCTTACTACATTACAGACTGTATTCATGCGAGATGTAAACGAAACTTGAGAGGCGATAAGCAGACCCCACAAAACCTTTGTTTGTTATGTTCCAATAAAAAAAAAACTTCTCACATATTGCACTGTTTTCACACCTGACTTTAAGACTTCCCCTACCATGCACAACCACGCTGATGTTAGACCACAGCAACACTGCGGAGACCATGTTATTCTCTGATTGCACAAGGGGAAATCAACAAATGTTCTGACCAACATGTGCGTCACCGCATCTGCTGTCATAACAAATCGTTATGTGGATATACTATTGTATATACTGTAGATAATACCTTAGATAACAAACAAAAAGTGTGCTTTGTGTATAGAAACACAGTAATCTAATTCCTCCTGCATTACCTCAGCCTTTACGAGTCAGCCACAAGATCGCACCGAGATAAAGGAACTTTTCACGTTTGCACGAGCAGGGTTTATTAAAGAGAGAGAAAAAATCACCTGTTTCTGTTCCTCGCCCAGGCCGTCCCACATGGACGCCACTATTTTAGAAACCTCCCCAAATGTGGCATTAGGGTTTTGGCCTTTGATTGCTGCCTGCGTGTCTCTGAAGAACAGGGCGTAGGCTGACACTGGCTTCTGAGGCTCGTTGGGGTCTTTCTTCTTCTTCTTCTTGGGGGTTTTGGGCTTCTTGGCCATGTCTGTGGCTGCTCTCTTCTCTGCCCCATTGATCTGAAAAAAAGAGGGGCTCATTATAGTAAACAATAGATATCCAATTAGATTAAGCCATAATAACAGCTTTATGAATGAATCATTTTCCTAAAGCTAGTTAGTGAGCCTTGTCTCCAAAGCCTGGAGCTACTTTTTAAATTTTAATGACTAGCGTGCATTATTCGTACTGTATGTACCGGGTTCCCACGCATTTTTACCAATAATTTTCCGTGACGTTTGTAGTTGTTTGTGATCACCGGATAACCATGTCTATAAAGACTGCAGCTGCAAAGAACAATTTCTAGAAAATAAAATCTTAATTTTAATATACAGCATCTATAGGGCATGTGATTATTACATCAATTCCTGTTTAATGTTACAGATCTGTACAATCAGGGTTTTTTAACCAATTTGATTTGCAAGAAGAAATACCATAAAAGGCAAATTTTACAGTGCAGAAATACTCAGATAAATATTTTGTTATAGATATATTTATAACTATATTATAATGTAATTTTAATAATAATTAAATAATAAATATTTTTAAGAAAGCCTTAAAATAATTTAAAAGTTTCCTTAAAATAAAATCAAATTTGTATCCATGTTCACTGTGAAAAATAATTTTTTTATGGTGTATAGCTACGTTTTTGCAGTTATATAACTGTTACATCATCTAAAAAGACCATTAATTAAATTACTTGTATGACAATTAGTCACAAGTCTAATGCTTTATAATCATAACAGTCCTAACTATAACCTTTCAGTGACATTTTAATTTAAGTGACTGAAATATCAGACTGTGACACTTTATATAAACACGAGCAGCTCATAGCGTGTATATTTATACAGCTCTTTACTCTTTAATGCTGAACTGTGTCTTCTGTGTTAGGAAAAGCAGAGCATATAAAAGACCACACTTTCCAGAGGATCAGTACTGATTTGAGTTTTGGAGAAAATGTGCTGTATTTTGGGCTGTGAAGGAGAGACTTGAGGCAGATCAGTGTCTTAGCAAATCTATGTTTAAGGAAACATGGCAGTACAACTTGCTGAAAGGTCAGCAGTGACTCATTCCTTTTAATACACTCTATTTTGCCACAGTGCATAAAACAGTCTATGCGACCGTGTGTGTGTGTGTGTGTGTGAAGAAGATAAGCTTTTATATTCATGAGATCACAGAATGGGTAAAACACTTTCTCTCTCTCACCTTGGCAGCATCATCTGCATCGTCCTCATGCACGGAGCTGGAGGGGGAGGGAGTGGCGGACTTGCTCTCCGGTGGAGATGGGGATCCATGGGTGCCATTGTTATTATTCAGACCCAGCTGAGTATTGAGTTGTGATTGGTTGATAGTGGTCAGCTGACCTTGAGGAACCATGCCAGGTTGGACCCTGGGTCTGAGCGTGTCCACCTGAGGGTGGCCGCCGTAACGTGAGTCTGAGTTGACCATTTGCTGCATCTGGAAGATTAACACAAAAATACCTAGGTTTGCAAATGCATCTTTCAAATAAACTGAACCTCAAAGCGCAAGATGTTGTAGCAAAAGCAGCTTGACTATTGTTTTCCTAAAAACAAACAGACAAGAAAACAATGAGGCACTAATAATAGAAGGGAATGGGTACACTTTTTAAAAATCAGATAAATTATAAAGTATAATATTATAAAGGGTAGTTGACAAATAAAAATAGTGCGACAGCAAAATATTTGTACTTTTTTTTGTCACGCCATTGGACAAATTGATGTCCTATATAACTACACATATATATATATATATATATATATATATATATATATATATATCAAAATAACTTTTAAGAAGTAATTTTTAATTAGATATTTTAAGATTTTATGGTTTATCGCCATGGCGATAAAGTTGTAAAATTATAGCTTTTCATTGAAAGTTTAGTGATTGGTGATTTCTGTTGATTATTCCTTTCATCTGTAACATTGAATATTTTTCATTATATGCTAATCGCCCATTCACTTCCATAGTATTTTTTTTTGTGTGTTTTGTGATAAACCACATTATGCCACAAAATTTGTTTATTAGGCTAAACTTGTATAGAATCTGAAATATTCAGTCACACTTTATTTTAAGGTCCACATCTTTCTATTAACAAACCATTAACTATGACTTTTGCCTCAATAAACTCCTAATTTGGTGCTGTTATTAATAGTTAGTATGGTAGTTGTTAGGTTTAGTTATTGGATAGAACATGGGCAGATGTAGAATATGGTTATGCAGTAAGTGCTAACAAACAACCAATATGTTAATATTATGCATGCTAATAAGCAACAAGTTAATAGTGAGAACGGGTCCTGTTACCAAAGTGCCCAAGTGTTACCAAATATTCATTTAAAAAGTCAAATGTTTTTCGCTATCTTCTGCTGCTGTGAGTGCTAGTCTGTTTCAGGGTGTAGAAACATTGCTTTTGTACACTGTATCTGGGGGATAAATCACTTCCGACAAGGACAAGCCCTGTAGCTGTAGTTCGTCACCTGATACTGTCTGAAGCAACAGGTGACCTGAAATGTACCCCACGCCCACCATTGTATGCAACACAATGCCCCCGACAGGTGGAGCTTTGGGGTTAGAGGCCACGGGCATTTCTCTGAAGGACAGGTGACTCTGTGTCTCCCTCCCCACATAAACACTTCAGACACACTGGACCCTCATCACTCAAAACACACTGGAATTGCTTTCTAACTAATCTTATTTCGAAGAGAGCTTTTGAGAGCACTGAATAATGCTAATGCAAATATTTCAGATATGTCATGCTGTCACACAGGGCAAAGCAGTGTATAATATTTAAAAAAGGCATTACATATTGTGCCATGCACAGAGTATGTAATGCATTTTTGAGTGGTGCTGTGATATTTGGGTTTTCTGGATGATTGCCAGTTCAGCTTTTATTATTTATTATTTTATTATAAACATATTTAAAATTTACAGTAGTGTTTAATTAGATGATTTCATTTAATATATAAACGTGTTTTTTATGTCATGTCATGGAGCATCGGAAAGACTATTCATTTACGAGAACTCTGCCTGTATCCGCGAGCGGTTGATTGGACGGGTGAACGACACGACAACATTACACAGCAATATGAATAGGAAATTCTTCAATCTGTGCGGTTGAAGCGGTTAACTGACTTATCATAAACTGACACGGGTGAAAATGTCAAGTTCTCATGAAACGGCCGGAAAAAAAGTTTGCAGTGGAAAAGTGTTCAACTTTTCAGGGGGTTTAACCATTAGAATGTTAATGGATAGAAGAAAGTTTCATTTTTCAGCGAAATGGGTTCACCTTCATACGCACCTCATTAATACCCTTAGTGTTTTCAGTATTATACCCTTCCCACTCGATTTCTTGTGAAACATCTGTATTTTCTTGAGGGGGACTTTTTCTGCTGTTTAACCAGACAATACCCACCTTGTGTGGGTAATTAGACAATGTGGTCAGTTTGGGTAGATTTCAACTAAAACCACGCATGCTGATAAAGGTCACTTTCTATTTCTTGGTAAAACAAAACCTAGAGGCAGGGCAAGCTCTCTAAAAGAAACTAAGAGTGCAATCAAAGACAGATTATTTTATCGTATCGCAATAACCAGCGAAATTTCCCAAGTTTGCGGCGAACGAATCAACATGGCTGCTGAAAAACACTCAAATCGCGTTTGTCAGAGCGAGGTTGTGATGGTATTTATCATCGGGGCTCACCATTAATCTCCACTATACAGAGGACAAAGGCTTGCCGGGGATGAATAGAGGTCACGTGACGAGGTCACAGACAAAAGCCCTAAAGGTTGCCTGTTCTGCACTTTTTAAGTTTTAAATAACAAATGGCTGCCTGGGCTGGCTGTTTTTTCATCAGATCCACTGACCCGTGCTGCAAAGGAGGTCATACTCATTTGATATCAATTTCCTTTAAATCACAGGGCAAATTGTAATCACACGTACAGTAAGAGACTATTTGCATGCTTATCTTCCTACAGTGTGCTACAGAGACGCATGAAAGGGACGAGAAAAGCCCAGCTTTCCATAGAGTCCAATGACATTTTAAAGGGAGGAAAATAATGTCTACTTTACTCCGGCTGTCACTTCAGGGGCACTTTCATGTCCTTCTGTTTCCATTAAAAAGGTATAAATAGCTTAAGTGCTGGACTAGATCAGAGCCAATTGTTTGCTCAGGGTAATAAAACCACAGCCCAATGATAAGGACTTTTTCAGGCGGAGTAATGAGGGCGTATTTCATGTCCTTGCGTTACTGTAGATCTTTATAAGCAAAAAGACATGCTGGCTTTTTGTTTACCCATTTGATCATTTGAAATGTATTCCGGCATAATCTTAGCTATTAATTCCTTTTGCTCTCCGGTTAATCCGCTGTTATTTTATTTATTTTTTGGGCAATAATAGCTTGTCAGAGTCTGCACGAAGGAAAACACCCGATATTTATGACGTGCAGGAGTACATATGAGAAGTGAGGTAATTTGGAATATAAAAGCTTAAAGCCGTATTACACCATCTGTCATTTGGACATGCCCGAGTTTAATTGCTCCAGCTCCAATTCTACACGAGCGCACGCAAATACCTGTCTCTTATTAAACTTCACTGTAAATGATCTATGCCAAAGCAGCCTAATAGAAGTGGCTTGTCACGCTGCACTTTCAAGGTCTCAAATGTCCCGTTTTGCAGCGCGCAGCAAAGTGCTGCAAACTGTAGGCTTTGCAGCAAATTTACAATAAATGGAGATTTATGTCCATTACTGTTCCTTTTTTTTTATTTAGGCCACCGCTGGATGAGGATTTAGTGGCTTTTGCGCTGATGATGGACGATCTCGCTGCTTTTTGCCGCTCACGCCCTCTCTCTCTCTCCTCCGCTGTCAGCTCTGTTTAGATTTGCACATTTTACACACATCAACTTGTGCTTATTTAAGCGGACATGTGGCTTTCTAGAAAGCCAACCTTACCTGAGCGTTTCCAATAAATTTGTCGCGTTTTATGCGGATCACCGAGCTCATCAGAACGGCCCGATGAGATCTCATCTCCCACGTTATACGTTCAAAAAGCAGCGTTCGCCGTTTCTCAGAACTAGTGGGATCCGTTTAGTCATTCGCCAGCATTTACTTTCATTCTTTTTAATGGAACGAGCAGGGATGGTGAAACCTTATGAGATAATTTTCCTTTTAATCTAATACTTTTTAAGGTGAAGCACATTTCACTCAACTATCTCTGCTGGCTAAACAATGCAAGCTCTGAGACCTATAAAATGAATGCAGAATGTAAGAGGCACATAAATGCACTCTCTGTTCCACCAGAGAAGGCAGCTCCAACAGGCTAATGCCGAGAGAAAATTAATTCCATCAGCTAGCTCTTTCATTCTCCACTGCAGCTACAAGCTCTCTGTCCCGTTGCCTGGCAACCATAATTCATAGCCGCTCTAAATGGATGTTCTCCAAGCACTGAGAACATTAAGGTGAAAAGAACAAATGCCTTTGTGAATCTCAATATCTTTCAGTGTGCATGTCACTCTGTGTGTGTGTGTGTGTTTTGTTGTTTTTTTTCTAGCCACCCATGTGTATGTTATTCTTTAAAAATCTTTTTGATGGAAGTTTAAGAGAGTCTCTGTGAAGGTGCATTTATTGTTCGTACAATAAGACTGTCGTCGTTTTTGCCTTGGTGCGCTCATTTCCGATAATAAGATAAATCATCTGTGCTTGAATAATCGAAGAAAGGTCAAGACAAAAAATAAGTTATTATTAACAGGGTTTAATCACACACAAAAATAACGCTCAATATTTAGGTTTGTCCCCAAACATGGAGCATGTGGAAAACAATAGGTGAGAGATGAAGAGGAGAAGTTTCAGTTTGACTCAAGCGTCAGATTAGCTGCACATCTCGCATTCATCTTTAACCACAGTTAGTCACAGTTCACCAGCACTTCATATGTGTCATAATCACATTATGAGGTTTCTTGCACTTGACCAAAAATTCAAGGTTTGGGTTTCATTTCTGCAGAAGTAGCAGCGATTTGTAGATATTTGTGATCAATATCGACATTTTATAAAAACAAGAGAAGGATAAAGTAACAAAATAGTTAAAAGGTTAACACGCCAAATAAAATACATTTGATGTGTAATATATCAATTTATGTAAAATACAAAATCTAATATATATATTAGACACTAGTACTATGTGTATGTGTATATGTACTATACATGTTACTTTTTACATTAAAAAAATGTATATTATATTGTAATTTTTTTTTTTTTTAGTTTTACTTCACATTATTCTTTTAATTAACATTATTTTCTAAGTTTCAAAAGTTTTTAAAATGTATCTACAATTTCTGAAAGCATCTAGTATAGCTACATGGCAAGTAGAATGCATTAGGAGGAGTGCCTTGATGCTAAATTATATTTAATTAACTTAATCCAATAGGGAATTTGGCATTGTTTCACTGTGCGTTAAATCACATTAGCTCTCATTTGCTGGGTGCTATCTCAATCATTCTATATGCCGCTCCAACCTCTTATAATCTCTGTTGAGGTGTTTCATTTGTGTCAATTAAATCATTGTTTGGGCACTGAAACGACTTTGGTGTTGCGTAATTCTGTCATGCGAAATGCATTAGTGACATCTCAAAGGAGAGCGTAGTGCATTTTTTATGGTGAAGTTTCCTCCACATAGAAAGAAACTGTGTTTTTGCTCTTTTCCATACTAGATTGCATGGAAGCACATTTATGCTTTAGCGTTAAAAAAATCGAAATAAGGTAACTTTTATTTTCTCTTTCCATGTGAATTACAACATGCTTTATTTCAAAATGTGACTTTATATCTCTCAGCTGCATCTATGTTAACTACATGGCTGCTTTATTACTTAAAATAACTCATAATGCGACTAAATGCCACAATACGACTTTGTTTTTTATTATTGAGACTTTATATCTCACACTTAATTTAAACTTCATCAGCCTCAGCACCAGTACTCACCACTGAAAGAGAGTTAGTGAGCAGGCCGCCATCTTGACCCAACATATTAGGGACCGACATGCCCGGCAGGTCCATTCCTTGCAGGTGAAAGTGGTGCAGTCCATTCTGGGAGACAGGGGGGCACAGGTGATGGTACGTTCCGGACTCAGACTCGGGCAAGTGTGCCAGCATGTGTTCAGGGAGGGTCGGGGGAGTGATGGGCGGGATATTGAAGTCTTCGTCCCCAAGACTGGGCACTGGGTAGGACTGCTGGGAAGAACAGAGACCGAGAGGTTACGTGACCCGTCCCAACAAAGATTACATAAGTGTGGCAAACCATAGTTTTTCAAAAGACAATTTATTTATGACAGACTAGTCATTAGTGATGATGAATATGATGCATTTTTCTCATCTATAATCATTAATTCAAAGGTAAATACAATGAAATCGAATACAAATGGTATCACGTTGAACAAAAAGCGCATTTTATCTTTAAAATGACAAAGCGAGTAAATAGCTGGTGAAATGCAAGTCTTGTCAGAGTGTCTCCAAAGGCAGCATGAAAAGGCTTTGCAAACAGTTCATCTGAAATAATGCACAATGGGGGGTGACCCGTAGGCTAGTACAAGGACAGACTGTCCATTTGATACTTATAAATAAGAGAATGAAATGGGTTACGGCACGGACAGAAAAATCTTGTTGAAAACCAACATTCTTTGATGTTGTATATTCTGCCACGGAAGCGACGGCGATGATTCACGCTGTATCACTAACAGAAAAAAGACTAATCACAACTATATACGCAGCAAATGAAACGCTGGAAAAAGTACATCAAAGTGCGCTGCGCATTACAGTGATTCATTCCTAATATTTGAGCCTTTGAGGAAGTAAAATTATATGCAAATGGTCAATCAATCTCATTAGAGTATAACAAAAGGCTGCTTTTATGAGGCTGAACAGTCACTTGCGCTTTGGCTGTGAAGTTTGCTTTGGCTGCTTTAAAACAGGCCGTGTTGCTGTCCTGCGCTCTGCCTCCTCCAGCCCCTGTCAGTTTACACCGTGATGAAAAAGATGTAAAGCAGATAAGGAGATGAAAGGCTGTACAAATCCAAGCAAAATCATAAATTATTCTGTAAACACTCCCTTGGAGTAAAATACTGTAGAAAAATATATACAGTTATCAGAAGGCTGAGAGTTTATTATCTGTGCACGTCGTGGCGAACGCTGAGCGCAAATGCGCCTCAGCCGCTGATTCGACTCGAACGATCCCTCTCTTTTTTTTTTTTTTACCTTCAAAGGGGCTCCTCTTTTCTGCTGCTTTATTATCTCTAATACATAGCTTTTATTTGCAGCAAACTAAATGAACCTGTCAGACAGCCAACTACAGGCAATTAGGTATGAAATTGGTTCCAAATTCAAACTCAACTCAAATAACGGTCCAACTGTTACTTTTAAGGACTGCAATAATCGTTTTAATGAGCTTCCTACTTCTGCCTCTAAAAGCCAATGTATCATGCTCATTTGCATATTTGATTGTGTTGTGCCTCACAGATGTCTGCGTTTGTTTGCGGGAAATATGCTGGCATAATTCATACAGTAAGGCCCTTAGAGGAATGATTTTACTGCCAAATTAAAAAAACTAAATCACATAAAACAAGACGACTGTTTGCAGTGGGCTCACATTGCTGTTGATACATGCGAGCAATGTACGTCTTGTCGAAGAAAAGAAAATGATTATATTCAGGTGGAAATTAGGAGCAGGAACCGCTGGCCGTTTTAAGGTGCAATTATGTTTGCATGTTGTAACGGTTATATATGTGATGTGTCTTTTTTTTACACTTTCCTTTTTTGTGACACTGAGATGCGTACAAGAAAGAGAACACAGGAAATAAATAACCCTGTGCTGTGGTGTGTGGCTCAGAGAAAAAAAAACGCACAAAAATTAAGAGCATTGCAAACATTTCCTTCATCTGTGTGTTTTCGTCGACTTTAGATGAAGCCGTGGATAGAAACATATCAAAACACGGTGTCATCTGATCCGATCTACTTATTTAACTAGAAACTGCAAAACACGTTCCAGCTAATCTGAATAAATACATTTTCGGAAGGGATATGTGCTATGCGTCAGATCATTTTTTCCAATTCCAGCCTCTGAAATTACACATATTAAAAAAAAAACCTGGAGTCATGTCGTTGGTAATCGAAATATTTTGCATCATCTTATGAAACTGAATAAAACCTCCAGGGTCAGAAAGTTCTGATCTGAATCACGTAATATGAAATGAAGTAAATGAACTTTTTCTACACTGAGTCAGGGCTGTGGGAAATTACCCACACAATATCTGTACATTCAGTTGAGTGTTTACTATTCATAATCCAGTTAGCTTCAAAAGTCTATGTGTAATTTTAACATAATTTAGGTGTGCGGTTTTCCTCTAAAAGCCAAGCTTTTCATTTAACAATAAACGAAACATTGAAGAAAAACTACAATTTCTGTGTAAATCAGGACTTCGGATGACACATAGTTTCCCAACAACCCTCATTCGCATTGCATGCAAAAGAGGGGAAGGGGAAAAAAAGACAAGTTTTGAGATCCACATCGCACAAGTCCTTGCCCATTTCATGTGACATCATTTCGACCGGACAACAAATCTCTCAGGGAGGTGATTGCCTGTCAAATAGCACAAGGGTAATGGGACTGGTGGGAGATGAATGGCAAATGAGCAGGAGAGTCATTTAAATCTACTATCAATTACTGATGATGGTCATGATGGCTGTATGGAATCATTGTCTATGGGCGCAGTCAGCAGTCAATCAAAGCTTCACTGCAGAGGTGGGAGAGAGGAATAAACTGGGGGAATAGTCATGTATCTGATGTGGTTTACACTGACAATAAGGAAAAAATGAGAGAGAGAGAGTGTGTGGAAAGATATGAAGAGAGCTCTTGTGTTTTGAACATAGTGTAGTGAGTGAGTGGCAGAAATGCCTCACCAGCAGAAATTACGCATTAAATTACTGCAGCCTCACAATGGAGATGTAGATTGTTTATAAGCCTTCCGTCTTGACAGGCGTAAATCAGCTCGTCATTATGAAAGAAGTGCTGAGATATGAGGTGGATGAGAAAACGTGCATTTCCAGATAAGAGATCCGCTCCATCATTACGCCACAAAATGCATTAAAACAAATTTAGGAGATGCTTTCTGATAGAAATACCATTTAGACGGATGAGTGAAACTCAGTCTGTGACTCGGTGAAGTTTTAAATCAAATGTGTTCTGATCTCTAGCTGTGTTTTGTATGAACCCTCTTCAGTCTTTTAATAACTAGCAATAAAATACATTTTTAAACATGACAGACGATCAAGAAAATACTTCAGCATATAGAGAAATAAATGTATTCCTTTTGATTCTTTTCTATTTATTCTCTTAATAACAATACATGTTTAATTTTTACTATTATTAATAATAAACTACATTTAGAGCAAGTCATGCATTTTTTTAAGTCGTAACATTGTTTTGTTTTTCATAATTGTTTCGCTGTTCAAATTTTGCTGAAAGCCTATCATTTACGGTGAAAATTGACAATGAACCCCTAAGAGTGTGACAATATTCAGTATTGGGGCAAAAATGTCAATAAGCGTTAAACTAGCCATGTCTTCTTTTCTTAGGCATTAGCAGTGCAACTCTTCAAATGTTTTTTTTTCTTCTAGACACCACTTTAAGGCCTTTGCAGAAATTGACTTTCAGAAATAAACCTACTCTATTTAAATGATCACTTCAGGATTGGCTGTGGATCATTACCCAGAGCTCCATGCGGCACGAGGAGTGCTCCAACATGTTGTCATGCCCTTCCACCAATTAAATTGCCAAAGAACAGCAAAAGGAAGCGTAAACAATAATAACCTGCACCCACAGAAGAGGCGGCTTTTTCATAACGTAATTTTGAATAATGAAGATGTTAGGTTAAATGCTACAGTAGTTAAACATAATAAGGTGGCCTTTTTTTTTTTTTTTTCATTTGCAATCTAGGCTGGGATTGTGTAAGAGAGGCAACGAATGCAATTCAGCCTGTAATAAATTCCTCTGGGACCCAGGGGCGGTGATCATTTGAATGCAACATTCTTTGGCCGGGCCCCCAAAACAACCTCAGTCCCGCTGAGCCGCCGATTACTGTTGAGAGCTTCTGGATAAACGCAGAAGGACTTGTCTGTCTTGTGCTAGCATCAAGGTCAAGCATTCTGAAGGAGGTTTTTACATTGTCGAATGGAGGGGACACGAGGGCGTGTGAAGCCTCGTCTGACCCGAGCCGGCGCATTTTATAAACCAAACGGCATCAAAGCATACTGGCCCGATCCACAAACGACCACTCCCTGTCCGGCACGCTGCATCTATGCCTTTGAGCGGCTTAAGCCTCATGCATGCATGAATATGCAATTCATGAATATCTGAATAATGCATATTATGAGAAAAACAATGCGAAAAAATAACATTTAAGCTCTGTTGGAGAATTCCATAAACATGGTGTATATGTACATGAGTTTTGGCTCAAGAGGGAAAAAAAAAAATCTGTATCTGAAATACAGTAAAAAACACATGTAAGAACGGGCCTCTTCAGTCCCCGGAGAGACCACGAGGTTAGTTTATGCATGTTTAAAATGCACAGCTTTCTCCTGGTCCCACAAGAGCTCCGCAACATCTGGGGGGAGGGGGATAGATACGAGCACCTCTATATAAACCCACACACAAATTTGACAACCCCCCTCATCAGAGACTATATACATGTCAAACCCCCATCACGGTGGGCAAATATGTTTCACCAACAAATAACACATTGTATCTATGCTGCACTTATAGTTAATAATATCGGATATACTCTTCCTGTATGCTGCTTTGCATCTTCTACTGTATGACACAGATCAGACAGATACAATCATCATCATTAAACATCAGTCTTATCGGGTTAAAACAAAAACCAGCAGTTGTTGGGGTGAACATTGCTCGCTCTGTGAGTCAAAGCGGGCACTTTCACAAGTAGTGTCTTTGAGAGTAGTCTAGAAATATGAGCCGTGTGTATATTTTTAGTGTTCGTTGAGTGTATGCCTGTAGTCTGCTTTATCTAGCATCGCTGGCACATGCTACTTCATCTTGCTGCTGCATTAAAATAAATAAACGTTGATACAGAGCGCTTGTGGGCTGACATGCGCTCAGCACTCGGCCATTTTGGGTTAATAAATGTGGCTTTTATTTAATGGCCAAGAAACACATGGTTTGGGTTGGAAGAAGGGGGAATGAGAGGAGATGGTACGATAGAAGAGAACCTGTGCTCAGACAGACAGTGCTGGCTGATGAACGCTCTGTGCGTTTAAACATCTCATTAATTCAGTCTTTCTTCTTCTTCTTTTTTTTTTTTGAAGGCTGTTATTATTGTTATGTCTTTTAGAGAGGAACGGATCTCCACATCCAGAGATGCTCAAATGGATAACGGTATCACATTTTGTCACTTCAAGCAGCTACGAGGCTTTGTCAGTCAGTGGGAATGTTTTGAAGGCGAAGAGTCAGGCAGATTTCAAGCAAGAGATTACTGACAGTTTTTAAATGTCATTTTAACACATGCATGTTTCCTTTATAAAAAGTCCCTCTCATCAACAGCTCAGTTAAATTTCCCTTATATTCAAATACTTTCTGTAGATTCTGTCCTCCAAAAGGAGAGAACACAATAAAACCACTGTCAAGCTTTGACAAGATTTAACCATACTGAAGATTTAATAGAAAATGGCCATGGGTATTTTCCATAAATTATACTGTATGTTGGGGCAAGTAGTCACATAATTGAAATAATTGAAATAATTTAAGTAATTGTAATTATTATTATTATTAATTTTATGAATGATTTCCTCTTAGTACTGTGTCTAATTACATCTGGCAAAGGGACTACCAATTAAAATTAGCCTTCAGGCTAACTTAGACACATCTGCATTCATGAGGGTTTATTTATGCACACTATCCGTTTCATGCATGAAAACATAATTCATACATAAAATAAATACATACAAATTCTACACTTTTTTTGTTTGGTAAATGTTACTGTCCACATTCTTGCTGTTTTAAATGTTTGTCATAACTGTTTTACTATTTTTGCTTTGATAACCAATCAATCAATCAATTTTATTTATAATGACGAGATTAAACTTTATTTATCAAATGCAGAGATGGTCTCTGTAATCAAAACGACAATAATCACTAGAAATCAGGTGTCCCCAACTAAACAAGCCAGAGACAACAGCGGCAAGGAACCAAAACCCCATCCATGAGAGAATGGAGAAAAAACCTTGGGTCCTGTAGGGAACAGCCTATAATTGCCTATTGAAAGGGTTAGTTCACCCAAAAATGAATTTGTCATTAATTACTCACTCTAGTGTCGTTCCAAACCCATAAGGCCTTCGCTCATCTTCAGAACACAAATTAAGATATTTTTTACATTTCGGAGAGACATCTGTCCCTCCATGGACAGCAACACAACTGAAATGATCCCAGATCCAGGAATGTAGCAAAAACACTGATAAAACAGTCCGTGACATCAGTGGATCAACTTCAGTTTTGTGATACTTTCTTAATCCACTGATGTCACATGGACTGTTTTACCATGTTTTTGCTATGTTTCTGGATCTGGGAGCTTTTCAGTTGTATTGCTGTCTATGGAGGGTCAAATGGTTCCCTGATATCATTGAAAATATCTTTATTTGTGTTTCGAAGGTGAACAAAGGTCTTATAAATTTGAGGGTGAGTAATTAATGACATAATTTTAATTTTGTGGTGAATTAACCCTTTATTGGCACATAACATTGTGACAACTTACCCCATGTTTTGTGACAACATTATAGTACAATATTTTTTTTGGCCACAACATTTAATTTTAATTTTTTGCATGTAATTATTAATTAATTTATTTATTTTTGTCACTGACACTTAAAGTTGATACAAAAAACTTATTTATAGCCTAATACAGTGGATTTCAACCTGTGGGCCGCGGCCCCCTAGTGTTTGAATTGCAGGGGGGCCGCCAATTATTATTAATAGAAATTGTAATATTGTTAATATAATAAAAAATGTCTAGTTTGCTGA
>JAUCNO010000663.1:10963677-10977320 GCA_032353835.1 Enteromius viviparus
AGTATATATATATATAAAAAAATCAAAAACAATCATAATAATCATTTCATTAAAAAACATCCACAACATTTTGGCAGAATCGAGCGTGGGGGGTTAAACAGACAGAGATATAGAGGACAGATATAAAGCCACAGAGAAAAATCAGTCTGTATTGGTCCCTCTCTCTGTTAGCAGCACACGGACTCATCACCCCACGGTTTACTAGATTATTATGTGCATTTATATATATTTTAATATATATATATATATATATATATGTGTGTGTATATATGCTTTTTATTTCAGTATCTCCAAAATAAAAATAAAAAACATTTAACTAACACTATTTCTTTGTTCAAACGGATGCAAATTATCACAAGGAAAACAGCCCAAGAGCCACGGAAGATCGATCGAACGTGGGAGAATCAAAGGAACAGTTTCCAGCGAACATGCCGTGAGATGCAGGGAGGGGGGGGGGCAGAGATGTCGCCTGTTCAGATCACCCTACGGAGGCCCCAAAATCCAATGAGACAGTGGTTGAAAGAGAGAGAGAACGCGATTAGGAACGAGTTGGAGAAAGATCCCGACTCAGTTCTGACATGTGTCATTTCACATCGCACTGAGGGCTTCTGGGAGTTGTACTTCTTGGGTTTCCTCACACTGTGTCTGTACGAGCAGCTCAGTAGTCCGCTGCGTATTCGGTTCCATGAAGGCCACGGCACACTAGAGTGAACTCCTTCACAATGTCTTTCACTCGCCGCTTGTTCACTCGCTCCCTGAAAGGAAACAGAAAAATACACGGTTTCTCAATGTCAGATGGTTTTCTGAGAAAGTGCGCATGAAGACCTCAGCTATAGAGATGGGGATCTTTAAGCACCTTATGATTATACATTTACAGTATATTCAGGGGGCAGTTTTGTTACTGAAGGATCATGTGACACTGAAGACTGGAGTACTG
This sequence comes from Enteromius viviparus, assembly GCA_032353835.1. Classification (NCBI taxonomy): domain Eukaryota; kingdom Metazoa; phylum Chordata; class Actinopteri; order Cypriniformes; family Cyprinidae; genus Enteromius; species Enteromius viviparus. Next base: position 10,964,615 of record JAUCNO010000663.1, read on the forward strand.
ATCCTAAAAATTCAGCTTTAAGCACAGGAATAAATTACATTTAAAAATATATTGAAATAAAAAAACAGCCATTTAAAATGGTAATATTTCACAATATTAATGTTTCTATTGCATTTTGGATCCAATAAATGCAGTCTTGGTGAGCAGAAGAGATCAAAAGGCACTAATGAAGCCATCTCACCTGAGCACCTGTTGGCTGAACGTGTCTTTCTGCTCATTGGAGACGCGTGAGGATGGAAAGCCCGGCGAGCGCAGAGCTTCTTTCAGCCACACGGTCAGCAGAGCGAAGCAATGCTTGTTCAGACAGAAGAGCACCTCTGCGAACTGATCCATCAGACTGCGAGACGACTGACCACCGATGGCCTGATGAAAGAACAACAGATCAGTCATACTGCTTTTGTTGGATTTTACAATATTCAACAACCTTCATGTTTTGTACAAGCTCACCTCCAGTACAGCCAATAAGAGGAGTTTACCATCATCCTGCACAACCTGACCAACAGGAGGAATATCTGCACAGTGCGCTATTAGCTCCGTCTGCAGTCAATGCAAATAAACAAATACAATACAATATTGCTCACGGCTGCTGTTTATCAAAATGTATTTCACAGGAGGTAAAGAGACCGCACAATCCGCACAGAGAGCTAAATCTTCCATCAAAACAAATCAAGGGTTAGTTCCCAAAAATTAAAATAAGCTTTTACTTACCTTCGAAGCATCCTAGATGTATGTGAGTTTCTTCATTCAGACAAATCCAATTGGGGATATATTAATAATTGTCCTGGCACTTCTAAGCTCTATCATTGCAGTAGGTGGTAGTTCCCTTTAACAGTCTAAAAAATGTTCCATAAAGTGTGCGCAAGCTTAAACACTTCCTCACATGGTTTCGGGTGGTGAATAAAGGCCTTCTGTAGCAAATGCATGCCTTTTGTAAGAAAAAAATCCATACTTCAAATGTAATAAAAGACTTTTCTCACTGACTGTCACATGCGGAAGCAGTCCCTGCTAGGGATGTAACATTATCAAAATTTCACGGTACGGTAATACCTCGGTATGAACGGCATGGTACGGTATTTACTGAATCATTTACATAAAAAACAAAACTAATTAAGAGACTCAAAAAAAGAGCCAGAAGTGTTTATTAAACAGTTTACACGAACACTGAACATATCAATGGCACACGCATTAGCCTTCTATCTGTAAACTTTGAAACAGGAACTTCAATTTTAATAACAAAAAATGATAAAACCTTCCACACATCCGATTTAAAAACCTCTTTAGATTGCTAGATGATGTCATATATCAATTTGCATATTCATTACGTCAGTGTGTCATATTATCTTGCTTCTCTGTGGTCACAATGTTATTCAATGCACCCTAATTCTCAATATAACTGTTTTCACTGATATTTTTAATGGTTTTTGTTTCTGAATATGAAATAGTGACTGAAATGCATGCCATTATAAGGACTACTAAACTAGCTCTACCTTACTAATGCTAATACAAACATTATTTAAGTGCATTAGGGCAGAACGATGCAGCTGTGGTTAAACAGCTGGATGCTGGGTTAAAATGCAGCTGGAATTGGTCGTGGCTTCAAAGAGCAAGAGGTGTCCTTTTATTTAAGGGATGTACAGAACCTGTGCTTGGCTTATTATTCCATTCAACTTATTTGGCTACTGTAAAATTGTCAAAGGGAAATGCCTACCTGAATGCGGCGGGGATAGTTTGTAATGTGTGCGTTTCTAGTTTTCGTCTGTTTGAGGGTGGGAGGAGCAGACAGCGGGTTGCCTGTCCCGTTGTTTGCGCTGCCTTGTTGAGCGTAGCACTGAAAACATTATATTTTACACAATTTATTCTCTTTTTTCCTGAATTGTTCGGTTCGTAATGTGTACCGAACCGAAAGCCTCATACCAAACGGTTCAATATGAATACTTATCGTTACGCCCCTAATACTTTTATATAGCCCAGGGCACATTGCACTAAATATCATGCATTACATTAAACATTGCTGTATTCAGCTTATTTTTAAAATGGGGATGTTAAACATGTAGATGCGCAAAGGCTTCCAAGTAATATTAGCATCCCGTTTTTAGACTGCACAACATTATTGCTTGTTATGCCTCTTGATATTGCAACCGGGTATTCCTTATAATATTTTTTTAGAACTGCAGCCACGCTGGTTTACCCTAGCAGTTTTACAGTTTACTACATTTGCTCTTCTTCCAGTTCCAGTATGCTGTAGAAGTTGCACAATAAGGTGGATAGAGGCTTGCGTTCTTTTCATATAGCAACATTGTGAATACTACAGCTGCTTCGCACATTAAGAGCGAAACCCAGCAGAGCACCCTATGCTTCCCAACTAGAGCTGAAGTTTGTCGTTGGTTCATTAGTTCTTATTAGAGAGAGCGTATTATCAGCCATCGCTCTCTCTGGTAGGTCCTTACTCATATGTATTCATAAAAGCCCTGAATATGTCGACATAACTAAGCTAATTTGGTATTCTTGATGTGATTTATCTTTTTTTCTAAAGATATCTCACAATGAAAAGACAATGAAAGTATGCATGAGGTGTGGGGTTTAGCTAGTATTGATGTATTATAGCCAGTTTTTGAGTTATATGGTGCAGGGGGGAGGGGAGCGGGGAACACGGCCTCATCAGCAGTTTGTTCCACTGGGTTTCATTCCATTCTCTACAGACTGGTTTGACCCCATTGTCACACTCTCACACACATACACACACTCACAATAAAATGAACATAGCACACACAAACCCACATTTACACCACAAACATCAGGCTGCACCTCAGATAGTCATGCATGCTCAAACATACACACACACATGCATGGTGTAAAATTATTGCACTACACACATGTAGACACACAAAAAAATGAACATGGTACACACCACACACACACTCAACGCTTGAGCGCTCTAACACAATGACACAATGAGATTGATTCAGCCTCTTAAAGCGGGCACATCATCATTAAATTAAATAATGTCACAGGGACTCATGGAAAATAGATTCTCTCTGGCATCCACTCTTCATCATTCACAGTCTCAAACCAAATGCATTCCAGGGCTCCTCCTCATCTTCAACTGGAAAACCTTCCCAGTGAAGCGCAAAATTCATTGTAATGTGAAGTCGAATTCAGAAAGGGATTGTTTTTTGTCTTTGATAGACTTTTGTAAAAAATTTGAAACGTTCCATCAGAAAAATAAAGCATTCTAAATGGCACTGAGCTATCTCAAGCTAAATTTACACATTTGAATATATGCAGGGATGTAATTATGCCTCCATAAGGGTATGGGGTTGATGGGAGGAGGGTTGACAGTTTTACAGTTTAATTTTATATTGCAAGCCTCGTTCCTAACGTCATAAAAACTACAAGGTGTTCCAGAAAAATGAATGCTATAATTTTTTACAAATACTGTATGTATAGTTTAATTACCACTTGTTTGCTGTGTTAGCAGTGTTGACATTTTAAGATCACCACCTACTTAAAAAGTTGAAAATATGATGATAAAATGCACAATCTTTTTAGATTTACACGCAAATATGTCAAAAAAAAGAAATGTATAGTTTATTACGTTTGTACTATGTTACATGTTGACAGTGTTGGAGTAGAATGCATTACAACTAACATAAGTTACATAATCAGATTACTTTTGCAATGCACTGCTAACAAGAAAAATCATATGGAATAGTTTTTCAAAAGGTAAAGCTAGTTATTTTGTTTTCCGATTGGGTGACTGGCAGCTGTCCTGGTGTTGAGAGAAATCATGAGTAAGTGCAGAGGTGCGCTGTCTAAACATGATGCTTATACTGTATAGTTCTAGACCAAATGTCAGCATGTGTTTACTCATCTCACGTGCACAAAAACATTCAGTATTCTTCAGAATAAATAAAATCATTGAAAGCAAAAAAAATATGAAGCAAACATGCAATAATTGAATGTTAAACATCATTTATTTACTAAAAAGGGAAAGTTCACCCAAAAATGAAAATTCTGTAATAATCTCATGTTGTTCCAAACCCGTAAGAACTTTTGATCATCTTCAAAACACTCTCTATGCTCCTTTATGCTTTTTATATTTATATAATTTAATATAGTTAACTTCTATATCAATCTATATCACTCAATGTGTACTGTTTTTCTGCAGATATCAGCATGAACACATGAATAAACATTTTTCAAAAGGTCAGTAAAGCAATGTGACTTACATTTTAGACAGTTGCTCAATTTTGCAAACGAAAAAAGTTTCAAACAAAGATCCCAGCACTGTTTCGCTGATTCATTCAATGTGTTTACAATCTGGATGAATCAGCTTTTAAACAAATCGGTTGAATAAATAATTCACTTGATCTCACCTACTGTCCATTTTCATTTCACATTTTGACTATTATTTCAATTATCAGTATTTAATATTTTTATGTTAAAAACAAAACATTAGGCCTATTTATGCATCTGTAACTTCAGTTTAAATGCATCCATGACCCCTCTGAGATAAATGTGTAAATACATCTATATGCTATTCAGATGTAGGTTCCAGAAATGTTTTCTTTAATAAAAGTGTTTCTTATTCTTATCCAAAAGTACAAAATGAAAGAAAGTATTAAAAAAGTCTTGCTCCTCGAGCAGTATGAATATTTTTTGATATATTTAATCGCTTGGTTTCTATTTTGCATTTAATTGTACGTTTACTTTCAATGCGTTTGATTTAAAAAATAAGTTCCATATTTAAGTTAAGTACAATAAATATCACAAACTATGAGACATTACTCAAGTAATACTCTAAACAGTGATTTTTTTTTTTTGATATCTTACCAAATACTTTTTTGGTAAGATATCTGTATTTTATGGATTATGGCTTTTAGCTACTTTATCTACTCGTATATCACAACGCATAAATTTCAAGAAAGACCTTTTACTAAACAGACATGAATTTACATTTCCTTCAGCCTGAGGCATTTTCATTTTACTTTTGGTGTGAAAGGGCATAATTTTACGAAATATATATATATTTAAAACAAAACAAGCAAGCCCAGCCCAAATGAGAAAAGGTTATGCAAAAGTTGCTATAAAAAAGTAATGAACAAAATGATATACCTAGGGAGATACACAATATTGTAATGCATTACTTCCCCAGCACAAAGCAGAATCAGCATCATTTTTTATTGCTTACAATTTTTTTTACATAACATTGCATGCATCTTAATCATTAATTTTTTTATTAAATAAAGACAGCAGAAGACCTTATGCAGAACTCTATAACAGTAGATGTTAGATGGAGAACACTCTTAGGCAAGCATGTGAGGTTTTACAATAAAATATGAAAGGGTACATATTTTTCACAAAAGTTTGGGGTCAGTAAGATATTTAATGGTTTTTAAAGATGTTTCTTCTGCTCATCAACACTGTAAAAACGAATAGTACACCTTACTTAGATATAGTTAGTGAGCTGTACTTAGTTGATACACTTAGGTTTTACCAAGTTAGAGCAACTTTCAAGGCAAATAAAACTACTTACTTGCTTTGAGTGACACTTACTTAAAATATTCAAGTAGCCACAAAGATCCAATGACACTACTGAAGCAGTGAGAGGCAGCAGTGCACTAATTTGTTGCTAATGCACAACACAACAACAGAAGAAGAAAAATTTCCCCATGTCTGTTATATTTCACTAGCTGAATTCACACGTTTAACACAGTCATCTTCATTGTTGCATTTTCAATATAACCTAACATCACATATGCCACATAAGAGTTTCCTAAAATGTTTTTTTTTTTTTTTTTTTACTTACCATTATAGTGATTAGCATTCCCTTTGGTTGGACACTTAGAACTTTGTCTGCATCTCTATAAATTTCTTCCAATTAATTTAGTAATGCAATATGAAATCTGAGTTATTTGGTTTCAAAGGAAGAAAAGTAATAAATAGGTTACTTATAATAGGTGACCTATCATTACTCTACATAGTTATATTGTTTAAGTCATGTTGCTCACGTTTTGTTTTTGAGTTTCATATTACACTTTAGATAATATTTATAAATCACTTGAGAATATGGAAAACTTGAATTATTGTGGAAAATTGCTGAAGTCACACTCTGACTTCAGTCTGCAAATTACGTCAATGGCAACAATTAAATTAACAATTTTATTTGCTCTTCTCATTGTGTTACTACTAACACAAGACAACAAATAAAATTTGCAAATTAACACAACAACAACAACAACAACAACTGTAAAACAAAGGAATTGCGTAATTTATTCTTCTGCAATGCACTCTGGGAGTCAGTGAGTAGCTATACTAAGTCAGTGAGTAAACTTAAAGTAAGTGTTAAGTTGTAGGTATTTAGTAATTCTAAGTGGGGTTAAATTTATATCAAGCAATCCACACAGAATGAAAAAATTAAGTTAACACTAAGCATGGCTATTAAGTTACATAAAAAAACACGTGTTAGTGGTACTACTTGATTTAGTGCTGCACACTTAAACAAGCTTTTGTAACTCACTAATCTTAAGTTTATTTTGCTTAATTTTTTTGAGGCAACGAGTTTGCATACTTTTTTTAAGTATGGTCAACTAATTACATTTTACAGTGAAGGCTGCATTTATTAGATTAAACATGCTAGAAAAAACTGTAATATTGTGAAATATTATTTCTATTTAAAATAACTGTTTTCTGTGTGAATATATTTTAAAATGCAATTTATTTCCTGTGATACAAAGCATCATTACTCCAGTCTTCAGTGTCACTTTCAGAAATCATTCTAATATGCTGTTGCTAATAATGCTAATATGTTGGAAACAGTTGTGCAGACAAATATATATATTTTTTGTGTCTTTTTTCTCAGGATTCTTTGATTAATAAAAAGTAAAAAACAACACAATTTTTTACCAAATATAAAACATTTCTAAAATGTAATTCTATGCTGTGACTTTTTTGTTAATTTAATAGATACTTGGTTAATAAAAGTATTTCTTTCAAAGAAGAAAGAATAAAAATGTACCGATCCCAAACTTTGGAACAGTAGTGAAACAGTAAACTACTGTAACAGTAGTTCTGAACATTATTATCCATTTTAAATAAATGCTTCTCTTTTTTGATCAGAAGAATCCTAAACCAACCTTTCCAACCCTGATAATAAAACATCAGCATATTAGAATGATTTCTGTAAGTGACACTGAAGACTGGAGTAATGATGCTTTGTATCACAAAAATAAATTACATTTTAAAATATATTCACACAGAAAACAGTTATTTTAAATCGAAATAATATTTCACAATATTACAGTTTTTCTGAATTTTTAATCTAATAAATGCAGCCTTGATGAGCAGAAGAAACATCTTTAAAAACCATAAAATATCTTACGGACCCCAAACTTGAACTCTGTTCATTGTCTATGGAAAATCTGATATTATGCTATGAAAGATAACACATTTCGATACGTTATGTGAGTAGATGCACCAAGCTTTGATTACTGATTATGTAATCATGCACATGCAGGCAAAAAACTTTGAAATTTTTTTTTTTAATAAAAATATGTTATTTGTTTATCAATGTTTATACATCCATCTGGTCTTTATAAGTTCCAGATTCCACTGTTTTATCAAACCCTCATATATAATGTAAATACCATGAACTGACAGGTAAGAAGTCCAATTACAATCAAAGTAGAGTTAATCTAACTACAATGTACAGAAACACAATTCAAGAAAGAAGAACAGCAAATAGTAAGCATATGGACATGGAATTACACCCAGAACAAGAGAAATATTGAAATATTGAAGATGCACACAAGCAAGTTTTCACAGAGAACAAGAAGGTAACTACTTAAACATAACATCTGTAACCAATACCTGAATCCGTCAAACCGTACAGCTCATGTGCTTAATGACCTCTGAAGACAAACTTGAATTTACCCCGGGGCCGGCTCCAGAAGCCAATCTCTCGCCATAACAAGACCTGCCTCTAGGCCAAAGGCAGTCTGGGTGGTCATGATAGACGCCGTTAAAACAGTCTGTCTGGGTCATGTGATCTTTACTACTGTGGCCAGCTTGATGTGACATTTTCTTGTGGAGAGACAGAAATCCAGGGCCACTGACAATCTCCATCCAAACTTTGGCACTAAAATTCAAGTCCAATATCACTGACTGGTGCTTTTCAGAAAGTCAGAATGTCCAGGTCTTCTGGGAAATAAAATGTTCACCAGGTACCAGAAGAACCTGTTACTTGATTTAGGTTCAAAGTGTTTTGTTTAAGGCACTTATTAGTTGAGACCAATAATATCCTTAACTCCACGATGCCGAAAAAGTTCAGAAACACAATCAAGGTAAAAACGTTGAGAAATATATGTAATGTGGAATGTAAATAGCTTACACAAAGATGCAATTATACTTAAAACAGGAAAAGGCTCAGTGATGTAGCGATAGCACATAAGACAAACAGCATGAAGACTAAAGTAACAAAGCATAACAAGAAACAGGTGTGGCTAGTACCAGAAATAATGACAACATATAACCAGTCCCAATTTAGTTTAGCATGGTATCACTGCAGCACATTTGCTTTCCACCCACCAAAAATATGTGTATAATTATAAAGCAAAAAATCTCATATTTAATTCAACCACATGGAATCATACTTTAACAGACAAGCTACTCTATTCTTAGTGGCTTAGGTCTTGGTGCTAAAACATTATCTTAAATTCTGAACTATGACATTGCGGTCATAATGTAAATAAAGTCTTCAAGATCAACTTACATTTCTTAAATAAAGAAGTTGATCGTTTGAGAAAAACATTTGGGTTATTACTGTAAATATACCAAACTTTACACTTGTTTTGTTTCTTTACAGTCAGATTTAAAATTGTCGTTTCAGTAAAAGAGGCTCTTCTCAAATCCATTTTAGAAATGCTTTTTATTTCCCTAAAACATGCCTCGACGTATTTTACCACATGCATTTTGTCATGAATGTATAAAGAACGCTTTAAACTCAGCCTCTGCATTCTCTGCATATGATCCATATAGTGCTGGAAAAAAAACAATTGCCTCATGTCTGTGGAATGCACAAATGCACTCTATGGCTCCATCGACAATGCTAAGAAAATATGCCATGAAAATTCAACAACAAACGCACTGCATATAAATATACATACAGAATGTAAAGTACATCCAGGTGTTGATTTGCCTAGAAGAACCTTGTTTTTGATCTCTCTTCAAATTGCACATTTGCGTAAGAAAACAGACAAGTCAATTTGATCAAACTATCAGACTGTCCAATCTAACTGTTACTCATTACTCCGGTGCTGTATGTAACTTAAAAATAGAAATTCCATGTCATGTACTCACATGCCATTGGTTCTCACATGTCACATGACCAAGCCTAAATGCAGCACTACTTTGTTTTAAATCTCTTGAGTTATTTTTTATTTATTTATTTTTACTAATTACTAGTAGTTCTTTGTCTCAATTGTTGCAAATCTAAAACATTTTCTGGTTGTCATACACTTATTAAGTTACATTTATCATCAAGCAGAACGTTAAGTAGAAGCACTTGCTTTTAAAAGTTTTCTAAATTTTCCTGTCAATGCATGGTTTCATTATTGTTGCATTTTTGTATGTTACACTTCCTTATGCCTCTGGAGCAACCCACTGAATATACTGACTAGTTTGTAATATCTGTGTAATAAAGAACTTTTAAGAATGTTAAAAAAACTTATAGAAATTAAACAACTGAACAAAAAGACTTTGGGAGAGTCATAATCATTTTCTTCATTTAACACTCCTACATACCATCACAAAACAGCATGGGAGTGCTCTTACACAGCTGCAGCAGTGTGTACACACATTAAAGTGTATGCATTCATCCACGTTTGAATGAAGTGTACGGGGAAATGTATTTAATTAGAAGAAGAAAAAAACAAACAAACAAATAATCCAACCTGCTAACTCAACTATATAGTTAAATATCTGCCCAACAGCAACATTCTGCTTTACATGTAGGCAAATCTTTTTTTTTTTAAACAATGATACTGTCTCTTGAAGATCACTGATAGGCTGTCTATCACCTGTAAAAACACCAATTCAAATGTAGTTTTCCAAAAAAATAAAACTCAAGTAAAGTACACTTTTTGAGTATCTGTACTTAAGTACAATACTCAAGTAAATGTACTTCACTACTGTCCGTTTAATGTACCAAAATTAATCTTTTAGGTTAAAACATGTACCGTTTGAAAAGGCATTGCCCCAGTGATTTATTTCTGAGAGTGTGCTAACGTACAAACCTAAATAGTGCTTATGTTGTTCTCTCATCTTGCAATGTAAGTCAAAAACACACTAGAGAAGGTTTACGTTTCACTGTATCTTCATGTTAAACTGGTTAACTATTAATTTAATCGCACACTGTGATGCATGCACAGTGCATGTTGTCATCTGCAATCGTGATGACCGACCGCAATATGAAACTTCTCTCGCTTGCATTGTGTGACAAATTGTGCCACATAAAGCCTGAATGTCTCTTTTTGAATAAAACAAATTCTATACAGCTGTGTATTTCATCTTATTGCCATACGTTCTTAATGTATGTTTTTGTAGTATGCGTTTTGAATGAAAGAGAGATTTTTAGTGACCTCAGTTTCTCCCCCCAAAAAAACCAAATCTATCATTTGCTTTAAGAAGATTTGGGATGTGCCATATGGGCTATACTTTATGGTGGCTGTTATGATTTTTAATTGGTATACCATATGCTCAGTGCTCAATTTTGTGTTGCATTGTGCTCCAGATATGAAATTCCTACCTAACCCAAACTGAAACCAGATACTTCTACTTCATGCGAGGTGAATCTCGCAAAATGATATATAATAATGTTGGTATAATACTGAAAGAACCATCTGTTCTTTTATATCTCAGCTCCCACACTTCACACAACAAATACATATCTAATTACTGTACGACTTGCAAAGTTACAGCAGCCCTTTTACGAATAACTAATTCTAGCACGTATTCACTATGTAAACTTATTTCAAGTTGATCAGATTTTCATTACGGAGAGGAATGGGGTTTTATTTGTGAAGAATAAGCGGCTGCTGAATTATTGTCAGAGTAATTGGGTGTCACACTTTTAACATCGTTCATGAACAAATAGTGGCAACTCATTCTGTGTCTGTTATTTTCGTTTCTGCCCAAAAGCCCTATCTCACTGACATTTATGTGTGACCTGGATGCTAATAGACAGCAAAATTGTTTACCCAGGATGCAACTGGAAAATGTGTTTGAGAAAGATGAATCCATTGATGTTTGTTTTATACCCAAAGAGTATGTAAACAGAAAATGTGGCATGTTATTAAGCAGGAGAACTTGGTTATTTCCTTTGCAACAACATCTCATAAACTATTCTGACAGACTAATAAACTATATGAAGCTGCTGTGGAGGAGAAAAAAAGGGAAAAAAACACAGGCTTTGAATCTTACAGCCATACAAAGGGGAAAACGCAAAAGAAAACATCAATCATGGAGATTATTATTTCAGTTGCCATGGAAACATCCCTCCAAACCCAATATCTCCATGTCTCCACTGCTTATTATCATCTGGTTTGATTGTACATCATTGAAACTATAGTGATTACACTCTTAGGATGAAAAAATGCACGCTGTCATGGCAACACAGTACAATGTTCTTAATCATTTCACCTCCTCAATCTGAAATGTAATAGGCTGTCAGCCGTAATGGCTTGTGAAGGATGCTTCTGTGAAATGGCTATCTTCTTAACTATCTTGCAAAATTATTCCTCCTGTCCTGGAGACAGCAAAGACACTACAGGGCAGCTTTTATATCTGCAGTACTGCTTTATATCTCCTGACTATTCATTTTATTGCTAATAGTTCCTTATGGCTCATGTGTTGCAATCGCATTACTTCATCCCCGTTTGTGTTTGGCCATGTTTCACTACAAACTAAACCATATTTACAGATTTGTTGACACAAAATTGACACATTACTATGTTTTAAATGGTTTAACTGATGTGCACTTATTATAATATGATACAAAGCAATAAAAGAAACATCCGTATAAAGCCCATTTACCCAAAATGTTACATTTTAGCAATAGAAAGCGAGTAGCTGTAATGCTAAACATGTAAAAATATAACAATAATTGAAATATGCTGCACCGCACTATAGGAGCTGTTACTATAGATTTTATCACTGAGCACAGTATCAAGTAAACAGCAACCAGAAGCTGAACTATCAGTTCAAAAAAACAAAACATATAAAAGTGGGCAGAAACCAAGCTTTATCAAATGTCAACACATGCAAGGAGCTGCAGTCATACAGTCGCTGGTAACAGAACAACTGGACATTAATAGCCAATATGATGAATTGCAGTAGAGGTGTGCTGAGAACTATTTTCTCATCAATAGGGCAGCCACATGCTCTCACTTTTATTGACCATCTAAACAAACACACAGGTTCATGTGATGCACTTAGTTTTTATTGCGAGAGGTCGATATTTATTTATATTTCTCATAACAAAAAGAGGCAATTCTACTTGTATAAATTGTCTAGCTTCAGGCTTCTGTATCACTGCAGTTGTATTGCATAAATTAGACAGGAGTATACAAAGAAACAAAAGAAGAAGAGAAGAGAAGAGAAGAGAAGAGAAGAGAAGAGAAGAGAAGAGAAGAGAAGAGAAGAGAAGAGA
>JAUCNO010000663.1:10977420-11007019 GCA_032353835.1 Enteromius viviparus
AAGAGAAGAGAAGAGAAGAGAAGAGAAGAGAAGAGAAGAGAAGAGAAGAGAAGAGAAGAGAAGAGAAGAGAAGAGACTGACATTCATTTTCGTCTATTCATTATGACAGACATAAATTGCCAGTGGCAAGAATGTCCTCATAAGTCAGGAGTTCTGTCTTTAAAAACATGAAATAAACTGCGAGAGCACTCCCACAGTATCAAGCGTTAGAAGTAAGTCATTACTAAGCCACAGAAACACTCAAATTACCATATCACCATTTCTTGGAGAAGTGTAAAAACAGAAATGCTAGGCATTTACAAATTTTAATAAGTTCAGGAACTATATTTTACATCATTAAAAGATCTAGTGAGAAATGTTTCCCTCAGGATATGCAACAGCTTTTGTGTTTACTTTGTGACATGCATTTAAAATGAGTTCACAATATCATCTTTCTCCAAACCAGTCCCACTATAACAATCACAGATAGGTTTATTAAAAAAAATGGTGGTGGTGTAGTGCTTTTAAAAATTGTTTTTAAGTGATTTTTTTCATGCGGGTTATAATTATGCCAGTAGGTGGCAATACGTCTTTATGGGTCGTTGAATCATTAACTGATTCGTTCAGCCTCAGAAACTGGTTCAGTATTTAAAAACAAAGGTGCGTTGTGATTTTCTATAGTATTATTCTGTTAAACAAATGTTTGTATTTTAATTGTGACTTGTGATTTTTATTGATTTGAGGTATGGAAGTAAATCACATAGTTATGGGTGGTTAAACAAAAGCAATAGCCTATACTAAATTAAGGTAGGCAACGAGTCGAATATGTAATAAGACTAGTAAATGTGAATAATTATCATTATGTATTATAGCCTAATTAACTATTAAATCCAATGGCAGAAAGCTGGCAGGCGATCTGTGTGTCATTAGAAAACAAGCTAATGCTACTGAACTTATGGTAGGCTAATCAACAAAAGTCACATAGTGACGTGGAAAAACCTATCGTACTGCAATCAGAAAGTCCAGAGACTGGGTTAGGATTTGTGAAAACAGCTGGGAACAGTATTCTAAATCCTTTTTCTAATCAAGGTTATGCAAGGAAAAGTATCGCACCCAAACTGCTGTAATTAGGCTTGTGCTCGGTTGATGGTCTCCTACACGCATTACTTAATGTGTCTTAATGTGTGATTATTAAATCTATGTTATTAAATATATAATACATCAATATACATAACATTTTGTGTCCAAGCATTTTCACTCTGCCAGTAATATAGCCATAAAACACAGGCTGTATTGAAAGCAACACATACAACACGGGAGGGGGAAACAAAATGGTGACTTCATGTAAATGTAATATGTTTAATGAAAAAAAAGAACATCAGCAGTATAATCAATAGCACATGAATGAAGCTTCCCCATAATCCAAATGGCAATCATCCACATTCCCTCCTCAAAACTCGACCACAAAATTGGATTTGAGAAATTCACGAATGGTCGCTTCATTACTTCAACAGGATTTATTTTGGCAATGTATTTTGCTTTTTAATTGATTTCTGTCTTGATGGTGTGCTGTTTATAACCATGAAATGGCTTTTTTCTCTACTTAAATTCTTCCAGTAAACATCAAGGAGTCATTTTCAACTTTCTGAGCTCTTGAGAGAGCTACAATGTCTATGGGGCCTGAAATTCTGCATGTTTTGCAGTTATGAACGCCTTGATAGTTTGGTTAGACTACATAATTCGGTACTCTACCACAACATTTACATCTACATCCAAAGAAGGGCTGAATTTGCTATTAACCATCTACGGTTTGGTGTTTTGATGTGTCCTTGCTGATTGTGGATTAGCATGCATGTAGCTAACAGTGGTTTAGTACTGCTACTCCAGTGTACCAGTGTTGTTGCTTTACTCTGGATCATCCGTGGTGTTAAAAGATGAGAAAGAGAAGCTAGGATGAACTGTGAAAGTCATCCTCCTCTCAATCTATTCCATCTGTCAGTACCAATGAATTGTAGTTTGAATTTTCGTGTTGGCAGCAGTCATGTCATTACAGAGAGCTCTGAATTGTCGAACGCCCTGGGCGAAATTTCATGGCTGTTAAAACTAGTCTGCGTATTAACCCTCATTTACTGAAGTCACCACTTTCAACTTACACATCTCTCTACAGTAAATCTTCAAAGAATTAAGAGTGATATTCGAACGCGGAGATTTCAGACTGATTGCTGCTGAGATTCAGAGCGAAGGAGAACAATAAAAAAGAGAAGGAGCTGAGCGGATCTGTGCATCTCGTCGACCTGTTGTCGACAGGCTAATTTCGGTTTCTCATTCTTTCTTTTTCCCCCCTCGTTCTTCTCTCTCAGACAACACATTTAGATAAAAAATTGAGATAGATGTTTCCTGTGCAGGGTGTCGGTGCGCTTGAACCCCAGACAGGGATGTTATTTGAACGATCCACCTTCATCAGTGCATATATATTGTTTGCTGAGTCTTGGGTTAAGATGGGCTCCTCGGTTTGTTGTGTCGTGTTTTTTGGAGAGGAACGGCTGTAATGCAGTCCTTGTCCCTGAAATAGGATACACTGGCTGTACGTGTCAGAGATTTCACATTCACGAATCGGTTTGTTCTTTGATCAATGACGCTAACCTCCCTGTGCAGCCTCCAGGTGTGTTCAAATGAGGTGCATTCCACCCCGGTTCTCTGAATAAAAAAGCAATCCTCCCTGTCACTCTTTTTCATTAGAGTGCATTGTGGCACTAAAAGAGAATATTCTGAGTCTGGTGGAAGATGTAAGGAATAAAGATGACTACATTGCAAAGAGTTGATGTTTTATTAATACAGCCCTCTCAATGTGATAAAAATTCAACTTTTTTTCTCTCGAAAAGGAAGGGCCATGTGAAGTTAGAATTTGCATTGATAAATAATTAATTGCATTTAGAGGTAATGAGGATGCACGCTCACTTCTGCTTTGTCTCTTCCTGTACTGAGACTCTTTATTCGAAGGGTTAAACTGCCAGCACATTAAACCTGCACATGCTACTGCCAGTCACCGTGCAGATTAGCTCTTTAAGCCCATATGAACACAGCTTAACATTAATGTTGTGAAAGCAGATTTTAGCAACATCTGTCGGCGATGCCAGTGAAGGATGCAACTGCAGTGTCTGGAAAGCTGTTTATATATGCCAGTGTTTTGAAACAAATCATCGGAAACGGTAATGTCATGTTATTTTTTCAGAAGAACCAGCATTTTCTCTCTGTGTCTCTGATAAAAAAGCATATATATATAGTAAAGAGTAAACTGTAATTGTAATTTTTGTTTTTCTTATTTTTTCCTATATCAGTGAATCATTCTGCTGTCCAATTTGATAAAAACAACAGTCAAAATATATCCTGTATTATTAAAAAGGTTTGGTAACACTTTACTTAAAGCCTTTTTGTAATGTGTCATAAAGGTATTTATAATGTCTGTTATAATGCATTATAGCTTTTCATAAATAATTGGAACCAAAGTCAAAATGTATTATTATAGTTGCAGATTCATTGTCGTATCTGAAATTGTTTGTTTGTCATGTGTTTTACTGCATTATATAATAGCCTATATAATGTGAGCATAAGCAAACATACTTTGTAATGCATTATTAGGTAAATAAAAAGTGTTACCCCAAAAGCCCTGTATGAAAAAGTATAAATCATCAATAAAAAAATAAATAATACATTTCCTTGCACCTAAAACATTTCCCCCGCTTTCACAGACGAGGCTTAAGCCTTTTCCTAAACTAAAATGTAAACCTGAGCTATTTCAACTGAAAGAAATACTCTGACTGATCTTAAAACATCTCAGTGCCTTTGTTTTGTCTCAAGATGCACACCCGTAATGTTTGTTTCTCCAGGCAGGTTTATAAAAATGACTTACCGAATTAAACTAAAATGACTTACCTAATTCTATGAAGCCTTTATTTAAGCCTTTATTATTTTATTTTATTTATTGCTAATATATTTATATATTCATCTTAAAGATTAGTCTTGTCAGTCTGAGTGAACAGTTTAAAGTCATAACCCAGTTTTTACAAATAGTGCTAGCGCAGAAGGAGAGAAAACATACCGTCCAAACATATTCCAAACGCTCATTGTGAAATATCTACGGTCTGTATTTATGTTCGAAAGGCCTTCACAGTTTTACACGTGCCTTGTACCTTTCCAATCAGAGAGTTGTAATCCTAATTCGTTCTCTTTTTAAAACAGACAGAAAGAGAAACGGTGTGGTTTCACATTCCTCCAGGCTTTCTAATAGCACAGTGCACTGCCAAAACCAAAATTAGTGCTTTACTTAGATGCCATTCGGTTCAGCTCAAATGATGTCCAAAGGCTGTCCTATATACCTCACTGTATCCTGCAATTACCAAAGATTAATATATGACTTCATTTTCCTCTTTTTCTTTCTCAGTAATTCTGGGACCGGAGCCAGCAGCACAGTTTCCTTTTGACTCAAAGACATCATTCAGTCTCTGTTTACACTTGTTTTATAAGGGAAAAAAACCCTTCTCAAAGCAACCATCTTTCTCTGCATTTTTTCCTGCTCTCTAACATAATTAATAGAAAATTGCCTCTATCTATCATTTAAACGTAATCACATTTGCGAAGGAATTTTTATGAAGATAAATACAGAAATAATTCACAGCTGATCCCAAGGTCAGTCAAAATGACTCGAAGGAAACTTTGTAGGCAGGTGAAATTGTCCTTAATTTGCTGTTGTGCTTTGAGAGCTTTGTCTCATGGCCATTTTCAGTAGCCACACGTGTGATATTATTACAGTAGACAGAAACATTATGGCCATGGAGACTTGTAATTGTATACGGCAGGGTGTGTTTGTAACACAAGCTTACTTTGCATTAGCTGGAATCAAAGCAGACAGCTAAATGTGACTCTTTTGCAATCAGTGAGACACAGACTGTCACCGACTACTGAATCTGCCACATTTGTACGCGATAATTGGATGCATGTGAAAAGATCACAGTTTTTTCAGATGGTAATAATGTCCCTGCATATATGATTACAGAACACCTCGACTATCAGTTGTCTGCATATGCAAAAGTGCAAGAAAAAGTGATGCTAGCATCAATAATAAATTCATTTTGATGTTGATCACTGTAAACTGTGCAACCAGTTTTTATCATTTAAAAAATTGCCTTGAAATGCTTAAGTGATTTCCTTCAGTATACTAACTGCACATCTACGTAAATTCAAATAAAAACTAATATATTTTTAAAAACTGACATTTATTATCATTATGCATTTTAATGAGAACCAACTGAACATGTTTATCTTAGTGGTAGTAGGTAGAAAAGGTATATGCATAATGTTTTCATAATGAAGTCCCAGCTGTTCTCACACGGTAGTACATGAAAAGTGCATCACCACCTGTATTATGAAATGTTCTGAATGAAATGTTCATGAAATTGTGTGGCTTAAGAAATAAAATGCAGGTTTTATTTCATCGATACTTTGTCTACATCAGCAAAAACATTCATTCTTGTCAAACTTTTAAGGACAAAAGCTGGGATTTCGAGTCATTGTTTCGTTTAGGGGTAAAATTAGCTCCAGGACAAGAATAAAAGGCTTTCTGTGTGGACTCATTTCATAATGTGTGTTCTGCTTGCAGTGGGAACAATGTATAGTCAAGCAGTTTCTGAATAAGACACAGAGATCGAAAGGTCATGCGCACATGTCATGGATTCATCTCAAAACACGTGTTTTAGTTGCCAGCTTTTTGTGGTATTTTATTAACCGATCTTATAGGAAATTATATGCAAATGTGGGCTGGTGCAGTTCTTTATTCTTGAGTTCCCAACCAAATGCAGTTTTATTCAACAGCACATGGTTAGTGTACTCAGACTATGACTCAGGCTTCTGTTTGTTGTTCAGTGAAACATTAATGGGTTCAGACTGTAATTTCAACAAAAAAATAGTTTTAACATTACAACAACAAAAAAATCAGAGCAGACAGCTGTTATTGTGTGCTGTCAAAGGTCTTATTTTTACTCTCCTCACAATCTATTCTCTCTGTCTCTTTCTACCAGTCTCAAACTACTGCACACTGATGTATGCGTACATGCATATATCATCTCTGCCTTTGAATAGGCTTAGTCAGAAATGGAAATGAGTGAGTCAGCATTGTGCAAGAAGCTGTTTTCTGCCAGAGCTTTTTGAATATCAGTGAAGAGCGATATAAAGAACATTAGCATGTTGATGGAACTTTGCATCTTGTCTGAACAGACCGTATCTGTTGACAACTGAGAAGGACAAACTGAAATGCGGCTAGGGTCATTGCAACTTTTTGAAAATGAATATATTTGTGTTATTGTATCTCTATAAAAAAGATTGTACTGTCAGACGTCCAGAAGTATGTGCTGGTCGAGTTCTAGGGACTGCATTATATTCAATAACTTGATTATTTACACAATCGCAAAAAATGCACAGGATGTCTGGAAGTTAAAATGATATAAATAGCTAAAGTTAGCTGTCGTTCACTGGGGGATTGAGAGCTTGCTTACATGAGACTGCCAAGTAGATCTTTATCACTTTAGAAGAGGGTACACATATTCACTGTTAATTAAGAGCTTTTCCAGAAATAAACTGCAAATTTGCTCCTTATTAAAAGTTAGTAGTTGTTAAGTTTAGGTATGGAGAAGGATTAAGGGATCTAAGATAAGAATAAGAAAAGGACATTAATATGTGCTTTATAAGTATTAATAAATGTTTAGTTAATAGTCAGAATTGGTTAACAGTAACATTTTTCATAGATTCATCTTTGGACATTATAAGCATATTTAGAACTACAAAGTGAAAGGGCATGATTTACAGCGAGACCAACCAACTACAACAAAACATCACAGGAACTATAAAACTTGAAAAATTGGCATTATAGTCCCATTAAAATATTCTTGCAATACGATGATGCATTTATTTGTATTTTACTAGAAACCATAAATATTTGGCTATGTAGACAGGAATCCAAAAGTCTGAGATCAAATATGTCTTTTACGTTTGTGCATCTTCCGCTCCAACAGACTCAAGAACATCTGACCTTCCGAGTTCACATCAGTTGATGTCAGGGTCACAAATTTGCTTAAATTTGCTTAGTGACCTAGAAATAAGTATCTTTTGATTTGACGTCATAGCTTTTCTTTGTTTCACATTTTCACTGTCCTAAACTTTGTTTCTTTTCTACATTTAAAAAGCAGGGGAGAAATCCCACAGTGTGGCTTTTGAGCTTCACTGTACTGTATATCATTTGTGTAAATCCATGTCCACGGCGATAGAGTTATATCTCACCCCTCGACAGCTATGAACTGATGAGATCATGCCAAATGACCTATATTGTGTTGCTGCTGTAGTTTGTACCACATTCATTTAGCACACATCCGTCCTCTTAAAGCTCCAGGGAATGAAAGCTACAGCCATTGTGTCTCACCTTGTTAGAGGTGCTGGGTCTGTACTGGAATCTGCTTTAAAAAATGAAGTTGGGAGAGTGCTGAGCTGACGGCACTGCAAATCTGTAAACACCAATGTAAATCAATTACAACGGGAAAAACACAGTCCCATGTATAATTTGATCTGATTATGCTGTTGACAGCACCGGCGTAATGATTACTTCCACACAACAGAGGCAAAGCATGTTGCTGGCTCCGAGATGTGAATGTATTGTATTATCAGGCTAGAAAATCTTTGATTTGATTTGTCAAGTTGTTAGGGCAGCACTAGAAATTCGATTTGATATTAATTAAAGGGAAATGGAGAAGGGGGGAAAATGAATGTGGTAATAGCCTGTGACGACTTCAGAAAAAGAGTTCAGGTGCGTGTGCTTTTTATGTTGGAGATCAATATTAGTGTGCTCGTTTTGATGAGAAGAAACAGTGTGATTTGATCAGTGTAGACCTCAATCTCTTCAGCTCTTTATTGCTTCTGGAGTGATTGCACTCCCACTCCACCTGGGCTCACTCTGCCCATGCATCTGATATCCTCTGTTCGGAATGTTATAGAGCAAACAATGTAAGATGAGTTTTTGGATTTCAATTTTTATCTTTTTTTTTGAGTGCGTGTGTGTGTGTGTGTGTGTGTTATAGAGGGGGTGGTTGGAGTTGCTGTGCGTGGCGGCTGTATAATAGAAAATGAGTAAAGATCAGAGCAGCTACATTTTAATGAAGGAATGATTTGCTGGGGTGCTTTGTGCTGTGTTTAGACCAGGTGTAGTGAAATACCGTATTTCACTTATCAACAGCGAGTCTATTATATTAAACATTTTGAATTTTTCTTGTCAGTTTATCTTAAGTTGGTGCAGCTCAGCCTAAAAAAGGATAAACAATGCAGTAACTCTCTCTTTCTCTGTCTTTCAAAAAACATCTACCTGGTCTCATGGGATAAACATACCTTGGTTCACGTCAGAGGTGGGTAGAGTACCCAAAAACTGTACTCAAGTAAAAGCAAAAGTACTGATAGAAATATTTACTCAAGATATAGTCTGGATAGTTATTTGAGTAAGAGTAAAAAAGTATCGGATAAAAAACTACTCAAGTAGTTAGTTACTATTTACTCTCGATCATATACTGAATATCTCTAGTCTATCTTATATTTAGGTATATAAATTTTATATACATATATATATATAATTATATATATACGCAAACACACACACACACCAGAAAAATCATAATTGTTTATTATTCCCTTGAAAATGTAATTGTGCATGCCACGTGCTGCTCTATGCAACTTTCTATTCATAAACGAATCCTGAACGAAATGTCACGTTCCAAAAAAATTAGGCAGCAAAACTTCTAAACTAGGCAGCTTCTAAACCCTGCAATAAATCAATATATTAGAATGATTTCTGAAATCATATGACTAAAGTAACAGCTGATGAAAATTCTGATTTGCATCACTGAATTAAATTATAATTTAAAGTATATTAATAATATTATAGGCTATATATAGGCCTTTATAACCTCTGACACAGAGAAGAGTGAAAACTCCTCACATGACCGCTACTAAAGTGAACTGCGCAGAGCTAACACGGGTTTGGTAAGTGTTTATTTCATACTCTGACAGCTTATTTAATGTTTGAAAAAAATATTATTTAATGTGTAACGTGTCTTGTACTGTAATCAAACGTAGCATATCTATACCTGTGGAACTGTAGACAGCACACAAGGGGTTCATCTAAGATATTCAAAGCTAGCAAACAATAGCCTTTCCAGCTTTGACTACAGATCCAAAGCCACATCTCCAACGGTCTTGATGTTCTTAAACTGTCTGTTACAATACTGAGTGAGAACCGCTTCAGGCGACTCCGCGTGCGAGGCAAGAAACTCAATCAATCAATAAACTGATTCGCAAACCAGTTCACTAGTTTGCCAATGGGTTTGAACAAGCATTTGAACAGAATTGACTCAATAGAATGGAACATTTGCGAATGGACATCGTTCACTGCCCAGAGAAACGTAGAGGGGACGTTTGGATTAAAGGAGGCATTTTTAACTTGCATTAAGATGAAGTAACGAGAGGAGCATTACCCACAGTAATGAAGTAAATTTTTTTCAGTAAAGCTTTACTTGAGTAAGAGTAAAAGTACCCATCTTTAAATATACTCTAAGCCCCAGTTTCACAGACAAGGTTTAAACTAGTCCCAGACTAAATTGCATGTTTGAGCTGTCTCAGATGAAAATATCTTTCTCTGACATATCTTAAAACATGTCAGTGTCATTGTTCTATGTTAAGATGCACATCTTTAATATTTTCTTATTAGGCATTTTTGTAAAAGTTACATAAATATCTTAATTTAACTAATGCCTAAAGAAATTTACTCAATTAAATGTAATAAAGTAAATGTAACTTGTTACTACCCACCTTTGGTGGATGTTTTAGCGAGACATGAAATACATACCAACAAGCACATATCACTGCAGTTTCCAAAAGAAATGAACACTAGAGGCAGTAAAACTCTGAGACTTGTTATTCCTTTTCACAGTTTTGTTTAGTAAAAGTGTAATTTTCGCAAAAATACTTGAAGAATAGTATGTTATGATTTCAAACAAAATTAATATGCTGAGATATTTGAAAACTGAAGCATTTGAACATTAGCATTACACATGTCCAGCTTCATATAGGTTTTTATAGATGTTTTCATAGGGCTGTTTGGTAGCTCACGGAGTACAGAGATGTACTTGATATGTGAGGAGCTCCAGATTGTATCCTGTGTAACTGAGGTTCCACAAAAACAGTGTAAATCTATGTAAAAGAAAGCTGAAATTTTAATGGCTGCATCAACAAATGTGTTTTTATATCGGTTTTGCATTTTCTAACACTATCGGCTGGGTTTAAGGTTGGATTTAGTGTTTGGAATATTTTCAGCATGGTAGAGCATTCATTTTTAGCAACAGTAAACAGATAATTAAATTCTGAACTGCGTCAATACATACCTACAGTGCCCTCCACTAGTATTGGCACCCGAGGTAAATCTGAGCAAGGGTGACTGTGAAAATAAATCTGCATTGTTTACCCTTTTGATCTTTTATTCAGAAAATTCACACAATTTTAACCTATCATTGAAGTAAAACAATTGAAAATAGGGAGGAAAAACTAATGATGAAATAAATGTTTTTCTCACTTGTTAGCCACAATTATTGGCATTCAATTATTGCAACGTCTTTTTCCCAAGATAGCAGCTCTGAGTTTTCTCCTGTAAAGCCTGAAGAGTTTGGAGAAGAGTTCGCTCCATTTGATAACAGGTGATGGAGATTTACCGCTAATCAAAGAACCAGCTTTACTGATGAGATGCGCATGAATCTATCTATCTTGCAATATATTGCCCAGCCATAATCATAAAGGTAAATTATTGCAGTATAGATTTATCAGTTTTGCATCTGGATTCTTCTTAAGTATTGCTGTCATCCCACATAAAAGCAAAGACTGTAGCTGGGGAAATCACCTCAGGATGGGCACGATTAGCCAAATTCTGTCTATTTTCAGTTACTTTTGCAACTGAAAATACTCATAGCTTACTCTAAATACAGTATCTTTACAATGACATCTGTAATAACTAATGAACATAACTGCTTCAGCTTCGCTGTCATGATACACCCACACCACTAGGTGTCAGTATAAGTTAATGATTTCACCATATTGTACAGTGAAATGTTAACAAACAATACCAAGCTTGCATTTAAGTGCACTTTCTAAGAAAAATGTGGGTTGAATTCGGAATAGTATACTGGCATACAACTATTTCTGACATGTGGTAAAAATAGGAAAGCTAGTATGCTAGTATGCTATTACAAATTTAGCCACGGTCTTGAGGCTTCCAAACCCAGACGAGCCTAAATCTGAAACATCCTTTTAACGGGTGGATATCTAATTATGTGTTTCGAATTTTCAGACTAAGGAACATTGTTGAGCACACAGTAGTTTGACCAAACAATATAAACATTCCCTGAATGGATTTGTTTTCATGAACTTTATGACCTAGATTCTGCCAAATCTCATTTCTATCTTAAATATTTATCTTCACACAGTGAAACCAGCTTGTTGTATTCACTGAAAACTACATTCTTGCATATCACTCAGTTTTCAAAAGCCTTATGTTAGTGTTACTGCGATAGCATTAACATTTATAAACTGAGAGAGTGGAGAACAAGCAAACAGGGTAGTTTTTGATAAATGAGGAGCGTCGTACTTAACCGTTTTTAATGATCATTATTTACTAGCGAACAGAGAGCCAAGACTAAATCCAAACTATGATGAATTGCTGATCAATACATTGATGACAAGCCACCGGAGCTACAGAGCGTAATGGGAGATTGTGTCTGAACTGAATATGTTCAATCAAGCTGTTGTCTTGCAGTAAATGTTACTACACAATGCATGTTATTTGACTTGGCACAGCGAGCCCAGTGTGGCATGTGGTTTGCAAAACACAAGGAGGGTTTTATAAGGGACAGCTGTGATTACATTCCTCTCTTCTATTCCTTCTCATTATGAATGTGAAACAGAATACAGCCCAAGCATAACTTACAGCACTTACAGGAGGTGTGAAACTCCACTAAGGTACAAACCACACCAAATAAAATATACATAATGCTGGTGGAGTTTCATAGTCTGGCTCTCCCGAGTCCAAAGGACTTGTGCTGACTTCTCAAAATGAAAGGAGAGTCTGTTACTGTGAAGCCATGTAAATAAATATGAACATTTCACAACTTTGACTTTTTAAGAGGCAGAGAGCTCAGTGAAGGACATGACAACCTAGATAGGCCTACGTGCGCCCACCATCTATAATAGGAAATCATAAAAAGAGCCCATTTCAACCACATAGGGGAAAAAAACAGTTATTAAATAAAAAAACGATCATTATAACAGGAAATTGTGTTTGAAATGATGAGAAATACAATGACATAAAATGTCAGATAGGAATTCTCATAATTATCACAATAATTATAACAGTAACACTTTATAGGGACCAGTACTCACTATTAATGGAACAGTTCACGCAAAAATAAAGATTATGGCTGAAGTTTCGTAAATCAAATATATCAGCAAGTACTGCGTCTGAAAACTAACCACTTAACCCATCGATCTGCTTTAGAGGACATGTGTTCACCCCCTGAAGGCTTGGAGGTTAGTTTTCCAACGCAGTACTTACAGATATATCCGAATGACATAGCTTCAAAATAACGTCCACAATCCACCACCATTACCAAGCTTGGAAGAGCCAGGACACATTTTTAAAAAACTTAGACTATGTTCGCTTGAAAGAAGAAAGTCATACACCTAGGATGACTTGGGGTGAGTAAAATATGCCATAATTTTCATTTTTGGGTGAACTATTCCTTTAACTACTTGCTTATTAGCATACCTATAATAACATTTTGGCTGTTTATAAGTAATTATAAAACACATATTCTGCATGAGCATATTTTACACCCTTAATACCCAACTGCCTTGTTAACTATAAGCATTTATTAATTAAATTAGGAGTTTATTGAGTGAAAAGTCATAATTATTTGAAGATCATTATTATTTATAAGATCATTATCCTTAAAACCTCAGAAAAAAACATTTACAAAATGAAAATTTCACAAAATTTGCAGTGTGACCAAGTAAAGTTAACTTTTCAACTTTTTAAATAAACTTTTAAAGACTTTTAAACAAATGCCTTATATGGACCAGTTCTTTTTGGTGAATTAAAACAGGCATAGGAAACAATAATATCTGATTTCTATCTGACTTCTTTTTCAAATGTAATTTTTTAAAAATCTATTTTTACTACAGATTCCAAATAAAAAAAAATTTCATGTCCAATTACATTAAGTACCAATACCATGTTAATATAATACTTAATGATACCTAAATCAGTGTAGCTACTTTTTTTTTTTTTATTTAGTTAAAAATACAAATGGTGATTTTTGTTAGTGGTATAAAGAAAAGAATGAAATATACTACCACATTCAATTTGTTTTGTTTTTAGTAAAATAATTGCATAATCTGGGTTCCACTTCAAGGCAACTAACACAGCATCTTTTAGTGGACACTATAGGGAATACAACTAGGGGATGAGTGCCCTCAGTCCCTCTCAGGGAACCATGGTCACATACGTAACCCGAGATGTTCTCCTTCAAGGAAACTTACACTGCATCTTCAAGCATCATTCACCATTGTGTATTCTAGAGAACCCTTGGCTCTTCTCGGGGATTAATGGTTACGTGTATAACGATTTCTGTTGACAATTGTGGTGCATCACACACTACAAGATGTTAATAATATTATTAGGCTGGGTGCGAAGAGTGCATGTGATTGACATTTTAGCAACTAATGTTTACGTATGTTAGCCAGCCTGCTAACAGTATTCATTCACCCGGTATGTTTAAAACTGAGACGATACCACCCCAGCACTTCTCTTTCTAGATTCTCAGAAGGGGAAAAAAATCAAGCTAAAAATCCTGCTGTGATCAGAACCAGAATCATTAAATATGGATATTTATTAAGAGCTACTGAGCTAGTGCGGTTTATGTGGGTGAATAGATTTTTTGGGGCACAGATTATCAACGACTTGAGTTTAGTACTTGAGTCTTGAGTCTTGGTGGTCTGACAGTGGACTCCTGATCAGAGGTTGTTATGAGCTAATCAGTGGCTTCAGTGATGCTTGGTTGGTTCCGGAAGCTCGGATTCAGGAGATAGGACACGTAGTTCAGGGACAGTGGAGAATCTTATACCACTCTAATAGTCCTTTGATTCTCCTGTCACAGCCCACTTGAGGGGCAACAGACCTAGTTTGCTCTGATGATCTCTTTCTGCTGGGTCATTGCTTCTGTTAGAGTACGGTTTGCACTGACCCCCTTTTAGCAGGGTCCTGTCAAGACCCCATCATTTTGTAGCAATATGTTTAGACATTCGGGTTTGAACCTAATTTTAAATTTTTAATGGATACACGTCTAAAAACGTCAATTACTCCGGAGTGATGTTTAATCAATGCGCTTCTAAAACAGTTGGAAAAAAATCAATATTGATTATGCTCTAGTTGTACTTAAATGACCACTCATTGAGTTTAATTATGCCTGACTCTCTTCTTTAATGAGGTATGTTAACAAAACGAGGAGTCTGTTCTGACTGCTATCTTGTGTCATTTATCTGGAAAGGACTCCATGGGAATTTTCGTTAACATATAGCAAACAAACCCTGAGCCTAAGTAAGTGTAGACTGTGATGAAATTCCAAACATGGGAGGCTCCATGAAGCAAATTCCATCGTTTCGAGTCTCTCCCTTTCACATTTCATCATCAACACTTGTGTCACATTCACCAATTGAATGGGACATTGTCCTCCCCTCAGAGCCCAGTCTCAATAACTGCCCATTTTCTGGGTCCCTGCCCTCACACAATCACGTATCAACTCCAATCTGTCCACATAATGCTCTGCTGCCTGCCTGGAATGGCTACTAAAACCTAGTGCCACTCCATTTGCATCCACTGCTTCTGGCCAGGGTACGATTCCCTGCGATAATAAACACCCCCCATCGAGAAGGTGCGGGTTTGATGGATTTTGTCACCAGAAGAAACTTGTATATGCAGCATTTCAAAACAAGGAGCTTATATGCCATGGTCTAACACTTGTTTAAAACTGTTCCCATACTGAGATGCAACTCAAAAGGATCCGTTTTTTATAAATGATGCCTAATAATAAAATTCTATGGGACAAATTTTGAAGTATTTTAATGTAAGCTTGACATCTAAGATACGATTAGATTCGATTATACTCATCAAGTGTGCATAAGTAAGCTGCCCATATATCTTTGCAGCTCAGCATAACATTAATATTCCTCTTAATGGCAGTTTTGTTTTCCACAGGCCTGACACTCTAGACAAGATTGTTAACATGACAAAGAGCCTTCTAAAGTAACTTTAGATTTAAAGATTGATAGTAGATTAGTGGGAATGTCAAGAAAGGAGGAATCTGATCTGCTATTTGCTTAAAAGGGTCTTATACTCGTTGTGGGAAAATTGGCTTGCACTGTCCAATGGTCAGTTCTGGTCCTTGAATTTGATAGCATGTGGATATTTAGTCCAGTCTATCAGTACATTTTTTCAATCTTTCTGCAAACTACATCATTAAACCAGTATAGATGGCGACAAGTTACTATATAATGAAAGAGTCTAATTATCAGTTGATTTGTGCAAAACATTGATCATTCTGGAAATAAGTGAAACTTTTGCAAACTTTTCTACTATATAGTAGGCAAAAAAAAAACGTTATGCGACAAAAAAAAGTATGTTTAAGTTTATAGTACACATAAAAGAGTAGGCAAAAAGTGCTTGGGCTACCTACCACTTCCAACATATGATGACCATCCCATCAGGCCACGGTAGCGGATTTGTGAATGACACTGGTAAGTCACATGATAATGACATTTATACTTTTTTTAACAGTTGCAAGGTAATTACCTATTCAAAATAAGTAAGTACTCAAATAAAGCCGCTTTTCCACTATCTGGCCGAACGGTTCTATAAAATGTCAGGCACGGTTCCAGTTGTGTTTCCACGTAAAACACCCTGGTACAGCGCAGCACAATTACAAACCGTTCACAGCCTGGAATTCTCGGCACAGTTAGAGAACCAATCAGAAACTGATTGTTGCCTGGCTGATAGTTTCTTAGTGACTTGCTAGCGTGCTATTTTGAGCAATGTAAACACAAATTAGTAATACAATCGAAATAAATTTCTTATCATATCATATGTAAACATTTGTGTTATCATAGCAACGACTGACGCATTTGAATTGCGTTCCAAAGAGATCCGTTATCAGCCCCGCAGTGGAATATGAAACCAGAACTGTACCGGCCTGTTCGGATCGGCACGGAATGGAACGGTTCTGCAAAGAGAACCAATCAGAGCAATAGTGGAAAAGCAGCTTAATATGCCATTTTTAACCCAGCCATTGTCTATGCATTCACAACTAATTCATTCAAAAACAAGAGACTGTCTTATGAGAGTCATTTACAGCCAATTTGTATAAAACATTGATTCAATCAGGAAAGAAACAAGCGTTCTTATTGTTGAATCACTGAGTCTTGCGTTCAAACGTTGTGTTCAGTAACACTGATTCATTCAGGAACAATACAATGACTGCATTCACGAGTGAGTCACTGCATCATTCACTCAAAATATTTAAAATCCTGATTCATTCAGGACGAAAACACCCCCACTGCGCTGTGTGTTGACATTGTTTGGAATTATTTTCATCACCGAAGCTATATTGTGAACTATTAATTCTTCGCTTATTAAAGTATCGCGTACGCGCCGTAGTACCGAACATCAGCGCTCTTGCTTCTGCTTAAAAATAGAAGTGCAATGAATCACAACTCACCTGCCCAAAATGCTCACTGATGTTATAACAGCCTAATTTGCAAACAATTTCTGATGGAGTGCACAACAGTTACATTACAACAGAAAAAAAATGTCTGAAAACACAAGACCACTTTGTTTTTATTTTACCACTGCTGGATTCTGACAACTGCGTAAACTGCCCACACAATTTAATTGCAGAGCAAACAGCAAAACAATGATTTGAATATTCTCAAACCGAATGTTGTACTCTTTTGGAGCCTGTGGGCAGAATTACAAGGCCATGTTCTTGTGCACCCCCAGCCCTGTGTTGTCAAGCACACTCAATTCCATTTGGCAGTGAGTGATCAATATCTCCCCTCTCTCTCTCCCCTCCCCCCTCTCTTCTTCCATACTGCACATTTATATCTCTCTCATTGGCATAAAGATATGGACGTTATAGCAACCCACAGCTCATTGGTTAGAAATGGTAGTTATTTTTAGAGCAGCTTAATGGAACAATAGTCATTCCTCTCTCTTTCTCTCTCCCTCTCTCTCTCTCTGCACACATTCTCTCTTTTGGGCACAAAGGTCATGGTGAAATGGATTAGATTTTGTTGTTTGATTTATATCTGTTGTTATTATGTCCCTTTCAGAATCCCATTCCAGTAAAATGCTGATCTGCACCGCATATGAATTTTCTACTATATGCAGAATATTATGTCCACAAACAGAATATACTAGAGAAACAGTATCTGATTTCTTTCTGTAGCCCACTTTCTCATTAGAACACCTTATCATTAAATTCTTTTTTCCATAATACTTCTCCATCTGAGTGTCTGTGGAGGTGTATTAGCCTGGGGCTTTGGGGACCCTTGGGATTTACTACTCCATCCCAGGAATTTCTCTCTCTCTCTTGCTCTTTTTTTTTTTTTTTTTTTTTAACTATGGTCCTTTTCTATTCACATGCAAGGGGAAAAAAAGGAACTAGTGATTTGATATCTGTGCTGAGGGAATGTAAAGGGACCCTCTGTCTCCATCGTGGCGTACAGTATATTTTTGTTGCTAAAATGAGTAGTAATGCGGACTGGAAATGCACCAGCTTTACAAGGGCGTTGAGTTGTCCCTCAACCCATGAAGCAACCATCTGTTTGGGCTTTAAGCTCTTTTGTATTAAAGCTGTAATAGCAAAAGGTCATTCCGGGAATGACATCAATAAACTTGTGAATTAATGCAAAACAAAAGGGGGAAGCGATACCTCTGTACTTGAGGGTACATCTGGGTCCACCTAATCTTCTGCTATGGAAACAAATCAATTAGAGTCACTGCAATTATGAACAATGAAGAACTGGCGTGTTTTAACGAATGCAGAGGATGGAACATCCATTTAGCGTGTTGCACATCTTAAATTCAAAAGCTGAAATGCAAGTCTATGAAATTAGTCCTATACTTTTTTCGGTTCAAAAGCCACAAGATAAAACTTAATCAAGCTTGGCTGAAATGTAAGCCCTAGTGCTTTTGGCAAGAAAAACAACAAATAAACTATCCATGTGAATATTGGGAGGAGAATAATAGAAATGTCAAATGGAATAATCCTTTGTCACTGATATTTCCCCCCTGACCGTGAAAGGTCATGGCAGATCACTCAATTAGATGGCCCGTGGCCTGAAACCTTTCTGTCCTGCGTTCAAGCAGAAATACTCGCATACTCAGAGCTCCCCCTGCTGCTTCTTTTAAGCAGCTACATGTGTGCCATAAGCCCCCTGGTGCCAAGAATCCTCTCAAACTAGACCAGAAGGAATAAATAAAAAAAATTAAATCCTGTTAATAACATAAATCTGTTATTATTTTGCTTTAAGACTATGTTCTCTGGTACTTCACACTATAAACCGGTTAAATGTTTTTTTTTTGCAATCTATAATATGGAACTTTGTGTTTTTTAGCTAATTTTTTTATATCCGCTTTGCATCCATGCTCATAAAATTACTTGAGGTTCAGTCATTTCTGTTCCCGCATGGAAGCGCAATGTTTGATCAAAACAGGTTTGAGCAGATTTGGGACAGTGACATTCAGGGGAGAAAGCACTGTCTGATCCCTGCTCATGCATCCACTTTCTGTGCTCACAATCAGTCTGTTTACTTACAGGTGTGTGCCACATAAAAGAACCATTCATACACATGGTAACTGTAGAGAAGCATATTGAGAATGCGTCTTTGTGAAGTAAATGAAGATTGAATAAGTATAAGGTTGGTCTGAGAGCAATGTGGAAAGTGTAAGTGTGTGTGCAAATGCTAGAAATGCACAATATACCGTATCTGATATTATATACAATATATATTGATATTGTACAGGATTAATATAGTAAAAGTTTGTTACTAGAAAGAGTAAATATATATATATTTATATAAACTAGTTCACAATATAACTGTATAAAAACCATTGTTTCTAAATGATACTAAAATATCCCTGGTATAATATCAGTTATTGGCTAATTTGAAAAATATATTGTTCTCATATTTGGAACCCCTAAAAGGTTCTACATAGAACCCAAATTTCTCTTAGTTTTACAAGCATGTGCATGATCATTTTTAATATTTATTACAGTACATATCATTGTTAGGCTATATTAGTTATTGGCTGATATTATATATTTTTACATTTATTGTTTGAGAATATATAGGCTAGTTATTTTGCTCTTTTTCTTATATTTTAACATTTTTTAAATTCCTTTTGTTGTCATCCTTCATTTAAATTAAATACAAATGACTTACTAATAATTAGTTCATTGCAACTTTTAGCAAATCTCAAACTAAATATCAAATCTGTACTGTACATTTATAAATGTCATTAATTTTGACACTAAAATTTACGATGATTGATTTTGGTTTTTACTATTTATTTTCTATTTATTTAGACACATATTAAATGAACATTATTAACTGTTACTAATCATAACATCAAAATAAGAATTTTTAAAAATTCTGGTATGCATTTTAAAGAAAAATATTTAATACTATGGTGTGTTAGGTAACACTTTATTTGAAGGACCAATTCTCAATATTAACTAGTTGCTTATATCATGTCATATTAGCTGTTTATAAGCATGAACATATTATAGATCCCTTAATCCAATCCCATACATAAACTTAACAATTCATTTACTAACTTTTAGTAAGCAGTAAATAAAGAGTTTGTTTAGGGAAACAGTGTTAATCGTGAATATGTGTTCCCTATTCTAAAGTGTTACTGTGTATTTCTAATGCAATAGTGAAAGAAGAATGAAAGAAACTGTTGTGTGAGGCTTTGGCTTGGGTATGGGGATAGAAAATCATTAGCTTAAGTAAAAACAATAGCAGTGAATGGACAGTACTTATCATGATAGAACAACAAACTGTATCTGTGTGTGTGTGTGTGTGTGTGTGGGCACTAATGCACGCTTGTTCTTCATGTTTGTTTTTCCATTTTAGACTGATAGGATTTGTGACTGATTGTTATAATCTGCCTGTTTCAGGCCCAAGGGAGAGCTATTAACATATTAACATCTGTATCTTGTTTATTTGTCATGCTATAATTTCCCCCTAATCAAGTCTTAATAACGACAAGAGGATTGAGGAATTAGCTGTCTGATGGGCATTGTGCGAATCTTCTTGCTGATTACTGGAGTGAAACACTTCATTTAGCGTGACACACTAGGTTGACTACCTCAATTAACCATTCACCATGATGTCAGAGCATGACGATTCGCTCATCGAGTGTGTTTGAAGATGAAAGCTCTCGTGCACTTCACCCACAGCTTTAAATGAGGAGCCAACCTAAACGTTCAAATCCCCATTAAAGATTTGACGATTCTGCTCTCTGATGTGACACTACTATCAGCTTTCCATAAGCGGTGGAGCGATTTTAATAAATAAGTCTTTCTGCTGACCCCAGTGCTGTCTTCGTGTCGTGAACCTCGCAATGCCTTTAAATTACACTAATTTTGTGTAATGCATCTAATGAGCGATCGCTGGTGGCTGTCATTCCATTCACAGACAGCGGAGGGCACTATAGCGCAATCATATCAACAATAGAAACACCGCCGTCTTCGGTAGCTAGAAGTGATTTGATATCAGCCTTCCAAAAGTCATAAAGTAATATGAGAACTACTCTTTATACAACCGTTACTATTGACAAAAATACAGCCAATCTGGTTCAAAGTCCAATTATGTGTCTATTTTCTGTGGTATCCTACGACACATGTGGACCCACAGCAGCCAGAGACAAACACTAACGTTACATGGTAGCAATATGCTAGATAATAAGTGTACAAGTGCATACGTGACCTTAACAACAATTGTACAGTGTTGTTAAAACCATTGTGCTGCATTATGTACCCATGGTACATGCCTTTTTCAATGTAAACAAACTAGATTTAGACTTTTTAGTCATACACAGGTGTGGATCCAATATATTTAGAAGACAAAGAACTTCAGTTCTTCAGTAAAATGTTTTAGAGGCTTTGAAGCTGCTGGGTGGAGCTGTGAATGCTAGTTGCTATGGGGGATGTTAACATTTCCTTGCGGACCAGTGGAATAGGTCATGCGATTACAATAAAATCAGTAAGCCCTAAATGGCAGCATGCTCATCATAATACACAGTCATGTTTTTGCTGTAGATTTGTGTGTAAACTGAGGTATGGTGTTGTTTGGTTGAAGCAAAGTTATATTATGGAACCAAATAAATATAAATCACTTGATCAGTAATGTTATTGTGGACATTAGTAGACAAGCTGAAATAATAACAATAATAATGCATTTGACTGTAATAAGTTTGGGATAATTACTAAAATATAAGAACAAAAGGTCTGGCCTATGCATGTTGACATCCAGTGAGTGTCTCATAGAGGGGACACTGATTTCTATTCTAAATGTCAGGTTGTATATATACTTACTCATTACACGTCAATCGTTATGATGACAAGGGGGTTTTCAAGGGATGCATAAGCATTTCTTTTCACCTGAACATGGTTTCCCACGAGAACAGCAGAGTCTGTGGCTTTTCAGGTTTCAGAAATAATATGACATACAGTCACATATCTGTCAGTGGATCTTTTTTCGGCAGGACTACAAAGAGATGTACAGCATTGCTAAAAAATTGTGTAACCCAAGATAGTGAAAGACCAGTAGACTAGTTATCTATTAAACTGCTGTATGCCACCTGCTGAGCCCTGAATCTACAACTATCTACACACAGACTATCAAAATAAATTTAAAACAAACAGGATAACACACCTGTAAGGTCCTTCATGTTCTGTTCGTTCATCAAGTAAAGCAAAAAGCAACCATGAATACAGTCGTAGGAGTTTGAATAAGTTAATTAACAGCATGAATTTATTTCAGTGCTAATATTAAAAAGCATTCAATGTACAGGCATACAGTATATACCTTCTGTTACGACTAAACTGACTCTGATCATGTATCAGAATATCAGAAATAATCAAACAGTGTATGTCACTGCCTACATTATGTGTCAGTCATGTATTATATTGTGTAGTATACTATAAAGCCACATTTATAGGACTACACACACGCTACGTATTGTTAAACTTCTTAATTGCAGCATTCTGACAATATTCACCAGGCGCTAAGATTCTCCTTCAGTTTTCCATTCAAGCTTATCACCAGGCTTTTCTTCATGCTCACCGTCTTCCACTTATAATGATATAATTGTGATTTTAGTAAAAGCAGTTTTTGCACACATCAAGGCCATACTCAGGACGGTTAACTACAAAACGATGCCCAAGCAACTCTACAGGAAGTGATGAACTTTCACTTTAGCCAGGACAGTGAAGAGCCTTTATCTCTAGTCGTTCATCATTCTAATCTCTGAAAGAAAGAGAAAAAAAGCACTTTAAATCTACATGCTACATGCATATCAATATATTTATATATTATATAGATGCTCAGATAAAATATGGCTGTACTGTTACTTTCAGGCTGGGACTGTTTTAAAAATTGATTGTGGATTGTGAAAATTGCAAGAGAATAAGAATCTGCGGACCCCTAATTTTTATGCCAGCCACACAATTTTGATTTGTGAGGCAGTCATGTGACCATAAGATATCCATTACACCTGAACAATATCTCACTGTGCATCCATCAGCTTGTCGTGCATGTGTTCTCTGTTACTTAGCACAGAGGAAGTAGTGTGTTCATATGTGTGTGTGGGTGTATGTGGAGGAGAGAGAGAGGTGGGTGACAGAATTAAGACAGAGGTAAGAGTGAGTGAAAAATGTGTGTACGTGTCATTGTATAAACACATATTCGAGGCAAAAAACAAAAACCAAAAAACATGCAGCTGAAGGGAAAACACTACTAACATTACTATTAACATTACTAATTTGTCTAGTAATAAGAGGAGATATTTTTAAAATGCAATTAGCAAAAAGACATATAATTTAAGGTTTATATATGTAATAGTTGATAATATACATGTAATACATGTAATAGAAATGTATTTGTTAGTATTGATTCAGCTAATTTACATCTTGACCTTAGTTTGATTTACTGACAGCTCATGGCCGCGGTTTAAAGATGGTTGCAACACACTTGACCTAGTTGGGGTTTTTTATATATATAAAATGTATGAAGTGGGAAATGATGTCTGCTCAGTGTTTGAAGGGTTTTTGTTTATTGTGGTATTTACAGCTCATAGCGTATATGTAATTACTCAATCTGAGGTGAATAACATTATTTCATCATCATTTCAAACAGGAAAACTTATTAATGAGTTATGTATCACTTTTAGCACTTAGTTCACCCCAGTTCCGCTGAAAATGTACACAACCTCAGGCCATTCGTATTGGAAAAGATTCAGAGACATTTAACACTGTCAGAATGAGAGTCCAAACAGCTGAATAACACATTAATCTACAAGTGATCCACAAGGCTCCAGTCCATCAATGAACAGCAAAAAGCTGCATGTTTGGGATAAACAATAATATTGCATTCTCCAGTCATCTGAATCAGGAGAGAACTATTCACAGACGTCTATGAGTCAGGAGAGTACAGTTCAAGACAAATACGTCAGTGGTTTTTGGAGTGAGAGGACAACAGGGGAGGGACGTTTTTCATTGGAGAAAGCATTATTACAGATTACGTCTTATTTGGCTTCACAAGAGGTTGACTGATTGACAGGATTATTGTGATGCTGTTATTAGCTGTTTAGGCCTGGGGGTGAGTACATTATCTGCATATTATCATGTTATGGTCAACTAGTATTTGTTTTTACCAAAAGTGTAGTTCATAAACCGTAATACTTCAGCTTACTCTGGTAACGTCATCAGACTCTTTTAGTAGCACTGCATCATCATGGCTTAAATTAGCCTGCCTGCTCAAAGTCCCATTTCAAAATGAGTAATATGCAGGCAGACCCAGGTGTCCCCTCGAGAGCCCTAGAAATAGACGGATCTATACACAATGCTGCAGCCAGTCCTAGATCAGAAGGAAGTGGGTTACTCTATTACTCTAACCCTTGCAGCACTCTGTTGTATGGTGATGTTAATACTGCTAAGAGAATTGGCCTATTTCCATTACGCCAATGCACACTAAGCAGGAACTTTTGTGTAGTTATTGGTCATATGGAGATGAATCTTCAGTTTTGTTTAATTCTGGAAGTACTAACAGGTTTGTATTCGGAAAATCCAGGTGAGCTCCTGATCCAGACCAGACAATGAGGCATTAATCAGCTAATGTGAGGAGCCTAATCTAACTCCTCCTTTACAAAGAGGAGCCAAAGCCAGACATAAGCCATCGCATTATGCTCAAATGAGGGCGCTCTGCTTGAATAAACAAAGAACAGAATACAATCTCCTGAAAATTTACCCATGGCCAATTAAAATGGATCCTGCATTTGGGGGTTCTACTGGAAAGCTGCCCTGACCACCCTGTCGCTCAGGGGCTGAGTGGGTCTGAAGTTGTCCCCTAGCATCCCGTCATTGCCTTCTAGAAGCTCTGCTCCTTTGATATGGGACCTGAGACGACGAAACTCCTCAATCTGGGGCAGAGAAAAGTGTTGATGTTAGTTGAAAGAAGGCCAGCATTTACCTGTGCACTGCAGTGGGTGGGTTCGATGTGAGCAAGGGCTCAAATTAATTCTTTCCATAGTGGGCAGTGGTGGGTGAATTCTTAAAAATAAACTGACTGAACTAAATGTAACCCTGGACCACAAAAAAAGTCATAAGTAGCACAGCTATATTTGTAGCAATAGCCAACGATAAGTTTGATGGTCACCATGTGATATTTCAGTTTTTCTTTTTTAATAAATCTGCACAGTGTCAACAATTCTGTGTTTGTCTGTCAATATGGGGTGCTGTGTGTCAATTAATAAAGAAAACAAAATGAACTTAGCAATGATTTTAGCAAATGGCTGCAATATAACAAAGAGTGAACAATTTAAGGGGGTTTGAATACTTTTGATACCCACTGTATAGTAAATATTAACTTTTTAATCGTGTATTGTCATAAAATGTCAACTATATTATCAAAGATATTATAAACATTAATATCTTGACTTTAAGCTGCTATGAAAAAAATGTTTGTGAAAAATGCTGTAGATAGAAATAAAATTCGCTTGACTTAAACATGCCAGAACACTGATGAGTAACTCCATTCTTTTACTTTCTAATGTGAGTGTTGAATGTAGACCATGGGTGCGAACGTCTTAGCTTTTCTATTTTTTTTTCTCTTTTTTGCTCCCATTGTAACTACTTCTTATAATAGTCTGAAGTATTAGTTTGAAGTCATAACATACTGTAAACAGTGTCATATACCCTCTCCAAGTACAAAATGGGGATAACATATCAATGTTGCATGTTGACTTAATCCCAAAAAGAAAGAAATTATATCAAACATGTTATTATACTCATCAAACATAGACAATACCCTGACCTGCTTTCACGTTTGACCTCATAATCAATATATGACTGGCCTTTACTTGAAAGTACCCCTGCTCTGCCAGTCATTGAGATCAAAGATAATGCAGTTGCAGACAAACAGCATATATTGTTTTTCAACTTGATGTATATCACTGTGGTAAACCCCGCTCTGTTCAACTCACGTCAAGTCGGTTTCTGATTTCCCCTTTTATGTGTTTATATCAATTAGTCTTCTAAGAGATGATGAGACATTATGCACTAGTTTAAGTTTTTGAAACTGATATTTGACAGATATATTTTTATTCAGCAAGTTACACTAAATTAAAATGATGAAGTAAGATGTGTCAGTAAAGACATTTATAATGTTAAAAAATATTTAGTGCTAATAATGCATATTCAAAAAGGAGCTCATGGTTAATAAAGTATACATAGACTACAATATAGATAGTCAGTGATTAATATTTTTTCTCCATTGTATTTGTTTCCCTGTGCTATTATCAAAAATGGCAGAACTGAAACTTTTGGCCACTAGTGTATATCCTAAATAACATACACATTTCAACAGTAATAGTAATATTTCATAATAGCTGTGGAGCTGTTACCTGCATCTGAGAGATGGTAAGGGGGTAACGGTAAAGAATCCAGGTGACGTTTTCACTACAGGGTGGTGTGGTTAAAGAGCCCTCATACACCCAGTAATCTCTTAAGAGAGGATCTGAGGAGGGAGACACACCAATGGAGACAGATACACACTGGTAACTACATATAGATGCTGTCAGCAAAGATCAAATATCAAAACATGTAAATAAAATGCAAATATCAGAATATGAATTTACCAGGCAGTAACGTGTTGGGGTTAAAACATGGAATTATTTTTGTCTTTCCCTGTACACACACAAAAACAGACAATTTAGGTCAGAAGCAAGCAAGTCATATTTTTGGGTAAAGTTTGTAGTGACCCAGCTCTCCTAGAATTGTTTCGTAATTCCAAATAAATATATTATGATCCACAAATAAATGTGGATTTGCCTGGCGTTTATATTTGAATCACGTTCCTGTGGATATTTGTTTTTTTTTTTTCAACATTTCTAGCATTTCTAGCGTCAAGACTAACAATAATCTAGCATTGTTTCAGTGCAGCTCTGTACAAGAGAAACTGCACTGATTCTCAGTTCTGGTCCAGTGCTGCAGCAGTATGGATGGGAGTCCTTTAAAACAATAGGTGAAGATAATTACATTGGGTTACGTTTTGAATTACTTTCGGTTGTATTTTAAATTGTGAAACTCTCTTTAAAAATAAATTAGGAAGAATTAATAATCTATATAATGCTACAGATATCCCAATACACTGTAAATAGTTAATAAATATTTCAACATTCCCATAACGTTTAATGCCCTTCTACGTGCGATGAAATTCGTTTACAGTAATCCAGTAATTACAGTAAAGTCACAGGAAGAATGATCTTCTCTACTTGTCATTTCTATATATAAGCTCTATATATAACAATTGTTTCCGGGACAGCACCGGACTTTAGCCCCCGAGGAAAAATGCGGAAGTGACCAATTGTAAGGAAAAACGTGATTGGTTGGAACGAGAATCTGCAACAGCGCTACCTGGCCGGTATCTGATCGGCTTAAGTAGAAGGTGGGTGGAGTCCGTCCATTTGTGAATTAGTTTGCGTCTTGATTCTAGAAATGTTTCAAAATCAAATGCACACAATGCGATTCACATAAAAATGCCAGGCAAAGTTGTGTTTGTAGAATAAAATAAATATTTTTGAGTATATTTTTATTCGCAAATCTAATTTTACTTATTTGTAAACTCCAACTTCTTTGTGGAACTCCAAGATTTATCATGTGAACATGCTTGTTTTTTTTTACATGCTTGTTCGCTTTACATTTATTTGTGGATCGTAAAATATTTATTAGGAATTAGGAAACAATTTTATCTCCATTTTCTCATGCTCACCTTATACTGCAAGTCCTGCAGGACGTCTGTGATGGCCTTCAGCCCAAGGTGTTCCTTCCCAATCTGCAAATTTAGATCACCAATGTCAGCAGACTGCAGAGATGCAAAAAACGTTCTATATTTACTCTACTAATCCCGTGTTTATTTACACAGCACTATAGAGTGGGGGAACTATGATGTCACTGTATGCGAAAACCCTGAAGCGAGTTAGCATTTTAGCACTTCTGTTTCCAAAGTCAATGGAGTTTGGTTAGTGGTTCACGCAAGCTCAATATACTTTCACATTTTATTTTATGACATAAAACACACCAGCTACACCCCACTAGTGATTTTTAAATGGTTACATTTTTTTAAAAATACTGTTGCTAATGTCATCACGCTGAACAGTTTGTTAATTTACAGTATTTTCCAATAGTACTGTATAATTTATAGTTCAGTTAATTGTAGAATCACCAAATAATAGTTTCCACTGTTTTATATTGTTGTTTGACATGTTTTTTTTTGTTTTGAGCAACTTACTGTACTGTATTTATTACACATACCATCAAGACTCAATATATTTCCTGAGTTATCCATAATATGTCTTAGTGACCAAATGCCTTTCTTCCACCAGACATAAATAAATAAGGATTTTCTATTCACCATAATTTTTCCAGATCGACATGTTATGGGGGCTGAAATTATTTTTGAAGGTAATTTTCCAATACAATAGAATTTGTCGATGGAAATCCAAAAGCTTATGGGGAATTTAGACAATTCAAAATCGCAATGTTCAAAATTCAAAATACCTCTTTTTTGTCAAATACCATTATCGCGAGGATATCATCAAGTTCTCGCGAGACCAGTCGCATCTCGCTAGACACATAAACATAGTTATAATGCATTACAAGTCTCATATCTTGCCGTTTCACTTACGTTACTTTAGGTTACTGACAAATACCACTTACAAGTAATAAATTTTTTTTCTCAAGCAGCCATAAAATCAGATATCAGATCAGATGAATGTATAATATGACACATTAGCTTTGAATTTTATTCTGCTGATAAGAAACTCTGCAACTACATGTCATTTTTCAGTGTTAGCTAGCTCACTTTAGTTAATATTAGCCTTAAAGGGTCACAACACCCTAAAACACTTTTTTTGAGTTGTTTAGAGATAAACTCAAATAACACTCAGCACCTAACCACCAACAAGATGTTATAAGGTACTGTGCAGGTCTTAAAAAAAACAATGTCAATATATGAATATATACTATTATTAGATTACATATATATATATGTATATACTGTATATATATATATATTAGTGGTGGGGCGTTGACGGTGTTAACATGCTGCGTTAATGACTCTTATTGTGTGAAAAAAAATATTGCCGTTAATCTATTCACAAAGTTGTGGGTCTATACTATGCAAGCTATGATGACTTTCACCTTGATATTTTATCAAATTTCACTGTAGCCCTATTCGGACGGGACTAGCTTTCTAAACTACTGTACCCGTGAGCTTTGATTCTTATCACCAGTTGTCTGTGATTTTCATGTACCGTTTCAGACGGGACTAACACCTCCATGTTTATTACAGAGGTGAGTCTTTTTTGTACAACTGGGCATCACAGAGATCATAAGTTCATTGCTCCAGTCATTCAGATTGATTACAATTAATCACAAATACCATGGTTAAGCTAAACAGCTAAATGCAGTAAAACCATGTTAATGTGTGATTACTTTAGTTCAACTATTATGATTTTTATTTGTAGTAAAAAAATGTAATTTTGATAATTAAAACATATGTAACCGATTGCAGAAATGAACGTGAGTAATCTTACCTGATACTGATATTACAATAGTCAGTCTTAACAGTTTACATGATCTGGCTCTTT
>JAUCNO010000663.1:11017006-11085098 GCA_032353835.1 Enteromius viviparus
AAGTGGTTCCCCTATGATTACGAGCCAAAGAACCACTTTTAGTGCTATATAGCACCATTTGTTTTTAGAGTGTACCCCTTTAGAAAGAGTGCTTAGAAAGGTATACTGCAGTCAAGAGGACATCTTTTATGGGAAGTCCATGGTTATTATCTAAAGACAAAGGTCTAGTTCTGCTTGTGTTACAACAGTGTGGTTTTGTTGACATCTGTGGATGTGACAGATTGATAAGCAGATCTGTCTCCTATTAAAAATGTATTACTCAAAAGGAGAACCAGACAATAATGCCTATGGATTGATAAGCAGCTTAAGTCTTGTATCAAGCAAGATACAACAAAACATTTTTTCAAACAAAACTTTAACAATATCCATAATTTTCAAATGATTAAATATTCTATTTAAAAACAGTTGATGTGACAATGAAACATGACTCTCTTCCAACTTTTTTGGAGTCTGTTGAGTATTTTTATAATATATAAATAAAATAATTTAAATAAAAATATAAATAATTTATAATATTTACAAAATACAATTAGGCCTAAATTGGTCGATGAAAAGATTATTATAACAGTAACAGATTATTGGAAAAAAAATTTATGGAGAGACTTCTATTCATCCGATTTTGAGATGTGGGCATTGCAAATGTTTTGGCAGGTAAATAGGGGCTTTCACACCTTTAATAATTCCTAGGACTATTGAGGGAAATACCTGTTTTTTGTTTAGCATTGCAGTGACTAGGAACAGATTTAGTTCTATGAACTCTGTTTGAGGGAACCTAATATGCTCCTACTTCAGAGTAGAGTCTAAAACAGTTTTATAACGACTGTTGGTGACGTTGGAATACGCTAACTGGCCAAACACATACAAAGCCCCAGGATTTTTAAAAAGCTGTGTAATCATGACAAGACAAAAGTGAGGTTGCAGGGGTTAGTTTAAGTGGACTAATTAAATGAAGAAGTCCTATAAGTGTCACCTGTCACCACGTGTCCAGTTCGAGCCAGAGCCCTTTTTGTGTGGAGTTTGCATGCCTCATGTGTGTCAGTGT
Organism: Enteromius viviparus; assembly: GCA_032353835.1. Classification (NCBI taxonomy): domain Eukaryota; kingdom Metazoa; phylum Chordata; class Actinopteri; order Cypriniformes; family Cyprinidae; genus Enteromius; species Enteromius viviparus. The sequence continues at coordinate 11,018,049 of JAUCNO010000663.1, forward strand.
GGGTTTCCTTCACAATTCAAATACACGTCTTATGCAAAGATCTATATACATAATGTTTTTTTTTTAATCTAATGCTGACTTTACTATAGTATAGCTAACTACTATAAACAAATGTGTTTTTGAAACTGGAGAAACTTCAACTTTGCTGTTTCAAAGTTGTTCTGGATGCTTATTCCACAACGGACCCTCAGGAGTTCACTCACTTTCACTTTCAAGATAACACATCACTAACATTATACGTTGTAAGGTGTCTAGAGAGCACGATGTTTAAGGACATAGCGTCCCTCTGCCCTCTCGACGAACATTGCCCTGACACACAGCGGTTAGGTGAGTGAACTTCCGGTGGAGTCCACAGCCTCCTCTGTTCTGCGTGCGTGGCGAAGGCGGGACGCGTGACGTAGGCCGGCTGGAGCTCGAGGTGTTTATTGTTCCTTCCCGTCGAGGAGAGAAAAGGGCTGGCTTAACGGAGGCATATATCACACACACTTTCCCTGCGGTTTTAGCTTCAAGGAGCCATTTTAGTAAGGCCAAGACAGGTTGATACGGGACCGGTTGGCCATGGCGTACGCGTATCTCTTCAAATACATCATAATCGGAGACACGGGTAAGCAGCGACGCCGAGCCTCTTATTTCCGCAGTGCTGGAGTCAATGACGTGGTTCAAGCAGAGGCGCAAGGGGTGGGAGGACTGACAACCTGTTTTTCTCTGTCTTTCTCTCCATCTGCCTCATTAGCTCTTAGCATTAGTATTATCGCATACGTAAAGTCGTTTCCTAAGCGTGCGTTTCGTGTCACAGCAGCGGTGTGCGGTTATAAGGCTGTCACGGTCTTTTGTTTTCGCCTGGGTGGGGGGAGGTAGCAGGCAAGCTAACCGCTGCTTCACATCAGCTGTCTGCCTCAATAACAACAGCATCCTCGCTTTCTATTAGCATGACATGTTGAGCGAGAAAGCGACATGCTGTATACGTGTCAGTGCTTCTAGCCAAGTGTCCGCTTGCATTGCAAACATATTCTTTTTAACCCAACTAAAGGCCACAACAGCCTGGCTAATGTTAGTTAGCCAGCGTCGCTAGCAGCTATTTACTCTTTTCTGAAAATGGCGTTGGCTCATCAAAGTAAAAACACGTTTAATATGCCATTTTTCTTGCAATGCAGTATCACATTGATCAGTCAGGTTCATACAGTTTGTGTTTTGATGCTGGTAACCCCGTATAATTGTGGCCTGCTAGTGTTCTCACCAGATTTCTGTCACTGTAGGCCTGTCCCCCAAGAGATACGGCAACAGCAGAAATATGAATTTCTTCCTTCAAAAGAGCGATTCTGTCGTTCAGTTCCACACAGTTATCTTTTGCACAGTATTAATAGTTTGCTAGACAACAACATAAACACGTTAATATAAGGCTAATGATGTTTAATGCCATCCAACATTGTTCATATGATTTTTGCATCCCGTTTTTTCCAGGTTACATCTTTTATTTTCAGACCCACTTTGTATTAAGTGTCTTTAACTAACCACATACTACATTAACTATTTGATACAATGTATTCAATGTGCACAGACATGTTTTATGTTAAGTTTGTATTATAAAAACAAAAAAAACATTCACAATTAATTAAACCGTAGAGTAATGTTTGAAGTAACTTTTGTAATTACACGGTTGACACCACCAGTACACATTAACCTAAATTCCATAAAATCTTTCTCTCTCTCTGTATATATTGTCTTGAGTACACTTAATATAAAGTAGGCCTTTTCCCCAAATAATGCATTTTTCTTCCCCCACATATGATAATCTTATGCTCAGTGTTTTTCTACTTTGGTATGGACTTGATTCAGTTGCAGGACCGACGTTGTAGGGAGGATAAGGAAAGAAGACTTATTTGTCTGCTTGCTTAAATGCATCTTGAAACTGGGGTCTTTTGTGCTGCAAATGTGACTAAACAAGCTTTTCATCGACAGAATAATAGGTAGGATTGCTTTGTTTGCAGACAAGCCTCTTTCCTGCCTCATGTGGAGACTTACTGTAGGTGGTGCGCAACATTTTTTGGAAAACTTAAAAATGTTTTATGTCTTTTTCTTTCGATCTAAGAGTGTCTGTCGGTCTGAGAATGCTAAATAAATGAGTTAAGGAGTAATGCACCTCAAAACTATTTTACTTGCCCCTTTGGGCATTTCAAACTTTTATGACTTTCTTCTGTGGAACGTAAAATAAGCATCATTGATCAATTTGAGCATCATTGACTTCTATCATATGGTCTAAAACACAAGTCAAAAGAAAGTCAGTCATACAGATTTGGAACAACATGAGTGCGAGTACATTTTTGGCTGGAGTATCCATTTAATCTTGACAACTATGCCTTGGGACAGTTTGTGCTATAACATCTGATGACCTGTATGTTACGAAGGCACTGCACAGACACTTCTAGAGTGATTTTCTTCTTTTTGTATCAGGCCTTGGACTGTGATCAAGTCAAAACCAACCATCATAGACTCTTCTATCCCTAATGCTTTTCACAAAATGCTCAACAGCAGTAAAATTGGCTTGTGACAGTCAGTTTTTAGGCAGTTGTGTTTGTAAAAGTGATGTGTAAACAGGCTTGTGCCTTTGCATGTTGCTCAACCCAGGTCAGATGATGCTCAACTGCAACTTGATCTCGCTGGTCATTACAAGGCATCGTGAGATTTCATCTAGCAGCTTCTGTGTTCATGCTTAAGGTGTTTGCAGTGTTAAAACTGGCAGAGGTTTTACCAGATTTCTAGGACAAACTACTTTTTATATTTGTATAAATCCATTCAGCTGAAACTTCCATTTAGTTACCTACATCTGAGAATAAAATAAGTATATGTAACGCTGGACCACAAATTAAGTCGCTGAGGTATTTATAGCAATAGTCAAAAATGTATTGTTTGGGTCAAAATTACTGCCAGAAATAGTTATCCATGTAAAGATCATGTTGCATGAAGATATTTTGTGGATTTCCTACTGTATCTTTTGATTAGTAACATGCGTTGCTAAGAACTTCATTTAGACAGAATGATTTAAAAAGATTTTCTCAGTATTAAAATTTTTTGGCCTTAGGTTTCAGATGTTTAAATAAGTGTATGTCTGACAAAGCTTAACAAACCATATATCAAGATATATTTTTGAACGACCTATGATTGGTTTTGTGGTCTAGGGCCACGTATGTGATTGGTTTGACATATTTTTTCCCCTCTCTCTGAAAGTGGTGCATGCATATTTGCAAACTTGTTTCAACCCTTTAAACCAAAACCAACTCCTCCCTATTAGTCAGATTTCAGTTAATGGTCATGACTATAACCGCATAGATATAATTCTAGATTAAAGTGATAACATCCTGCTTTTCACCAGATTATTTACATTGTCACAGTTATTCACAAGAGACTATACAAAAGTCAACAAGTTATTGTACATAATAGTTACTATATTATTCAGTATGTTGAGTCAGTGTAGTCTGCACATGAGCAACATTGTGTTGTCTCCGTGCATCTCTCTTGTGAGCGCTCTTTGAATGCTGCTTGTTTGCTTCTCAACAGCTGTTGCTCATGGTAACGCCTCCTCCTAATGTCATAAGCATTTAACCTGTTTTCGTATCATGGCAGATCTTCTAATCTCATTTTGGGGATGGGTTTATTCAGATACGCCAGTAATATAAAATGTCCTAAGCTGATAATTATACTTGATTCAGTTAACATAGTTCATTAAATATCGAATAACATTCATGGAGCAGGTATTATTTTGTTAATACGAAACAAGTATATATTTTAAAGTACTGGGGGAAAAAAATAAATGTGATGTTTATATATATATACATTTTAGTTTTTGATCAACATTACACGCTGAAAATTTAATAAGGTAGACATCTTTGTTTTTGTTATATATCCATCAGTTAAGTGGTCTTCAGTGCTGTATCAAACTCCTCTGTCCTAATGTGCGTAGCTTTAATTATTTCCCTGATATTGATCTCCATGCACAAGTTATTTATTTTATTCTCATTCAATTTAGCAGCAGTGATGAGATGGTTTTACAATGGCTTTAATTAAACCTTGTATGTTTATGTACATTGTTAGGAATTAAGATGAGAGGGGAAGGCCTATTCTATGCACACAACAGAAATAACCCTGTCACTTTTTAAAAATGTTCAATTATAGCCTGATTTGATGTAACGAGAGAGAGCAGATGTATAGGCCTGAGGCTAATTGTGGCTATTCACGTGTGACCCTCTGTGTTTGCTTTGCAGGTGTGGGGAAGTCGTGCCTATTATTACAGTTTACAGATAAGCGCTTTCAGCCAGTGCATGATCTCACTATCGGTAAGGCTCTTTTAACTCAACCACATATTCTCTCATTAATTAAAACAGCAGGAATGGGTCTCATTAGCACAGGAAGCAGACTGGTGCCTGTCTCCTTCAAGTGTTTTTGTAAGAAACCCTCTGTAAGCACATAATAGAGAAATTTGTGGTTTGGATAAACAGGCTCTATGTATTCAAATTTATTGAAAGTTGGCATTTGATAACTGTATTGTCAAGTTGTTTTTATATCACTAATGCTTTATAATGTAAGATCAGTACTACTGATTAATAGTGTTGAATCCAATCTAAGGTGATGCGTTTAGTGCCCTGATGAGTCACGAATCAAGCCCTGTGTTTATTTGTCTCGACAGGTGTTGAATTTGGAGCGCGAATGATCACTATAGATGGCAAACAGATAAAACTTCAGATCTGGGATACGGTAAGAATCAAATTGTGTTGATTTTTCGTGCACTTTATTTGTGTAGAAAATGCTGTTACTGTTTTGGTCTGTTGCTTTAAATCTCTGTGTGGTTGAGGTTGGTTAGCCCTTAGTAAAAGATGTTACTATGGCTGATATATGAAACTAACACAGTTCGAGACAGTTGTTGTTGTTTCTGTGGGAATGTGCATTTCCTGATCAGGCAGATTTGGCCATGCAAAAATGCTAATGCAGCAATATGCCTGAGGCTGCTCGTGGGAGTTCAATTCTACTGCCAGGTCGCTTTGAGCCTGTCACATGACATTGAACCTAAATGTCATGTGACTAATGACTATAGAGACACAAGAAAATGATGCCATGACAATGCTAGTTACCACCAAAACAAAGTCCCATTTAGTTTACTAGTAACTATCATGAGCTCGGCGGTCAATATCGCCAGACCAAGAGAAATGTACCAACTTTTAACTTTCTAAGTGCCCTCCTAAAATGATTAGCTGTAAGCAGAATAAACCTTAATCTCTGGCTTCGTCCACATGCTCTCTTTCTAAAGCCCTGCCCTCCAAAGACATGTCAACAAACCTGATGTCATGTTCAGAATGATTTCCAGGGAGAAAATGTTTCTAACTAGTTAATTTTTATGCTGTGGGCTGCTCACCTGGCCCTTTATTTATGGTTTACAGCAGCTGTGGCTACCACAAAACATCACTACCTTTAAGTACCAGCCAAAACAGTAAAAAGCTTAAATTTAGGATATAATCTCCTTTTCAAAAAGTAGGTACAATATTTTAAGTCTTTACACACTCTCTTTAGTCTTTGCCTCATATGTTCCCCAAGTCTGCATTTATTTAATCAAATATTGATAAAAACTGCAATATTGTAAAAAGTAATTAATATAATATATTTTAAAATGTAATTTGTTCATGTGATGGTCAAGGTGAATTTTCAGCATCATTATTAATGTCTTCAGTGCACATGATCTTCAGAAATCATCTAATATGCTGCTTAAGAAACATCTGAAGAAATCATGATGCTTTTTGTTCCCCCCAAAAAAAACAACTGATAGAATATGTGAAAGAGTAACATTAATTTAAAGTTTTTTCTTCTTTTCGTCACTTTTTATCAATTTAGTAATTTCCTTTAAAAACGCCTTATTCAACACGTTAAAAGGTTTTCTTTCCTTTTTTTCTGTGATTACAGCTGCAGATCTTCATAGGGAAAGACATAAAAGAATTTTTTGAGTGAATCACACATTTCATGTCTTTCAAAATATGCCTCCCTGAGAAATAGTTTATTTTTATAAGCATTCCTTGTGATTGAGCATGATTGCTTTAAATAACACAGCTCAGATAGTCTCAAATCTAGATGGATCAGTGCTTTGCCATATGTGTATATATGTTTGTACAGTACAGCATCAATATTTTGACACATTCAGGAGCAGACTTGTATAAGAAATGAAGTTATGAACAAAGTTGATGAAAGATAAAGTGCCAGCTGCACATAAGCATTTTGCCCAGCAGAGGGAGACGATGCATCAATGAAATTCAATCCATGCTATTGTGTTCATAGCACAAACATTTGTTTTATACATCAATGTCTTGTTTTTTCTTTTTCTACAATTGTGTATATACTTTTTAAAAAACCAATTAAGCTATGTACACCAGTTTTATTTTTAATGACATCTCTGCATAAGTTAAAAGAAGGCATGTTAAACATTAAATAAGATGTTTTCCTCATTATCAGCAGTTTGCGTGGGTGAGGCTATCTTATGAAAAATCCAGAGTCTGGATAATTAGGGGTAATCACGCAGCGGTTGTTCAGTGTGGTTTTGTTGCTATGATGTCACCTAGATGCTAGCATGTCTTTAAATGCACCGTAAATAATTTATTTCAAGGTTATTTCAACAAGCTGTGTGATAAAGCTAGAGAAGATGGGGGAGTGTTGGATGAAGTAACAGGAGAAATCTGCATGTCTGGCCTTCCTGTAACCTTTCACTTCAGCAGATGGCAGGCATAACGGTGTCATTCATCATTTATTCACAATGGGCTCCATTAACTCTAATGTTAACAGCTGCCCTGGGGAATGGGTTATTGAATTCAAAAATGTGCTCCTGGCTTATTTGCCTGCTGTCAAAGGGGCTGGGTTGACCAGAGGCCATCTTACACTGTGACACGCCGATGAACGGTGACGAGCGGTTTGGACCGGAGTCACGCTCTGGAGAAGCATTGTGGGATGGTGAGACGGTGGTGAGGAAACACTGTGGTCTTTTGGAGCTCGAGTTCCCAGGGCAACAGCAGCCTAGAGGGACTGTGGTGAAGATAGTTTACGCACAGAGTGAAGACGCAAAATACCCAGTGGACATTGTTGGCACCTGATTGTTCCTCATAAACAGGCTTTTACTAGTGGTGTGATCCCTGTATGTGTGTTTCAGGCCGGACAGGAGTCCTTCCGCTCAATTACCAGGTCCTACTACAGAGGTGCAGCTGGGGCTCTGCTAGTTTATGACATCACAAGGTAAGACCCAACTCGCACAACTCTCATGTTTCTGTTTTGCTGTATTGCTTTACTATCTTGTCTGCTCTTGATTCAGTACTTCACTAGAAGTTGTGCACTGCTAGTTTGTTATTGTTTTTTATTTAGTTGGGTGGATGTTTGTTATATTTGCAGAAGGGACACCTTTAACCACTTGACAACCTGGTTAGAAGATGCTCGTCAACATTCCAACTCTAACATGGTAATCATGCTCATCGGAAATAAAAGGTATGTGTACATTTTAATTCTATCCTTTATATTATTAATAATATAATATCTAATGCATCAGTTTACATTGTATTTACTCAGTTTAGGTTTTCCATTTTCAATATATATATTTTTGTTGACATGGCTTTTTGAGAAAGCATGAATTTTGGCTAATGCTAATCTCAGATATTAATTTGGTCAAATATCAGCATTTGCTTGGGTGATATATAGGTAACTAATATGTAGAAAATGCTACACTATTATTTAAAAATATGAGGCCGGTTTCCCGGATGGGGATTAGATTAAGCCAGGACTAGACCTTTGCTAATGTAGGACATTAAGGAATTTTTAAAAACATGTCTTACAACAATGCATTATCTGTGAGCATTTTAAGACCAAATAATGGCAATAATGTATTTTAAGATATTTCAGTGCAAGCTTTTTCCAGTTTAGACAGCTCTTAAAATTTATTTTAATCTAGGACTAGTCTTAGACCCTGTTTGGGAAACTGCCCCATGATGTCTTTGTGTTTATTTATTTTGTTAATGAAATTAATACTTTTTTTTTCGTCAAGGACATTCATTAAATAGATATATATATATATATATATATATATATATATATAAACAATTTCAAATAAATGCATCTCTTTTTATATTCATCAAATAATCCTGAAAAAATATTGCCATTTCCACAACAATAATAAGCTGTTTTGAGCATTGTTAATAATACGAGATTTTTGTTTTTGAAGATCAAATCAGCATATTATCAACATAGTGACATTGAAGATTGGAGTGATAGCTGCTGATAATTCAGCTTTGCCATGACTGAAGTATTAAAGACTTATAGGGCCAGTTTCCCGGTTAGGAATTAGATTAAGCCAGGACTAGACCTTTGCTAATTTCAATAGTTAAATTTTTACTGCATTCCCATTCAAATAAATGCAGCCTTTGTGAGCATAAGAAACTTTCAAATAACAAACTATCTGAGGCCAAACTTCTGAATGCTGTTTTTTTACGGTCTGGTGTAATCAGAATTCAAATCTGATCTGTTTTCTCATGGCAGTGATTTGGAGTCACGGAGAGAGGTGAAGAAAGAGGAAGGCGAGGCCTTTGCCAGAGAACATGGACTGATCTTCATGGAAACTTCTGCAAAGACCGCATCAAATGTAGAAGAGGTGAAACCGCACTTGTGTGGCTTAGAGGTCTTCAGTGCTCATGTCGTGATTTATGTTTGGCTTCTTGTGTGAAAACACATGCACATACATGCATATAGATAACACCCTTGGGACACACAGACTGGGGAGAAAAACATTCGGATCTCTGCAGTGGAAGCCAAGAAGCTAAAGCAGGGCTTAGAGCCGGCTTTAAAAGAATGGGGGTGTTAAATTGTGGAAGTCCCTCCCCCATCCTCCCACTATAAGACGCCTCAATGATTAATTTGTCTCATTAGTGTCGTGTGAATTCTCCTGACCCTTCCCCCCCACCCCTTTATGACGTTTCAATCTCCTATTTAAGGTTCATGCATATTCATAGATTCCCTGCCACACACACATGCACGGATATGAGTGCACACATCTGCGGCACTCGCTCAGCCATCTCTTTCTCTCTCTGTGGTAATTGAGCCGCAGAGGACTGATGGCTCTGGAGAGCTGAGAGGCAGTAGCACCAAAAAAAGCAAAGCTGCTCTGTTAATTAGGCTACAAAGTGCCAGTAGCAGGGCTTAACACTTTAAAGGTGAGCCATGCACACGGCCATGTTTATTTTCTCTGGGTGACCAATGTGTGCTCCATTCCAATAACAATAGACAACATCACTTTCAGCCAGATGGGGGCACCAACCATCAACGGTACAAACTCCCGACTTTTTGAATATGTCAGGCTGATCTAATTTATTCATGAATTATATTGATTCCAGTATGCGGTATTGTTTTGTGTCCAATATTGGCTGTATTTTGCATTGGTCTCATTGGGGTTCTGTTTAGCAGCTTAAGCAATTGAAGGATGGCATTTTAATCACAAGGATAACATATGGCTCTTTTTGTGTTTCAGGCATTTATCAACACGGCCAAGGAAATTTATGAAAAGATCCAGGAGGGAGTCTTTGATATAAACAATGAGGTAACCCATATGACAAGGAAGCACATTCTTTGTTTGCTGTTACAAGTTTAAAATAATTGGGTCAAGAGGACTTCCTGTAGCATTACACTGAAATCCATTATGTATGGTTTGGTGGGTAGATTCTGAAACTTTCAACACAGGCTTGCTGATTTCCCTATTTAATATACAGAGATTATTAACCACTGAAAAGTAAACACAAACGCTCTGTGACTAGCTTAACCAATGATGTGAATTCTTGGGTTGGACTGAATGATCATCCAAACTTCTTTTAATTAATTTAATCACAGTTCGAGTAATTATAGTACATGCAACTACTACTGCTAATATGACAAACACTTGTTTTTTTTTTTTTTTTAAAGAGGTTTAAAAAATGGCTAAAATCATATCCAAGAGTCTCACATCGGATGGTTGATACCCTTTGCACTGTGGGGATGTTTTCCTACAGTAGCCACATTGTTGTCCTCAAATCTATGCAAATTCAGATGTAATGGCAATGGAGCATAGCAGTTATTATTATACAGGTTTGCATGTGATTGCAGGCATTGTAACAGCCGCTAAAATGTTCGGAAATGTAATAGTAGTGAATACTTGCACAATTACAAGTGCATGTACAACTGAAATGAGAGGAAGGAGCAGGAAGATGACTTACCGGTAACGCAGATGGGCTTCAGGGAAAGCTCCACACAAGCCCTCCGGCCCTTCAGTTTCTCTCTATTGGCCGGTAGCCAAAGCGTAAATTCCTCACATCTTGTAAGTTATGGCCAATTTGATGGAGGTGAGCCCACTGCAGCTATTTTACTGCAGTAGTAGGAAAGTTTTTTTTTTTTTTTTTTTTTTTTTAAGTTTAGGCACAGTGTCCAAACCGCATCAGCTGATAGAGATCCTGGCCAGGAACCTCAAGGCTCACATGTGAGCTCACCCCAGATCACTATAAATCAGATTTGGCGCAATGTAGTTTCCTGAGAACGTTACAAAAGCGCAGCCTCTCTACGGCGTGTCGGTTTTGAACGCGAGCCCGCTTAAAGGGAAAAGTTGGCACGGAGAGACCTTTGTGTGATGAATGAAAGTGCCACTAGCTTGGGTGTGTGTGTTTTTAAAGCTCTGGCAGGTTTCCCTGCGTCTCTTGTGTTACCGCTGGAATAACACTCCAGAGGTTCTCCTGCCTCAGTGCTGACAAAAGCGGCCCACTAATTCAGGCCTACAGGGGCTGGTATTTTCTGCATAATACAGCGTTATGTGACAGTACTAAATCACCATCATTTCACATGAGCTCTTTTAACTTTTGTGAGGTCTTGTCATCAGAAATGGAAATGAGGGTTTAGGTGTCTCACGTGTGATTTTTATTTGCGTTCGCAGGCTAACGGCATCAAGATTGGACCCCAGCATGCTGCCACCAACTCCACGATGGGCGGCAGTCAGGGAGGACAGCAAGCCGGAGGGGGCTGTTGCTGAGCACTACCCTTTACCCTCCAGTCACTTCCACGTCTCCCTCCGCCCCTTACGTTTCTACTGGACTGGTCGGGCTCACTAACATTTTCTTAACCTCCCACAGCCCAGGCCCCGGATTCAAATCATATGTTAGATGGCTGCCCAAAACAATACAACAAAAAAATATTTATAAGTCTAGGTCCTCTTCAAACCTCCTGACAAACTCCTGAAGCCTGTTTGGGCTACAGCAGACATTATATGGTTACTAGTAAAGAAAAAGACAGGAGCTTTGGAGTTATTATGGTAAATATATATTCATGTTTGTTTCTCAGCAAGTTGTCTTTTTTGTTTTGTTTTGTTTTTTGCCCATTTGACTTCAAGCTGAACTGTATTAAACACTACAAAGTCATCTATAGTATTTTAATCAGTTTATGTGGGCGAATTCAATGAAAACTGTGGTGAACCCTGAAGTCAAAATAAAAGGAACGTAGAGCTGGTCTAAAAAAGGAACAGCTGTTATCAAAGTGAAGAAGTTAAAAGAAGAAGAAAAAAGCAGGACTGTTTTAAATCTGTATTTATCATTCACATTCTGTATATATAGTTATCATTTCTTGCTTTGGTGTACGTTGACCGAGCTAGAATTCTGTACTGAAATTGCTTCAATTCCATACTGTATGAATAGAGCTTGAAACTGCAGCAGTATTGCGATATTTTCAAAACCGCTTCGACATCCATTTTAAGGTAATCTTTTACTTCATTTATTTTAGTTTGGTCCTGCCATCTGCCTTGACTCCTCGTATCCGTGCCCCCAATCCTCCTCCCTGTATAGAAACTCTGGCTCTATATTCCTATTTTAATGCCAAATTTGTGTTTACCTGAGTTCTAAAATTATGGCTTCAGATATGGATCACATCTCCAGAACTAGATCTGCAGTTTGCCTTAAAAGATTTTGGGACTTCAAAAAAACAAACCCAATAACATTCATGTTCCACAGGATCATTTCAGTAATTTCGTGCAATTGTGTATTGCAAATGATAACGCTAGACTCACTTATCCATTAGACAGACACTCACGCATACATGCCTATACCTATATATCCATACAAGTTGTCACATATGCATGCATTTGTATGCATATAAATATATCTTTTTGTTTTTTCCTTTCTTCAAAGTTAATTTTCTCCAATGCAGTCGCTGTGTAAAGTCCGTGCAGATCCACATTAATTTAGGTGTCTGAGTGATTGTGTAAAGACTTGCTTTCTCTTGGCACTATGTTGTTAATAGATATATGGTGAACATCTTGTCTGTTGTGAAAGGGGTGTGATAAAGCCAAACCTGGAGTAACTTTGTGACCCTCGACTTTATTTGCTGTGTTCTCAAATTAAATGCTATCACGAAAAAAAATATAATAAAACCTTCTAAACTCAGTTGGTTTGTGTTTCTTTTTCTTTTCTTTTTTCTTGTGCGACGGGGCTGGTTTTGTAATGGGTTGCATATGACAAACTTTCCGATAAAATATATATTTGCTGTTTTCTTACTAGCAATGTCTATTTTTTTTAGTATAGAAAATGAGCTGAAGTGAAATTATCTGATAATGCATTTTCTAACCACAACGTATAACAAAGCATTGTGTGTGTGATGGCGCCAGAGGAATGCCACAACCCATATGTGTTCACGTGCATATAGATCTGACGTAAAGATCAAAGGCAGGCCTGAACATCCGGGGTACCGCCGCCAGCAGGGATTGGCTGGTTAACGAGACAGGTAAATTCCGCTTGTATATGTATAGCTTGTATAATTGTTCCAATAATTGTAAAGTTGTGCATAGAACAGCAACCAGCGCATATTAATTGTCTTGTTTAGTTCTTTTAACTGTTAAAGAAAAATGATTCACAGAAGTCTAGTAAAATCCATTTAAATACTATGTGCACACATTTGTTTATATATAACAGCTGCAGAGCTTCTCTGTCAGCACAGACTTGTTTTAAAACACAGAATAAGATATCACGGTTTTATAATTACGCGAAATGTTCTTTCATCTACTATGTTAGATAAAACGAATAATGACGTTATAAAGTTTTTTTAAAAAAACTTGAAATACTGAATGAAAATATTAAAGAATTGTATATGTATATACAACGAAAGATTGCATTATCGAAACAATACGTTTCGCAAAAATGTTTATAAAGACCTGGAAAGTAAAAGAAAAAAAAGCACTTGCGTCACAGCCCTGCGAGGTCACTCACGCGCACGCATGTTTATCCAGCAAGTCATGCACGCGCCCCCTGTCTGTGGAAGGTGAGCGAGCGCGAGAGTCTAGAGGAGAGGACACGAGCCTGGATCGATCGGATTAAACTCGAATTGAGTGAAATTAACACAAAGGAGAGAAGCAGAGTCGGCGAGGACGGGACGCCGAGACGCCGACTTCACCGAAAGAATTTGAATTTCGACAGTTTTTCGCGTATTTAAACGGATTTTCGGGATATACGAAGAGGAGTTAATTGGGTGAAAACCCTAAACTGACCCGCGTTGAGTAGGGTAAGGAATCGCCTTTCTTTCTAACGATACAATACGAATCCACCGACTTTATTAGTCGTACACAAACTTATTAGATGGTTTCAAAGGTTTTTACCATTGTTGTACAAATATACCCGTACTTTCATTGTGAGAAAAGTGTTTTTGAGCGTACATTTAACTTGTTTTCTATCACGGTGGTACCAGCAGTATAAACAGTGTTTGAAAAACAGCGAAAAGTTGTTTTGAATCAAACCTTCACAGAGAAAACAGAAGCCGCACGCTAGATTTTCCGTTTCTTTGTATTTTAACTTACCGAAGAATCTCAAAGTAGCTCGAGCACATGCTAACATTAGCTCGTTTAGCTCACGCGCACTGCATTGTATAGAGCCGCACTGATCCCTATAGGAGTGGAAGCGACAAATATGCTAGTTAAATTGCGTACTAGCAGTTAATCTTCTTCAAGGTCTAAAACAACGTTTATATTCTTTATATCCTTCACAAATCGCAAAAACAATTTTTTTTTTCAAAATCACATAAAGTGAGCGTTCGTTAGCAAGCTAATTGTTGAGACACGAGGTGGTTTGAACGTAGAGGTGAGTCATTGGCCGAGCTGAATGAGGGAGATCCCCGACCCCTAGTATCAACAATTTCACTCAAAAATAGTTTTCGAGCGAATAAAACTGCACGCGAGAATAGCATCAAAGTTGTTGTGCTTGAGCTCTTCGCTTGTGACACTGAATGATGCTCGAAATGAAACAGAAAAGCGAGTCGGAAAGTGCGCTCGTCCGAAGGACAATATAGATACCGGGTAAGGTTGCTTGAGGCCAGATGGTCATTCCCTCGTTTTCCTTATTTATTCGTTTATATGAGTTACAGCTCTGGCGTGTTATACTACGAAGAATTCATAGATGTGTCTTGTTTTCTGGGCTGGGGGATTGTTGTGATTTCTATCGTTTGTTCGGCTGTGAGAAGTGCGCTGGAGAGGCAGGCGTGCGCAGAGGTAATTAGCTGCTTGGAAGTGGCCGATCTGCTGTAGGAGACGGACAGCGTCGACTTCATTGTCTCACAACAAGCTAACCTGCTAGCTGGACACAACTCATCTCACATTTCTTTTGTCTCCTTTGCCCCTCAACAGGTAGACTGCTTTTTAAGGAAGGGGGGATCGGACGATACTTAATTTGAGGGGAACTGGGAAAAATGCACCTGTTTTATTATTGGACGAGTTTCCGTGTTTTCAAAAGTTTTCGATTTTGTTGTTCTCGAACAGTCGAACAGCTTTCAGTGTGTTTTGTGTGTGTGTATATATATTAAAGCTTCACACGAAACTTGAAAAGCAGCTGCTTCGTTTACAACATTGTGAATCTGGGACAATTCTAAAGCTAATTTCTAATGTATTCTGCGTCACTTTATAATGCCCTTTTTACGCGCGTTCTTATTTTGTCGTTTAAATGAACTTTATTACGAAATATCAAGTTATTCAAAGCGCTATTCGAACTTACAAACTCGCAAAGAATCGTTTGAAGATGGTATTGTCGTTGTCTCGCTGCCTCTCAAGTCTTTAACCTAAGATGGCAGCTTTTAATGTGTGTCGGTCCACTCTGAGCAGATATGTAGCCGGTATGGCGGAGCACAGATGTGAGACTGCTTTGTAGTCGCTTTAGGCTTTTCATCTCGCTTGCCTTTTCTTGTGGTTGCCGGGGCTTGTTCACTAGTTGCATCAAATCGAAAAGTCAAGTGCCGGTTCCTCTTTTGTCCTCAGAGAAAAGTTTGAATCCAACATGTTGTTCCCGTACACATTTCGTATCTAGTACAAAGTCGCTTACAACGCATAACTTCGCCCTTATCGAAATACTGGAGTGATTTCAGAGAAAACATTATTTGCGTGAGTTACACAAGCTTCAGAATTGTAGTTCACGTTCAGAGAAATTCTAATCGATACAGAATATTTAACTCTTTGAGCTAACTGGATAGCAACTTAGCTCTCATAACCATTTTTAACACTTTAAACAAACGAGGAGATCATTTAATGTCATTTTATTAATGCCTTTGCCAAATCAAATACTAATACTTGCATTGTCACAACTACAATATTTTGTGTGATGGCATATTTTGCTGAATGTAGTTTATAATTTAAGTTCTTTGCCTACAATATACATAGAATATACAGGTTAACAAACTATGAAGCGTAATAAATGGTGTTGTTTTGGTAGCGGTATGCTTTACCTTGGCCTTTAGACACTTTAATTCAATTTAGATATTTGTAGATTCATATTATATGCCTGAATAAAAGTTCGAAAAAGTCTCCTTTGAGCTTTGAAGATACAGTGAAAATGAAATCGATCCCATACTTGTAGGAAGCGCAAAAATAAGTATAAATCAGATTACTATTTTCAATTTAACAATTAGGTTTGTGCAAACCGTCCTGGTTCTAACTAGTCAATCACTGGCTTTAGATGTGGGTCAGGCACCCCCTGCGTTGACACATGTGCGCACAAACACTGGTATTGGACGGTGCTTTCAAGGCTGGTATTTCAGTTATCTGACAACGTGCTTTCAATCTACGCCAGGAACAGCACCGCTGTGTGCAGGCCCTTACCCTCCAACCCCTCCTCTCTAGCCGTGGGTTAGCAGGAGGGCTGCAGTGGCCTGTTGTGCTGCAAAACAAGCAGGCTTTTTCCACTTCTCGCTGACCATCCCCCTCTTCCCTGCCACACAGAAGATGGAGGAACAGTTTCAGATGAATAGCTTGGAATGGATGAGTCTTCTAATATTCAAATGAGAGCTGCTGGACTTTAATGGCTGAAGCGGTTTCTCACTGAGTTTAGATAAATTGTAAGTTTTCTAAATTTAGGGACTTTTTTTTTTTTTTTTACGCAAAGTTTTTATTAGCCTTTTTTTGTATGGGCAGAAAACAGTGGTGGAAATGATGTAAAACAATATCCACAGTCTACCATTTAAGCTGCTCTGTCAGTATTATATTAGACCTTTCAAAATATCTATAGACACTTTCATAATCACATCCGCTGTTAATATTGGCATGCATGCAATTCATGCACGTTTTGTGCCATTTCCCCATTTTTCTTGTGTGTGTGTTAAACAAAGCAGCCTTTTTCCACTCGTATAACAACTTGCTGCTTGCTCCATATTCTCCGAATCCTCAGGCTTTTTGGTAGCAGATTTAATGTAGTAATTCCCTTCAGGTCACTTTTTATGTCACACGTGGCTACAGGCAGTCATCAGAGCCTCAGGATATACAACCTTAAAATCAGCAGCCCTGAGGGAATGTCAAAGACTTTTACACACTAATGCTGACATGATGACTGATGAGATCAAAGTAAAAAAATTTGCATCTAGAAGGCTATTGCATTAATTTTATTTATCTTTGTCTTCAGTGTCAAAATTTTGGAATTATTACTTCTATGAAGTCTTATATATTCACCAAGACTGCATTTATTTGACAAATACAGTAAAAGTAGCATTTTGTATATTTTTTTTATTTTGTGAAATGTTACAATTTAAAATAACTTTTCCCTTCAAGTCGAAGCTCAATTTTCAGTGATAATCTAGTCCAGACATGATCTAGCATGTTGATTTGGTGCTTGAGAAACGTTCCTCACTGTTTTTATAAAAGTATATATTTTATAAGATTTTTTTAAAATAAAAAGTTTAAAAGAACACCGAAGCATTTATTTGTAGTAATCTTATGTAGCGTATAAATACCTTTCTAACTGTCAGTTTGACCAATTAATGCATACTTGTTGAATAAGTATTCAATTCAACGGATCACCTTCAGATAGCTAGATCTAGTTAAGCTTCTTCCATATTGTGCCTGTGTCAGGGTTTTGATGATGGTGCTTTAAAGGTTTTAACTGTCTTCTGCTAAAGGAGTAGTGAAGCGTCTTGCCCCAGCTGACCCTTCTGCAGGTCCTCAGCTGGTACGCAGACAAGTGCCGGAGGCAGACTGGGTGACAGCAGGTCTGGAAGTGAAGGTCAAAGTTCTCTCTTCCTCTTTTTCTTTTTTTTTTTTTTTTTTTTTGCAAAGCCTCCTCCTCCTGAGTGTCTGAGACTTTAAGCGCACGCAAGCTCTTGTCTTCATCTGTGCCACTGAATTTCTGCAGTCTAACCAGCCCATCCAACGGGAATTGTTTAAATTTAGGGTGAAATGAGTGTTGTTACGTCATAACATGCACAGAGAACACACAGCTCTCCCTGAGCAACAGTTTTTAACCTCACATGGGTATGAGCTTGCTCGACACAACAAGAAAGAGAAAAAAACTCCTCTGTTCAATTACAGCAGCATTGTGTAAAAGCACCAGTTCACACAAATGGAACAGCTCTACGGCCCTAACCCCCGCTCGATCTCCAGCTACCCACCCATTGCATCCTGTGTCACCCTCACACTGTCTTTGTGCTCAGTTACTCGCCACAGATACACCCCCTTCAAACCCCCGCCCATGCATATAATGTGGAGGAGCACAGATATAAATTATGCCCAGCTGCAGTTAGAGCTTCTAGTGGGGGTTGTTGAAGAGGGGAATGAAATAAAAGGAATGCTGCTGGAGAGCATTTGTGCAAGGAGCTTGTTTTGAGTGCAGCCCCTCCTTTTTGCTATGATGCACACCTCGTATGTTCAGCTTAAGCCCAAGAGACAAACCACAGGTGGCCATAGACCTGCCCTCTCTTAACAGGGTTTTAAAGCTCCCTGTGAAATGGGAAAATTGGGGAGGTAGGATTGGTTAATCAGTGACTTGCTTGCCGAGTGCATTAAAGAGACTGTCGGTGTTAATGACTGCAATCACACGCACTTGGTGGGCCTTTCCTCCCCCATTTTTTTTTCCCCCTTTAGTCTTTTTTTTTTCTGTGCTAGTATCACTGTGCATTGCTCTTTTGGCAAGGCCACGTTGGTTGGTTTGGTTTCAGGAAAAAACAATGCGGGTTGGTGCTCTGACACAGATGGCTGAAAACCGGCTCAGACTGCTTTTATGTTTATCGCTCGTCAAAAGAAGATTGTTGAATGATGAATGAAAGATAGTGTGAACTTGTTCACCTTTACAAACGTGAGTTTGCGTTTCAGAGATAATGTTTTGTCACCTGTTACAAGGTAACTTGTTGTTGCTTTCAGTTAACCAGATCTTCAATATATGATTCTATATTGAGACTGTAGTGACCTTTACTGTAGCATTTTTGCAAGATGGAAAGGATGTCAGTTTGACCTATAATGTTCATCAAATATGTATTCGTAGTATAAGGCTTTATGAAACATTAATGCCAGTTTTGTTTGTCCCATGAATACCACATGCTCCTCTATATTTTGTATGAGGAGCGTCTACAACCTCAGTGAGCAACTCTTGTAGCTGTGTGATGTCAGATAATCAGTTAACAGCATCACTGATTGGCTTTCTCACATATTGTGTAACTTAACTGTTATGAAACTGATTTTGAAAAAGATAGCGAGTTGCATGAATCCCTTTCATTCGCACATAGCTAACAAGAGAAGTCCACTTCTGATTGATACTTTAGAAGTATATTCATCTTGTGTACCTCTTTCAGGACTTTTTTTTTTATCCTCAAAGAGACTTTTTCGTGTTATTGTCTCTGTAGTTATGTTTGGATGCAAGTTTAAGTCAAAAGGAAATGGTATTCTATAGCTTAAAAAGTTAATGCTTGGGTCCATCTGAAAACTGTTTACTTTTTGTTATTAACAAAGAAAAATGTCATGGTAGCTTTTTGAGTAAACTTTGTCTAGTTTGCATGTTAATTAGACTAGTTAATTATTTTTTGTAAATTGGCTGCTTTGCTGCATGCTTGCTCAGAGGCAGAGGTGTAAATGGCTTTCAAATGTACTTGATTTTGTCTTTTTGACTCTCAAAACTCACAAGAGATAAACACTAACTTAAGCAAAAAAAACTGCTGTACTTTGATTGTAACTGCTTATGTAAAGGTGCTCGTTGTCAGTGGACTAAGAAGTTAAGTCTGAGCTGACCAGCAGATCACATGATCAGCGCACGGTGGCTCTTGAGAATTCTCCAGTTATGCTTTGCCAGCATGAGTTATTCTCAATGAGGGGTTAGGAATTGTGGCAATAACTTGCCCCTGAGTGGTTATTCGGATTTATGATGCAGCACAGTTGTCGCACAGTAAACCACACTTTTCACATGCTCTGGGCTTTTTAGCTTATTTAACGTAGGCTATGAATCACTTTAATCACAGGCGGATGTTGTAATATTGTCAGAATATTTGTTACTCACCAAGTATACAGTCTTTTTGTCTTGACGTTCTGAGTTACGATGTACGATTTTAAAACAGATTATGACTCTATAATGGTGTTATTCCTCATGTTCAGCCAAATTTGTTTTTCTTACAGAATTGATTGGTGCAAACAAATCAAAAGTTCCTCTGCTTCCTCTTAAGGGATCAGAATGTTAATTACTATTTTATAGATGATCGTGTCTCTCTTTTCCGAAACGGAACAATCTAAACAATTTTTAATAATCAAGGTTAGTTTAGTGAAGTTGTGTATATTTGTGGTTATAACTGACTGCATCTTCACTTCTTCTGCCCTCTGGTCAGGGGCAAGCCTGGCCACACACTCGCTGCGGTTACACTGTGAGTAAGTGTGTACGTCACCGTGCTCTTGTTCTATGGTTTGTGTTCCTCCTGAGGGGTGTGGTGCTCCAGAAGGAGCCGTTCTGGCACTCCGCCACATCTGTCACTCTCTGAAGAGAATTGGGTGAACGGTCAGCCTGACGGCTTAGACGCCAAATCTGATCATAGGGATTCAAATTTGCGGCTTTTGGCATGGCTCTGTAGGATCCCCCACCCTCCCCCGCCGATGCAGCAAGAGTAGCTTACTACTCTGGTGAATAGGGACTGATTTATGGCTGTGGTGTTGAGACTCCTCTTCCTGCTCTTAACTAGAGCTGTGAGGAGATTAAAGCTGTGGTGCTGTCACCCACAAGCAGACATCTCTCCTCCTTCCGATCACTCCTCCTATTAAGATTGGGTTGTGATGGTCAGCCTGTGTCACCACCTTTAGGGCTTTAGGACAAAAACAGTTAGCTGTGGTCCTGTTAAAAGATGTTTTACTTTTTCCTTATCAATGGAATGGCTATTTTGCTGGTCTACTGTTTTTGGTGATGGTGGTGATGAGCTTGTAACATTCATTTGCTTTGTGTGGTTTGAAGCAGACTGTATACTACGATATTTATTGCCTTACAGGAAGTCTTGACTTGCTGCACGACCACTAGCTCATTATGAAGTTATCTAGTTTTACTTACTCTTTTCTCACTCTAATTTATGGCTGAAAAGTTTTTTTCTCTCTTTTTTTTTTTTAGGGAGGGGGGGTCCTCTGTCATTTGTTGCCATAGTGCTGTATAGCAATGAACCATGAAGTTTCATGTCCTCAGAACTTTTGTGGTATTTAAGATGCCTAAAACGAAACATGCGGCAGCTTGTTTTTTTGTTTTTTTTTCTCAGTGTGGCTCTTTGATCCTTAGATTAGGCTGGTCAGTATAGATTTTCACCAGGATAGTTTTAGCAGCCATGTGGAGAGGTTCAGAGAAAGAGGAAAATTGGGGGTTGGGGGGAGGAGGTACTGGATGGGAGGAGCTTGAGACGGGGGTGGAAAATTTTTCTTGTGAGGTAGCTGAAGTTGAGGCGATGCATTCCTTACCACCCCCCTCTCGCTCATATATGCGTAAGACCCCCAGCATGTGCATATTTACTCACTAACTCATACACACACATGGAGGTAGTTGTGGTTGAGTAGGACATCTTAGCAGGCTGCGTTTTCCCCCACCCTTGCCTGGTTTATCTCACATCTACATAATTCCCCTGCTCATCTGATTACTTCACTTTAGGGACAAGCTTGTTAGATATGCAAAGTATGTATGAATCTACACCTTATTCATACTCTTCCAAGATACTTCAGAAACTCACAAATGCATACGACAACAGGACTGGTTTTGAGACTTTGCTTCAGCAGGTGGGCCGCCTGCTTGTGTTCCTACATCTGCCTGGCTGGTCTGGCAGCTGCTGTTGTTTAACTACCACTGCTTCTGCTGCTGCCTCACTCTAAACTCCTTTGTTCTTTCCCCACCATCAACGAATTGTAAAGAATGAATGAATTTAGGCTTGGTGCCTGTGTGTGTTGGCCCTTTTGTTTGGAAGCAGAAGGAACGGAGGGTGGGGGCTGGGATCAAAGGTGGGCAAAGAGTCAGTTACAACTGATTTAACTGCAAAAAAAAAAAAACTCCGTATCACCACCCTTCAACTGCTCTTGTATCTCTCAACAGCTGTAACTCGCTGGCTAATTTTTTTTTAAAGAATGGTTAAAATGAACAAAATGGAAGAGGCTTGCTCTCACATAGAGCTATTTGTGTTAATACTCTCTCTCTCTCTCTTTTCCTCTCCAGCTCCTGTAACCTGACTTTGCCTGACGCTGCGTTCTCTGAGAGAATTAAGGAAATATGGAGTGACATGCTGCAGATTAGTTAGCGGATTAGCGGCTTTGAGGACATCCACCTCTGTGTGAGCACACATTCCCTGTCCTGCTTCTGAAGCTCGGCTGCACAGCAGGAGCACTGCAGCCATGGCTGACCCAGGCATGATGAGCCTCTTCGGAGACGATGGGAATCTGTTCTCTGATGAGTTGGAGGGCCTGGGGGACTGTGACTTCTCCCAAGGTCAGGCAAATACCATGAGTCAACAGATGCCCCATGAGCACCAAGGCTACGGGCAGCTCCCCTCTACTCTTCACCTCTCCTCACCTGCTGTACCTGGACAGGCCAAGCTTGGCCACCACTTTGACCACTTCAATCAGTATGAGCAGCCCAAGATTCATCCAATGGACCAGCAGGGAGGCCGGATGATGGGGAATGGACCAGTTAATGGCATGTCCTCCCCTCATTCCCGTTATCACGGTCCTCCGCCAGGTGCGGGAGGGTCTGCTGGGCATCATGTCTACCCGGCACAAGGAGATGGCCGGGGCCAGTCGTTCTCAGATGGCGGAAATGCGTGGGGCGCTCAAGCGATGCAGGTGCCCGATCAAGCTAGACCCGCTTTCCAACAGCAACCTCCACAAGCCTCGTCTCATCAGCACGGCCCTGCCGGACCACAGGGACATGCCCACCAAATGGGCTCTTTTATCGGCCGCGGTGACTATGCCATGCAGGGCCACAACCAGACGCAAACACCTCCCAGAATGAACCACTTTCCCCAAGGCCTCCCTCAGGAAGCCAATCATTTCATGGGTCATGTGGGGATGACTCAGAATCCTGGAATGTCGGGACCCCCTATGCGTCACTCAGCACAGCCTCCTCAGCAGCATCAGCAACCCAATCAACAGTTTCTCCACAGGCCTGGCCAGGGTCCGGTTCATCCAGAGTCTGTCGCCAGCCACAACCCCCAGTTCCCACAAAGCCCTTCAAGACAACAGCAGCAACAACAACAACAGCAGCAGGTCATGAGTGGAAGACCCCACCAAAACATGGGATATAACATGCACAACCAGCAAGTCCCTTCCAACACAGTAAACAGCTCAGGGCAGTACCCTCCCTATCCTTCGTACGGCAACCTTAATCAGGGATTAGCCAACACTTCAGGGATGAGTCCCAACTTGAGCCTTACCACCAGCAGCAACAGCAACCCTAATGCTCCCGTGACCCAGGTGCAGCGCTACCCTGCCCCGACGGGGCCCCAGCGCTACCCCACACCTGGGGCTCAACAGGGACCAATGCACCAGCAGCCCATTCATGTGAACCAAATCAACACCCAGCCTATGCATCCAGCTCAGAACCAGGCTGCAGCCCAGCAGAAGTTGCAGCAACAGCATCTACAACCTCCACCTCAGGGATCATACGCCTCCCCTGCTTCCATGTCGCCTATGAGGAACCTGGCTACCCCTGCGGGCACACCTCCTCCCCAGCAAGGCCGCCCGCCCAGTGCGGGTTTGGTAACTGATGTGGTCGGCTACCCTGGCGTGCCACATCAGGCTCAAGGCCCATTGGCTCATGCCCAGAGAGGAGCCTGCCCGATGAATGCAACTCAGCAGCATCCTCACCAACAGCTGCCATCGCATCCCTCACACCCACATCCTCCACCAACCCAGATGTATGCTGCTTTGTCACCCAATCACAGGGCAACGGGCGCTCAAGGAAGACCTCCAGCCGGACCGGGTGTGAACCACACAGAGCCCCAAGACCAGAGGCTGCTCGCCCAACAAGCGCAGCGCCAGCAGCTGCAGACACCCCCATTGCCTTTCCAGCAGCAACAGCTGCAGCAGGTGCACACCCCTCCCTCGATTCCACAGACACACCTGGCTGCACACCACCAGAGCTCCCCTCCATCTCAGCAGGCATGGGCACCTCCTCACCAGTCGCCTCCACCCATGCAGAAAGTGCCTCACATGCAGGTGAGTCGCGCAAATGAAGCATGCCTTCCATTGCCATTAGAAGTCTTTTGGAAAGTCTTTGTTGTGCATGTGGGTGGCAGAAGAAACCCCGTTTGAGGGTTTTTCTTAGCGGCCATGGTGCCGCCTGTGCCCCACAAGTGTGGAAATGGATTTTTACAGCTGTTTGTTTCCTCCTTGCTGCATATCCTGGCCCTCCCCAAGACACAGGCGCCACAGTGCTAATCTCCTAACCCCTACCCCTCCCCCCTCCTTCCCACTCTGAAGGGGAAATGCTCCCTTCCTGCTCGCAGTAAGCATCACTCTCCTCCCCCGTCTGCACTCCTTCCGTTCCCCTCTCGCTCTTGCTCGCTCTCTGTCTGCATCATTTCGGTCTCTCTCTCTCGCTCTGCTCTTTCTGTTTGCTTTGCCTGTCTCGGAGGACTCATGCGTGAGTTAATGGCGTACAGCAGGATGCGTCCTGTTGGGAGGGTGGAGGAGGGAGCCAGTGGGGAAGGGAGGTTAGCAGCTCTCAATAGCTGCGTGTGTCACGTGCTTCTGATGCCATTAGCTTGTTTTGCTCTGAAAGCCTCTTTCTCTGGTGACCCATTCACACACAATGGCTGCTGTTATGCCAGCGTGCACATCCTGCACATAGCATTTTTGTGTCTCTTTATCTCAGTCATACCAGCGTAGACAGACAGCCATGGCACGATGTCAGTGGCGGTGTCTGGTTGATTGTGTGATGATATTCAAGTTTTGTGGTTGACATTTCAGATTAGTCTGTTTTAATTTATCTACCTCTTTTGTGACCTAGATGAAGCACATGCTGTTAAGTGTAGCTACCTCTTTTACTGTAGCTAATAAGCCATCTCATTTTTGTTTAAATCATGAGTTGCCCAAAGACTGTTAATCTATCTGCTGTGGTGTGAATAAAAATACACCCTGTTTTCTAAATGCATGTGCTTATTGTAAACAATTTGTAACTGTTAAACTACAGACTTTTCTGGTGACCCATACAAGATGTCTCCAATCATTTAGTCTAACACTGAGCTTCCAGGCAGTTGTAAGAAATTGTCAGTGTCAGATCTGTCTCTATCCAATCAACAACCGTTAAACCAGCAACCGCAATCAACAACCACATAAAACCAAGTTCCCAGGCCTACATGTTAATCAATTTTGCTCGAATGTGTTACAATATAAAAGAAAAGATTTGTCAGTGCTTCCTTTTACAGCATGGCGAGTGTTGGGAAAGTTGTTTGGTGATAAAATCTGTCACCCATTACAAATTTACCCTATTTAGAATGTAAATTACTTTGCATTTTGATGCATTTGGTTACTTCAGAATTGAACATTTCTACTTTTTTGCTACATTTTTCTAAAATGTTAATTTTCAACATTTTAAAGCGGGGAGGGTTCACTTTACAGTAGCACTCAACTCATTACTGTCAGACTTCCGAAATACTTCATCACTTGAATTACGATCATTTTCGAGCACTGCCACCACTACATCGCATTGTAGTACAAAATGTAGGTAAAATACAGATTTAAAGTTATGACAAAATATAGTTTGATAGCCATGCAAAACATTTAATTTGGAAAACTGACTGGAAACACCTGCATCTGACAATGCCTTGGGGTAAAAAGTTAATTGAATAAATATAATGCATGCACTCAATTCCTGAAATATTTATCTTTTTTTGGTGTCAATTCAATTTTGGAAATAAATCAGTCAAATCTCCTTGTGTACAAATATTCAGCTGTACCTTTGTGGTCATTAACACACTAACTAATTTAAAAATATATTTATTTTTCTCTTAACTTAACAGATTACTTACATTTTTGTAAATTACTTAATCTGTTACAGTTACTGGGATTTAAAGAGTAACTAGTTACTATTTAACACTAATCATGACTTTAACTTTAGGTTTTAGACCAGCTAAGACAACATTAATTGATATCAGGATCTCATATCTTCATTCTAAAACCCCCAATTGATTAAAAAAAAAAATTAGCAGGATCTTAAATTGACATTAAATTGATCATGTGCTGGTCACTTTCTTGCATTTCTCAAATGATCAAAGAAACCCAAGCCCCACTTTTTCGCAGAACATACTGCATTTACCTCTCACGCTATTAAACACAGGAGCAGTGTCATTCGTGAGATATTGAGAGGTTTGATGAGAAATAAATGAGACCGTGACCTTTAAGTAGAGCAGTGCTTCATCTAAGGGAACAGACCTTTTATTGTGGCTCCCTTGAAACTGGTACCAAGAGCAAGTGTTCACAGCATCACACTGGGCTTTAAGAACTAAAATAGAAGTGCAGATGGGAATGCATGCATGCCATGTTTATGATTCCTTTATTTCCCGTTTAGCAGTTCATGCAAGGTGCCAGCCTCCTGAGACTCTCTGCTGACAGCAGCTGCCTGCCATCTTAGTGGTGTCACACTCTCTCTGGGTCAGACGCTAGCAGAGCAGTACTTCCTAAATACTCAGCATATAGTCAGGAGGGTACGTTTGTGCTTGCTGCTCTTAATTTGCGCAAACCAAATGTTGTAAAAGGAAGTTGCAACACTGAATGGGTAAAATGGCAAGTGCGTAAATGTTCTAGTCTTCTGTCTGTTTTTTGATGCGTGCTAAGCCCTGACTTGCTATCGTTGTCCATTTTAAAGGTTGTTGCAGCCTCAGAGCTTTATAAGTTCATGTGACACAGAGATAAGAAGTGTTTGCTATACTTTGGCATCCTCGAGCGTTTTTGTTCCGTGGGAGTTTTATTTGGAGTAGTTAGCTGCTAGTAAGTAGCTTGCAGTATCTAGGTGTTTCAGTGCCATAAATTTGTAGCTCATTTAGATTTGCCAGAAGCAGCCTGAAGTTTAACAGCAGCGAGCAATGAATCTTGAAGATAAAGTTTAGCGAGGGTTAGGCTCTGTGTCTGGGAGCCAGCTTTTCATCAGATGAATTGTGTGTTAACTCACAGGTTTGCCCTGCAAAAAGCCTGCCGTGCTGAGCCGAAGCGCAGTGCTCCTTCAGGGAGTATTTAGCTCACCGAGTGAGCACTTTGCCTGCTAGATTAACTGACACGTCAGTCTCCCCCTCTGAGAGATGAAATCCTATATTGAACATATTGTATTCTGGACTGCTGCTGTCAAATTAGAAATGCAGAGAGCGCGTGCAGTAGGCCTATTGTCATTCATGCAATTGATTATTGGGGAGGCTTGGCAAGAGGAGAGACATTTATCCGTTAAAGCGGCGGCAGAACGCTCGCTGTTCCAGCTGCTCTAATGATCACCGTTGAACTGGGTGTTGGGCATTTTATGTGACCTTGCCACTGTTTGGCATGCATGGTGCACCCTTATTTCTCATGCTGTTGTTTACAGGAAATATGCATTTCATCACCACAATGATGTGGTTTACAAAGCCTTTTGTTTTAAAAGCGAAGTGCATGGTATGCAATAAAACTGTAGACTAAAATCAGCACATGGCTTATGGAGAATACACAGTATTCTTTCCTGATTTGCCAGTATGGAAACTTCTTTCACCAGGCCGGGTTTTGCGTGCATGCTTTTCAAAAGCTGTAGCATATTGCATTAAATTTGCTGACGTCTAAAACCGAGGCATTTATGAAGTATAGATATAATTTATTAGTGTCATAATGCCTCAGCCCCATCTGCTGCAGGGACTATGGGAAGCTGGACGCTTAGCACAGCTGCCAACATGTTTCCTGTCAGTCTGTCTTTGCCATGAATGGAGAGGGGGACGGAGATAACTGCAAGGAGAATAGCAAAACCGTTGCTGCTTTAATGCTGCCGAGCTACAACTAAAACTGGCACTAATGGAAGCGAAGGGAATCAAAGAAAGTAACATGGCATGCCTCAAGGGCCAACAGCAGCAGGGGCAGCTGTTTGAGTGTGTGTGAAAATGTTTATTCAATATCTGGGTGATTTTAATAAAAAAAAAAAAAAGCTACTTAATGTATCTGTTGTTGAAGCAGCAATGCAGTGAGCTTTGCTCAGCTGTGTTGTGGCTGTGAGATATGCAAAAATGCAGAAAGGAAATCCTCTAGTTGTGTCTCCTTTCTTGGTTAAATGTCTTCTTACTTGGTAATAACATATCTCCTTGTCTCTCTCTCTTCGTCATCAGCATTCTCCATCAGACCCTTCCCTGGAGATGATAACATCTAGTAAGACACCTGCCTCGGGCCTAAACCTCCAACCAGCCAACTGTGACATACAGCAGACGGAGAGCGAGCTCAAGCCAAAAAAGAAGAAAAAGAAGAAAGCCAAGACGAGCGAAGGCCAGGAGGGTAACAACATCAGTGGTGAGGCCGGAGGAGAGGCGGCTTCTCTGATAAACGAGGGAGAATCTCTTATGACTCCCGTGGAACAGTCTGTCGTTGAAAAGAAGAGCAAAAAGAAACCAAAGGAAAAGGAGCCCAAGGAACCGAAAGAGCCCAAGACTCCCAAAACCCCGAAGACTCCCAAGACACCCAAAGAACCCAAGGAGAAAAAAGTAAAGACTGCCACCCCGAAGCCGAAGAGCTCCAAAAAGCCCAGGTATGTGAGATTTGAGCCTCCTGTAGTCTTTAAAAATCATATCTATCGTTTCATTTGCGTTTTGTGTTAAAACCTTGCAGATGTACTCCATGTTTACGTGAGCTTCCAAATGTGAAATCCTTACTCTGTGACTCATTCCAGTAGACGAGTAAGCACCTAAAGTCTCATGTGATCATCTGGTTCATTGAACTGTAGATATGTTTAGTAAGAGTTGTTTTCTGGGTTTGGTACAAGCTGATGGTTCCTTATCAGAGTTGTCAGAGGTGTTGTTCTGTTTTATAACACTTTTGAGAGACAACCAACTTGATATTGTCTAAGACTTGCTTTTTTTTTTTCTGTCTCTCTCTCTCTATTTTTTTTTTTAATTTTTTTTTTTTATTTTTTTCTTTGAATTGCAAGCGCTAAACCACAAACTTTGACACCTCTCTGATAAAACCTTTACTAGTTGCCCGAACTCCATTCTGGAGGTCTTTACAGAAGATAATCACTTCTCATCTTTGCGGATCATTTGTTTTTAAGAAGTCATCTGGCTATTTATGTTTTATTAACGCTACCTAAAATGGTATAGTATCAAATACCATCTCTCTTCTGGATATAGTTCACAATAATGCTGCTTATTGCAGTTTAAATGGTGCCCCCTTCCTGTTTTTCCCCATCCCCCTCAGAACAGGGAGAAAATGCATCCATCCTGAATATGCAGAGCAAGGTTGCATGGCCATTTTTCTTCTAGCGGAGATAGTAACATGATCCGACTGAGGAATGTGTCAGCCTTCCCCCTTAACCTCCTCCTCCGCCCCTCCACCCATCCGAAGCCCCGTCACTCCACCGCCGCGTCCCTTTCATCCAGAGGGAAAGGGCTGGGCTAAAGCAAGCGCATCTGCAGCACAGTGCCAGAGCAGTAGGTCATCTGAAGGGGGAGGAGGGACGAATGTGTGTGTTTGTGAAAAAGGAAAAGAGGAGGGGGGACGTCTCCATTCAAAATGGCACCTAATGCTAGTTAGTCCACAATGCTGTCTCATTAATCATGCCGGCCTGATCTGCTACAGAGCTGGATGTGTGGTGTTGGCGAGCCCCTGTGGATAGTTTTTAAACTGTGTGGCCCCATTTCTCAAAAAGTGGACTACTTCTAGCACATCTCGCATTTGATGGGACTGTCATTCATTCCCCTTTCCCCGTCTTCGTTTGTTGGTCTTATCAGCTCTTTTAACGTTTTCCTGGTTTAGTTACTCTTTTCATGCAAGTGTAGTACAGGAAACTAGGTTATTTGTTAAAAGTCTTGGCCTTGTATCTGTTGCCGTTCTTATCTGACAAAGAAAGCACAACTATAAATAGTCATTCTCAGGCCGCACCCAGGGTAAAATGTTGAGCGTCTGTGAGCCCAGGTTTGTTTTCCATATACACACACAGCCATCAAACACTTCAGAAAGATCCCTCCTCAGCGCTGCATTGCATGTGGCTCTTTCCCCCCACGAGAAGACTGTTTTGCATTGCAAATACACACCTCTCACCTTCAATTTATTGGCTGGTTCCCAAGCAACTATAGCAAAGCCCCTGCTTTAGTTGGAGTTGTTTTCTAACTGCGTAACTACCTAACCTGGGTGGGCAGTTCTGCCGACCCTTTGATTTCCATCTCATGTCGGAGCAGTCTCTTTTTCTCTTTCGCAGATTATCTTAGCTACATCCTGTGCGCTCAGATACGAAAACCACAACAGTCGCGGTTGCATAGGAAGTGCTGCAATGTGTGTGTACTCAAAGATCTTCGCTTGCGGGACCAGCATGCCTGTTTGCTCACGAGTCTAACTACAGCACCTTTACACCAGCCTTCTTGCTTATTTGTCCTCAAACAAGCGATCTGCCTTGTCTTCCCTCCAGGCTCCAGTGGAGGCAAAAAAAAAAAAAAAGTTGAATTGTGTGTGACATTGAACCTCAAAGACAAAGTGCAGAAAGGTGGATGCAACAACAGAAGGAAAGGGCCAACCATCCAACTTTGTCCTTCTTGTACGTTTTATCCTTCTAAGACTAGCAGACCTGTCCCACCAGGGCTTGGGAGTTTTCTGTTCTTGTGAAGTCTTGTGTCTCTGCTTTGGTGATCAGACAGGCCACAGTCTCAAAAGAGTGAGTGCGGTGAATGGATTCGAGAAGTGTGCCGAACACTGAATGCGCAGTCACTGGGGGGAACGGCAAAAGTATAGACTCGCATTGCCGTCCATCAAAGACTCCCTCACTTAAAACAAAGAGCTGCCCACCATGCTATACACATAAAAGACCCTATGCTCTAAAAATTGTCATTTCTTTTTTTTAACAAAGACTTAAACAGTGTCATAGAAACTCAACAACCTTTTGCATTTGGGATCCTTTTTTTTTTTTTTTGAGAAGTGAAGTCTCTTCAAGTTCATCAAGGCTGTTTTTTATGATATTCTAAAAATATTATGAAATTTTTGCAATCTAGTGTTGTTTTCCTATTTAATTGTATTCCTATTTAATACCTGTGACCCTTTTTTTTGTTTTATATTAATAAAAAGTTAGAACAGCATTTATTTAAATGTATTGTATTTTCCAACAATATAAGTCTTTACTATCACCTTTTATCCATTTAACACATCCTAGCTGAATAAAAATATAAATTTTGTTAAAGTTTACTAATCCCAATCCTTTGAATAGAAGTGGAACACAAATTCTGTTTTGAATAAACGGTTCTTTTTGACTTTTATTTGACTTTTATCCTTAAAGCCCCAAAGAATATTAAGCAAAGACAAATGTCAGAAAACTGTTTCTGACATTTGTATGAATTCTGAAGACTAAATAAAAAAGAAAATTCAGCTTTACATGAATAAATTACGTTTTAAATTATATTGAAATAGATGTAAATTGCTATAATTTTTATAGTGTATTTTTTTATGTAAGTGCAGCCTTGATTAGCATAAGAAAAATGAACATCCCAAACTTTTGAAAGGCCAATGTATGTTGCTTTGTTTTTCCACTAGAACAATGAAACACAAGTCTTGTTTATCACAGAACATGTTTGTCTCTAATCATGCGTGCGGTTTATGTAATAAACCTGCTTTCTCAGTGATGCAGAGTAATTGGATGGCTCCACAGCACGGGTGACCTTGCTCTAAGAGCACAAGACGCAACGCCATGGCTTCTCCCCCTTGACTCTCTCTCTGTATTTCTCCTTGACTGGGCCTCTAAAGCTTTCACACACTCTTGCATGCCCACACTGTCCTTTTCCACCTATTATCACACGCTTGCGATCCTTCTGCCGAGTCTCTTTCTAGCCCTTCCTCTCATTCCAAGGCACAGTTTGTGTTCCTTCTCTCACATATCTCAACTCACCCACTCACATCCTCTTTCCACACGTTCTCCCTCACAGTCCCACACTCTTAGGCATTTCCCCTCCCCTAATTCAGGCACGTTTTAGCATGATTTTAATTGCACCGCCTCCTTTGATTCCACTCACTAGCATAACTCTCTGACTAACAGGGTGTTCAAAAAAGAAAAAAAAGTGACCTTGTTTTGACTGGTGCTTCCTAATTAGCCTCCTCGCTTTGAAGGACACAGGCGCACGTTTTTGTTTGCGTTTGTTAACTTGTCGTAGCATGTTCATTCTCTGCAGTTTTGTGTCCTTGTTTATGTATGTGTGTTTACATTTGCACGATGCTGCAAAAGAGCTGTTGAGGGTAAACAGTTGTGTGTGTGTGTGTGAGCAGCTGCTGTTAGAGCGAGCACTGTGGGGGGGTCCAGCTGAAGATGAGTCATCTCACTGGCGACGGCAGGTGTCCCATTAACCCCCTGGCCCTCTCTCCTCCTCCTGAGTGTCAGCACTGGAGCGGTGTGGCTCATACAAACCTGCAGCGGGGCCTGCGTCCTCCCCCTACTAATGCCAATTAGCCCCTCTCTCTCTCTGCCCGTTGGTCTTAAAGTCTACATGCGCCACGGCCCACCCTGCTGGCCCGTTCAACTGGATCTTCAGTGTGTCCTGCATCCTGTGGCAGCTCTTTTCCTTTTATGATTTATAAAGGTCAGCCATCGAAAGCAAGCCTGTCATCCCTCCCCCTAAACTGAGTGTTCTTCCTGCCCTCGTGGCTTTTTTTTTTTTTTTTTCCTTTTGTATGTGCCTTTTTTTTCTCTTCTTATTTCTGGCTGTGTTTGCTGAGCAGTGACAGTATGAAACCCAAAGCCACAGAGCGGTGCGGCTGCAGGTGCTTGAGGAGTGTTGGAGAGAGAGGCTCTGACTGAGGCAAGCAGATGGCTTTAGCCAGTGGCGTCCAGCCAGAGGAACAGGTGCGGGTCACGTGACCGCCGGTTACCAGGGCGATTTGATTGCTCTTGGCGTGCGAATGAAAAGAGAGGGGGGCCCCAGAGCGAGCGAGCGCGAGAGCCTCCAGGGCATTGTGTAATCTGTGGCAGGGAGAGAGCGCGCTCTGAACTGGAAGTGGAGTTAACTAGTTCTAGTCTTCTATCTAGTTCCCTCATTTGTGTGTCTGAAACTGAACTTAAGAGGGGAAATTTCTAAATCCCTGGGGGGAATAAGAGGGCAAAATCCCTCGTAGCCCTTCGGACGGGCACTCTTCAGTTTTTGGTAGCCCAAAATAAATTTAAGTGGTCAGAAAAAAAGAGATTATTTTGAATGTATAGTATTGTAAAAGGAATCAAAACAATCAAAAAAAATGTTAAAACACAAACTATGATTGTTAAAAAAAAATAAAAAATTTACAATCAAATGAAATATTTGGTTCTAACTGCACAGACATTTCTATGAACTTGAGCCGTGTAAAACATGAATCAGTCCGTGTCAGATTCTGAATCTGAAATTTCAACTGAAAGGGCTGAGATGGATTTTGGTCACCCAACTGGAAGCCTTGAGAGCCCTGGGAAGGCCTTTAAAGCTTAATCAATTTTCGCTTTTTCTGTGAATGTAAGGTGGTATGGAGAAAAATTACAAAAACTATCATAGCCATCATCTTTCTTGTATGCAGATGTAGAATGCACATGTCACTCATGCAACCGCAGTGACAAGTGGTGTGATGTTATACACCTAAAATTATGCCTTACAATTATGCATGTTTTTTTTTTTTTATGCCGTTGTGTCTTAATTGAAGAACCTTTATCAAAGCATTTAATTGTTTTGATTTAACTTTTAACTGAACTGGAAAAGCTAACAGGTGACTTTGGTAAATTATAAAACTGGGAAAAAATGAATTATGCATTTCTATAAATTATAACTTAAATTGCCTGCTTTGGAAAAGGTTTTGGACTGGTTTATTGTTCTTTACTAAAACTATAAATAGTGTAATGGTTTGACATATTAACCAGACAAATCTGTGGTTTATTGGTGTGAATGTTACATTAACCAAACCTCCCTGTTCACCCACAGTGCTAAAAAGTCTGACTCGGAGTCCAGCAGCAGCACCAAGAAAGACCTAAAACGCAAGAGAGAGCCCTCAGTCACCTCTGATGTGGAGAAAACACCGCCACATTCACCGGAGGAAGAGGAAGATGATGGTGTTCAAGTAAGTGTTACTGAAGTTTTTACGTTTATCTAATGAAGTTGTTCTTGTTGAGAAAAAAAATGATTTGGTTCTCAACCAATATGGTCTTTAATGTGATTTGAATTTGATTGGACACATTCTCAAAAAGTTACCAGTTATTTGTATACATTTAGGCTGGGCGATTTTTACATTTTTATAAATTTAATTCAAATGTAATATTTTGAAAAACGTATATTTTTCTTTAACTAAACAAGGAATTGATTTTATATAAAAATGATGGGACTGAACTTATTTTAACTTGGCTTATTTAAAAAAATAAATTATGAATTTTCCTCTTATTTCTTAACATATAATATGCATAGGACAAGTTGCATGTGCAAATAGTAGTTGTAGTTCATGCATCTTGTTTGCAAAGAATAACGTTTACATGATCTTGACAACTTCATGTGTGGTGCACTTAAAATTTTTAGTATTAAGTTATTTAAATCAAGTTGTAGTTAAAATTTAAAGTTGACTAATTAAAAATCTTAGTCAAACTATTTTAGTCAAAATATTTGGTGAAACAGTATAAATAAATACAATTGTTTTGCCATATTGCCCACCCCTGTATGTTTTTAATTTCTGTACTTTTGTGCCATTGTCAAACTTTGTGTTTGTTTGACTACAGAAGAGGCGATCTAGTCGGCAGGTGAAAAGGAAACGCTACACTGAGGACCTGGAGTTCAGAATTTCTGATGATGACGACGATGGAGATGATTCTCCTGGACCAAAGTCTCCTTCAAACACATCTGAGCAGCAGGTCATTATCTTTTGGATGTGTCGTGTGTTAAATGTGTTTATGCTGATGGCTGCTTAACAATCCCCACAGTACAGTTGGAAAACTGCTGATGTAACCTGCTGTTTGTTATGCATGATAGATGTTCTCACACTGACTCTGTGTCCTTCATTCCCACTTGTGCCGTAGGAGTTGCCGGATGCGGAGGGCCCTGTGGTGGAGAAGATCATGGGGATGCGCATGGGAAAAAAAGAGGTGAGCTGAGCCATTGAAAGCCTCTCACATGAGCTTTAACCGCTGCTGTCTACTGGATCAGGGTAGATTACACCTAACAGCTGTCTCAAATCCTGCCCCAGACCCTGTGGTTGCCAGGAAGATGCCTGAGTGGGCTGATATTGTCTTCAGCCCAACAGCAGTAGTATTAATCCAGTAAAGGCTGTGGCCGGTTCAGAGCAAAGCCGATGCAAGGTCTTAAGATGAGGCCATGTAAGAATATACTGTCTCTCAGTGTGATTAATCTCAGACCCTTAGATGCAGGCAGTGGCAGTGTGCAACGTAACTCCTTTGAAAAAGCTCCACTAAACAAAGCCTGGTCAAAAATAATACGGCGTGCATGGCTCTTAGTAGCGCAGCTGCAAATGGGCTCCCGCCTGAGGAAATGGTAGGTTTGTCGTCTGCCGTAGCGCTGTGGTTTTGGCAGGAAGCCAGGCCCCGGGTCAGCTCCCTGTGAATGGGACTGTGTGTGGTTGAGGAGCTGAAGTGGTTCATGACTCAGCTGCACAGCGTACTACTAGCTGGAGAAAGGAGGAGGAGGATTGCTCTTATTTTATTTATTTTTTTGTTTTTATCCCCTCCCAGTCTCTGTTGTCATACTACTTTTGTCCTGGGGCATTACAGTTGACAGCAATGTCAAAAAGCAGTAGTGTTTGTCACAGGAAGTGGGTTACACTTCTTATGGTTGGAAGTTATACTAGCACACTAGTGATTTGACTGCTACAAACATGTTACAAACACAATTTTTTTTTATCACCATATAATTCTTCTCTTTATTTTACAGTTGCCGTCTGGTGAAGAGATTGAAGTTGAGGAGTTTTATGTCAAATTCAAAGGCTTGTGAGTACCTGCTATAGCATACCTTCCATCCATTGTCACTACTTTATGTAACAAAGTCATGGAGTAATTTAATTTAAAGAGTTAAACATTAAAGGAATTTACTGCATTTAATAGTGCAAACAAACTACTAACCTGAGTCTATCGTCAATCTTTCTCAGCGCATGACTATGCAAGTAAATCATGGCTTGTTAATAAAGCTCTTTTATGAAGAACAAGACACTAACATCCTCAGTCTTGTTTATCTGACATGCTAATTTTTGGACAAAATTTGAGGTTACCCAGGAAATGACTGTTTTATTGTTTGGTTTTTACAGCTCTTACCTGCACTGTCGCTGGGCAGACATTGAAGAGCTGGAGAAGGATAAGAGAATCCAGCAAAAGGTCAAGAGGTTCAGGGCCAAGCAGGCTCTCAGTAACTTCCTAACTGAGGTTAGCATTAGCCCTCCATTTTCCGTGTCATCCACCATTTTGTCTTTTTTTTTCCCATTCCCCCCCCCCACCCTTTTTTATGGCCCTAACTGATAATGGTGGCAGTATGTATGCTCAACAATGGTGTGTTGTGCTGGTATTATGGTGGCTTTTTGAACAATATCATCCATACTGAGGCAATAAAATGACTCGCTTCAGGTTCTTATCTCTGTTGTACGCAATCTCTCGGCACATGCTGCCTGGTTCAGTTCACAAGTTTAAGTAATTCAAACAGTGGCGTTGAAATGTATGTCAAGACTTTCATTTCTGGTTTGCAACTCCTCACTACATTCGAAACTTTTCAATCAAAACCTGCTGGGGTTTTCCCAGAGAGATTTATGCCACCCACATCAGAAAGATCTGAAAATATCCTACCTAGTAGATTCACATATAGAGGCTTGTAGTAGTTGCGGCTCAAGCAACATCGAAGCTGCCATTCTGCAATGCCCTAACCAATCAATCACACTTTATTGACAGATGGATGATGAGCCCTTCAACCCAGATTATGTGGAGGTGGACAGAGTTCTGGATGTGTCTGAAAGCACCGATGAAAATGGAGAGGTATGACTTCTCTCTCTCATCCATCCACTTCAATCGTTCTCAAAGCATCTGTCTCTCAAAACAACGTGGATTAGCTTTGATTAAAGCTCTTAGTAGATATTTTGCATCTGTGAAGATGTCAGTTAGACCTCCCCCAGAAAATTTAGAAAAATGTGAGAACCCTCTTTTGGATAACATTGTTTTGATGTGTGTTCCTGCAGCTTGTAACTCTGTACCTGGTGAAGTGGTGCTCCTTGCCCTATGAGGACAGCACGTGGGAGTTAAAAGCTGACATCGACCAAGGGAAGATTGAGGAGTTCGAGAGAGTGATGGAGCGTGAGCCGGAGCCGAAACGCGTGGTAAGAGCTGGCACTTCTCTAGTGCTCTCTTTATTTTCTCTTTGGAGTGCTGAGCAAGTGAGGGGAGAGGGCCACGTTCTTGCGGTTGCACGGAAACCACTAACGGGAATTGTTTTATTTGAAACAGGAGCGACCTCCCGCCAGCGACTGGCAGAAATCCGAGAGTTCCAGAGAATATAAAAACAGCAATGCGCTCAGGGAATACCAGCTGGAGGGAGTCAACTGGCTGCTCTTCAACTGGTACAACACGTATGTATGCAATTACCCAGCCGTCCGGCTGCACTGCTCACTCAAACACGGACCAGAGTTTGTTTTTGATACCATTTAAATGCGAGGAAGTCATTAATTGCAGCCTCTGCATGAAACTTCATATTCTTACCGGTGCAATTGCACTTTGTTTTTGTTCTCAGACGTAACTGCATTTTAGCCGATGAAATGGGCCTTGGCAAAACAATCCAGTCCATCACATTCCTCTATGAGATATACCTGAAGGGAATCCACGGCCCTTACCTGGTGATTGCACCCCTTTCCACCATTCCCAACTGGGAGAGGGAGTTCAGGACATGGACTGAGCTAAACGTAGTCGTCTATCACGGTAGCCAGGCCAGCCGAAAGACTATTCAGGCTTACGAGATGTACTACAGAGACACACAGGTATGTAAAGCTGCTTTTATCATCTGATAAGCATTTTATTACGTTGGATTTATTGGAGCTAATGTTTCACAAGTTATCTGCAGGAAATGCGTATGACTCTATACATAGGGTTCTTACAAAGCTCTTTTTCTTCAGGGTCGTGTAATAAAGGGAGCCTACAAATTCCATGCAATCATCACCACATTTGAGATGATCCTGACGGACTGCCCTGAGCTACGGAGCGTGCCGTGGCGCTGTGTGATCATTGATGAGGCTCATAGGCTCAAGAACAGGAATTGCAAGCTGCTTGAGGGCCTAAAAATGATGGACATGGTTAGTACTTCCCCTTCCATCAAAATAAACATGATGTTGCTGAAAATAACATGCTATAATGTCGCTCTAGTCTTAACCTTTACTAGATACAGGATGCAGGGTTCCTGTGGTGCTGAAAAACCTGAAATTTTTAGGGAATTTAATTTTTAAAGTGTTGGCAATATCCAAAATGTAAAATGTTAAGGTTTTTGTCTTTTTTATTTGTTTTGTTCTTTTTAGATAAAAAAAAAATGGTCTGAATGTCTTAATGATCCAAATATTAATTTGATTTATATATTTTGTTTTCCCGAAATCCAATAACTTGCGTCAACTGCCAAATTAAAAAAAAAATAATAATAATAATTGTAGAAACCGTTTCCTGTAGAAACCAGATTTTTTTTTTTGAAGAAAAGAACACTTACTGAGACTCTCTACCTTTTGTAGGAACACAAAGTCCTGCTGACTGGAACCCCACTGCAAAACACAGTGGAGGAGCTCTTTAGTCTCCTTAATTTCCTGGAGCCTGACAGGTTTCCCTCAGAGTCGACCTTCATGCAGGAGTTTGGAGATCTTAAAACAGAAGAACAGGTATAGAATGAATATCAGCGTTGTTAAATCATTGCAATCGTTATTTCATGCATTTTTAGGGATGCATGGATGTTATCTAATGCCACTTTCTGGTTTTAGGTGCAAAAACTGCAGGGCATTCTTAAGCCCATGATGCTCCGCCGACTGAAGGAGGACGTGGAGAAAAATCTTGCACCAAAAGAGGAGACCATAATTGAAGTAGAGCTGACCAATGTGCAGAAGAAATACTACCGTGCCATCTTGGAGAAGAACTTTACCTTCCTGTCCAAAAGTGGAGTCAGCAGTGGCGGAGGTGGAGGAGGATCCAATGTTCCCAACCTGCTGAACACCATGATGGAGCTGAGAAAGTGCTGTAATCACCCCTACCTCATCAATGGTGAGCAGGAGACTCTGAAGTAACACTTTGTGAACAGAAAACTTGTTTTATATATTAAGTGTATGCTTAAAAGTTACTATTTTTCCACTTAGCCAGACTGAATTTTCCCTCTTTCTCTGTTTGTAGGAGCCGAGGAAAAGATAATGGGGGAGTTCAGGGAGAGTCACCCCTTAGACCACCCAGAGTTCCACCTCCAGGCCATGATCCAGGCTGCAGGAAAACTGGTGCTGATAGACAAGCTGCTCCCCAAACTGAAGGCTGGGGGTCACCGTGTGCTCATCTTTTCCCAGATGGTGCGCTGTCTGGACATCCTGGAGGACTACCTCATTCAGAGACGGTAGGCTGCCTGCACTGCCAACAAATCGAGAGGGAAATCTTCTTATGTGTTTTAATGTGCAATCTCGTATGTTTGGTAGAAAGTGGGGAAAAATAACAATATTGAATTAAAAGAACATGCGTCATAGTATTCCCTATAAGGTGTAGTCAGTACTTCATTTCCTGTTCTCAAGGTATCCATATGAGCGTATAGATGGCAGAGTTCGAGGAAATCTCCGCCAGGCAGCTATTGACCGCTTTTCACGACCAGACTCGGACCGTTTTGTGTTCCTGCTGTGCACCAGGGCTGGAGGCCTGGGTATTAACTTAACTGCAGCTGATACTTGCATTATATTTGACTCTGACTGGAACCCTCAGAATGACTTGCAGGTAAGCATGGATGTTTCTTAACATATATGGTCCCTGTGTGTGGGAAACTGCTGGACCTTCATTGAAAGCCATTTTATTTCACAAAGCATCTTTTTAGCTGCATTCCAACTAGTAACTCAGCTGGAAGTACTCTGCTGCAACCTTAGCAGTTTTCTTGGATGTGTGTGTATATATGAGTCCTCAGAGGCAGTCTGTGTGTGACCGTTTTGTGCTATTGCCTTCAGGCACAAGCTCGTTGCCACAGGATAGGACAGAGCAAGGCTGTGAAGATTTACCGCCTGATCACCAGGAACTCCTATGAAAGAGAGATGTTTGACAAGGCCAGTCTGAAATTAGGATTGGACAAGGCTGTGCTTCAGTCCATGAGCGGGAGGGAAAATGCTGCCAACGGGGTATGAACTGCAGACAGCGCCACCATTTTGTGGTGTTTCACTCAAATGGTGTTCCAGATGGTTCATTAATCAAACATACTTTACACATGT
Source organism: Enteromius viviparus (assembly GCA_032353835.1). Lineage (NCBI taxonomy): Eukaryota > Metazoa > Chordata > Actinopteri > Cypriniformes > Cyprinidae > Enteromius > Enteromius viviparus. The sequence goes on from JAUCNO010000663.1 coordinate 11,058,382, forward strand.
TGGCAGTCAGTGGAAAGACCTCTAATTCCCGTGCACATATTTTCTTCTTACAGTCTGCCTAAATTTGTACACTCCATAAAAAAATCCAAGAAATATATTAAGATCTGTATTATGTGAACTTGATTCATAATTATTTTTTTTTTTTAGGTTCAGCAGCTCTCTAAAAAGGAGATAGAGGACCTTCTAAGGAAAGGAGCGTATGGTGCTCTAATGGATGAGGAGGATGAGGGATCTAAGTTCTGTGAAGAAGACATTGATCAGATTTTGCAAAGACGTACACAGACCATTACTATTGAATCAGAAGGCAAAGGCTCAACATTTGCTAAGGTGATGACATTTAAAATCTTTCAGTCTTTTTCCCATGGCTTAAGTATTGATGATATTAACAAAAGAAATTGACCTACCTATCAATGTTGTTGCGTAATTACCTTTATATAACGTGCTGGCCATTTCATCTTGCTCTTAAAATAGTGCAACCTAAAGGGTAAGTGTCTCTGATCTTACTATTTATATAATTTTTTCCCTACCAGGCAAGTTTTGTGGCCTCTGGGAACAGAAGCGACATTTCTCTGGAGGACCCAGATTTCTGGCAGAAATGGGCAAAGAAAGCAGAGCTGGACCTGGATGAGATCAACGGCAGGGTAAGCTGCAACTTAATGGTGAAAAGGAGCTCTCTTGTGCTGTGAAATGCTTCACAGGAGATGTTTGCATGGAGTGAGGCACTAATCTCTAGCACCTCTTTCTTGTGTAATCATGTGTGGAACACTTACAGCTTACTATTATTCATTGTTTCATTAATGTCGGGGTCAATGCATTAGCAGCTTTTGACAGGTATCATATTCATAATTCTGTCTGACAGTTGATAACTGAAGATGGTGTGAATCCAAATCTGGATAGTTTCCACCACACTCTGTGGTGTCACTCCTCATAAATATGCTATCTGGGCATAATTAATGAGGCTGATTTCCCCAGGCTAACAGTGCGTGGAATGTAGCCGTAATTGAGCAAAGGCGAAATTGTTTAAACTTGGCCATGGGAAGCATTTTCTGTAATTACCACTGTTCTTTGCACTCAGGAGAATTGGAAGCGCTAAGCAGCTTATATCTGCTTGAAGGGAAACGCCATGTTATGTCTAAATAAAAATGCTTTATCACAGTATTTTTTGCGTGTGTCCTTGAGCAGAGGTCTTGCATCTTGCTGTCTAGCAGCCACCTATATCATGGTGCTACCATGGTATGGCACTAAAAATGCTAAACATGCAGAAACCTTTTCTGCTGTCTTAAACCCTTGAGAGCATTCTAACCGCAGATTGGATCTCTTGTCAGAACACTCTGGTGATTGACACTCCTCGGGTCCGGAAGCAGACGCGGCACTACAGTTCTATGAAGGAGGATGATTTGATGGAGTACTCTGAGCTTGAGAGTGACTCAGAGGACAAGCCCATTCAGAGACCGCGGAGGCCCCAGGATCGAACCCAGGGGTACCCCCGCAGCGAGTGCTTCAGAGTGGAGAAGAACCTGCTGGTGTATGGGTAAGTGCAGTCTGGAAATGGTCATATCGTGTTAGTGTTGGTTTTAACAGCTTTGTACTCCTTTTTGGTGGCCTGCTCTAGCCTGCAAATTGACAGAGATCTGAATCACCATCTTGCACTTGAGCAGTCCCTGGGGCCTATCCCTATAATTAGTTGCCATTTAGCAGATGCTTTTTTACCCTGAAAAGCTGCTTTGAGTGCACCAACTATACATGACCCTACAGGGCAACAATGTGCCCAAATTGAGGAGGAAGGAAAATCCTCGCACATTTCCCATATTAGTAACATACAAATTAAAATTATTGCCAGCTTAAATTGTCAACTAATTCTATCCATCAGACTTTTTTAGTCCATACTTATAAAAATACATCAATACATCTATATTTCCCTCAGTCAAAGCCCGCAATGGAAAGCAGCTTTGGCAGGAAGTCCATCCCAGTGCCATGAGACAGGATATTCGGCTTCCTGCTTTGTTTTATCACCATCCAAATTCCCCTTGTCTCGTCTTGTTTTCCATTTGGAATGAGAATATCTGGTAGCTCACAGCCCACCAGTGCAGTGGCCGAGTTTGTCACGCTTGCTTGTCCCGGGGCAGTGGCAGACACGGCGCTATCTAACGCACACAGTTAATTAAGCGCCAGGCCTCAGTGCACTCAGCACTAATCATGGCTGGCTGCACGCACCATGTCTGACCAGTATTCTTTTTTTATTTTTTCAGTCAGACGCGTCTAAACCCCTGGGCTATACGGCAAATTAGATCCATCAAGTCTGAGGGCTTTGTCTCTTCTGATGGTTTTATTTTTTTTTAATTTTTTTTTTTTTTTGGAAAAGCAGTGTAGGGCTGTGAAATCAGAGCAGACCCCACTCCCCATTTTCCCAAAAAGCCCTTTAGGCCTGTGCTTAGGGAGCGCTTGAGTACTCCATCAAATAACAAGGGCATTGGGTCTCCAGCAATGCAGTGGTGCCACCCCCCCTCCTTCAGTTTGTGAGAAATGGCACAACCGTAGAGTAATACTATACTTGAACGATTCTGACACCGTGCTTTTTTTCTTTTTTCTTTTATTTTTTATTTTTATTTTTTTCAGACAGTACAAATCCCCCCCCCCCCCCCATGCTTCATTACAAAACCAAACAACTGCAGTTCAAAAAGACTTTTTAGAAATAACTGAAAGGACACAAACTGATGTTTTCACATGCTATATTTGCTAACTTCTCTTCTGTTATGCGTAGCTGGGGCCGCTGGGGTGACATCCTGTCCCATGGACGCTTTAAGCGCCCACTGAGGGAGCGAGACATAGAGACCATCTGCCGCGCACTTCTGGCCTACTGCCTGCTACACTACCGTGGAGACGAGAACATCAAGAGCTTCATTTGGGACCTCATAACCCCTACCGAGGATGGCCAGAGCCGCACACTTACCAACCACTCTGGTAGGATGCTGACCTGGAAGCAATCAAATATCTTTTTTCAGCATCTATCTCTTCACATGATAAACAATGGCATTTCTGTGGTTTTTAGGACTGTCTGCTCCAGTGCCCCGGGGGCGTAAAGGGAAGAAGGGGAAGCCACAGGCTGCTCAAACTCACATGCCAAAGGCTGACTGGCTTGCTGACTGTAATCCTGACATCCTCCTTCAAGAGGACAGTTACAAGAGACACCTGAAACACCACTGCAACAAGTATGTACCATTTTTAGAAACTGCACTTTCCCTCCTCTAGGATACTTGTGTATTAGCTAATATATCTCATCTTGCATATATTTTTGTGCTTTGCAAATGAAACATTTAAAGAAGTGGAAAAACAATGTTACACAACAGATAGTAGTATAATCTAGATTTTTTACAATTTTCTGAGACGCATGAATGGAAATAGTGTTTGTATAAAAAAAAAAATTCTAATCCAATAGGAAGGCTCAAAGTGTAGAGCCCAGGTTTGAAATTCCACACAGCCAGTTCAGTTAATCTGCTGCCGTCTTGTTTTGAAAGTAACCGTTTGCCTTCCAAGCTCGATATCCTCAGAAGCAGGTGCATTTGAAAACTTGTCAAGCGCTTTTCAATTTGAAAAAATAATTGAAGCAAACTTGCGAGTTTAGCTGAACATGTCCAAAAGCAAGTTAGCGCTGTTACCTTGTGGTGCAGATGTTTCATTAAGTTGCTTGGCTCCTCCATAGTTTAGCTGCGACTAAAAAATGGCCAGCTGTAGAGAATCTGGTAAAAGATAGAGTGCCGTCTTTCTCGCAAAGGCTTCTGCCAAGTTCCTGAAATAATGAATGACAGGCCGTGAGGAATCTCTGAAATTAAAGATTTTAAGATCACTCAATAATTAATCGTTCAGTTCATCAGGCCGCACATGATGATTTTGCCTCTCGTCCCACACGTCCATTATGCCTTGTGTGCCGCCGGCTTGCGTCTTTTGTTTTTTGAGGCCTCTCCGGTTTCGTTTGATAAATAATTTGTTGCCAGGCCAGCATTGTTGTGTCCTGCCTTACTCTAGGCAGTGACAGAGAGAGAAAGCAAAACACGGTTTACACTGCTGGCTCTGATGTGCATCCAGAAAAGGGGAACAGAGCAACAGCTGAGGAAACGTTACGAGACGATAAATGCGAGGTGCTTAGACCGCCAACCATCTGCTCGCCGCACTGCAAACTTCTGCCTCTGTACTTTGGAGGCGTCCCGTTAGCACCTCCCCAACTTCCCTAACAGCATTAGGAAGGAAATGAAAACGAGAGGATGAAGGTGCTGGAGTGCGTATGCGTGGAGGAGGGGGGTGAGGGAGGGTACGGGCGGCTCCCCAAGCGCAGCGGCGCGGTGCCAGGCCAGGTGCCAGGCAGACCTGTTGGAAGCGGGTGAAAGGCGGCACACACAGAGGTGATTATGTGCAGCCATCTGTCAGGCGTGGAGGCTGCCGCACAGCGTGGCTAATCAGCCCTGGCAGCATGATGGATGAGCCGTGGCACATGCCAAAGAGCTGCTGCTGCCGCTGCTACTGCTGCTGGCACAGCTCGGAGCTGGCCAAACTTACTCACTCTTTTGTTTTCTGCCTTCTCCCCTTCCCTTTGTCCCTTTTTCCTTCCTTTCATTCTTCGTGTCACTCCATTAACCCTAACTCATCTTTGTTTTGTTTTTTTGTCTCTGCTGCTCGTTCTATCTCTGACAGAGTGCTGCTGCGGGTCCGCATGCTCTACTATCTGCGACAAGAAGTCATCGGAGACCATGCAGACAGAATCCTGGAGGGGACCTATTCAAGGTTGGCATCTCTCTCCATTCCCTTCCACCGAATCCTGCCTGCTGTTATCTTTCCTCTCCCTCCATCACCTTCTCCTCCTCCTCCTCCCCCTTTCTGACAACACCCCCACCCAGATGTTCATGCATTTATAATGTGCAAACGTGCTTGCCATGTTGATGCTCTCAAGGACTCCACTGAAGTTCTAATGACTGTGAGGGGCTTGATTTTGCACGCAAGTGCATGGGGTGAGATAAGAGAGTTGCTCAGATCTCTGGCCGTAATCAGGTTGGCCCTGAATAAACAAGATGAGAAATGGGCCTAAATGAGATGCGGCTTGCTAATGCTCGTGTTTCCTACCAGATGTCTGCAGATAGACATTAATGCCACTCTCATTAGATTATGTGCCGCTGTAGCCATCCCCTGGTTTTAATCACTCTTTCCTGTGTTTGTTTGTCTTTTGCTTATAGCGAGTTGGATATCTGGATCCCACAACCCTTCCACGCTGATGTCCCCACTGATTGGTGGGATCTCGAATCGGACAAGTCCCTCCTAATTGGCGTCTTTAAGCATGGTAAGCCCCGCCTCCTTACAGCTGACACTCTGATTGGTACGTTTGCACTGACATGCAACAGTAATTGCTAATGTTGACCTATTGTAAAATTGCCTAGAGATTGATTGGTGATTTTTTTCCGAATGGCTGATCCTGCCCTCGATGGAGGGTGGTGGGGAAAATGGATTCGGAAAGAGCCGAGATCTAATCCATCAGAGGCAACAGGCACCTCTCAGCACATTTTATTAACATTGACCCGCTGTGTTAAGAAGTGTTCTGGGAGAACCTGCTAAATTCCCAGTTTGGGACGCGATTGTTTTCTTTTGTGAAACTGTGCAGCTGTCCTAATTTATCTTTCTGAGAAAACGGGGCCAAAAGCTGTATTAAGAGAAAGATGGAGAGGGGTTTCTCTGCTGCTGACTTTTAATTGTATTAAGTATAGTAATAGCCGCTTTATTTAATAATGTCCACTGCTCTCACCACAGATATTAATCTTGGCGAGGGGCTTGTATGCTTCTCTCAGATTGGTCTTTTCTGTGAATGTGTGTACAGAGAGCTCTCTCTCTCTCTCTACTTCTCCCCCGGTGTGCTGCGCTCCCTCGTTAACTCAGCTGGCCTCCATACATGTGCGTGCGCGCGCACACACAGGAGCGTGTATATAGCACAGGCAGCCTGTTCTTAATCATAATCCCAATTCAGTAGGGAGGTCTGGGGAGGAAACGGGGAGAGAAGAGGTGGCAGGCCTGGACTGCAGAGGAAAGAGTGATGGCCTATAAACCCCCTCATGATTACAGTTTGGCTTGGGGCGCGGCAGCAGTTAGGAACAATGTGTCACCGCATAAATCCTAATTGAAATGTGATGTTCTGGCGGGGGAGGGGGTGCTCGAGCCCCGTCTGATCAGCGGCTCAGCTGAAGTGGGTTTAGCCTGCCAATCGCCTCCCCTGTTGTGCACTGTAGGGCTCCGCAGGCTCGAATCTGTTCTGCTTGGACAGTTTCAACGGGCATTTTCCTTTGGCTCGGCCATTTGTTTCTTTTATTATATTTTCGTTTTGGTTTGATTTAATCTTCTGGTAGTTTTTAAAAGGATTTCACTTTGTATTATAAGGTTTAGTTTTAAGATGTTTTGTTTTTGTTTGTTTTTTCCTCTTCTTTTTTTCAATTTTATTTCGAACTAAATTTGACACACCAGTAATACTTTTCTCTGCTTTCACATCACCAGGGGAAATAATAGCTCCGCAGCCCACAGCCCAGCCTGTAATTATGCATATTTTATGTTCACCGCTGCTCTCTTTTCTTCCACTAGGCTACGAGAAGTATAACTCCATGCGTGCTGACCCCACCCTGTGTTTCCTGGAGAGGGTGGGCATGCCTGATGCCAAGGCCATCGCTGCCGAGCAGAGGGGAGCGGACATGATGGCAGATGGTGTCGAGGGGTAAGTTTGGCCCAAAATCACAGCCCCAGCAAGAGGGACTCCTCCTGCTCTTTCTTTCTCTGGCTCGCTCCCTCTTTCTTTATCCTTCACCCCGCTTTCCTTTTTGGTTCTTTTCTTTGTTTTCTTTCCCACACTAAAAGCTTTTCTCTTTCACAATAGAGAGGATGAAGACCCAGAGTACAAGCCACTCAGAATGCCGTTTAAAGATGATCTTGATGTGAGTTTGGAAATAGATAAGTCTTTAGTGTATCTAAAATCAGTATTGGTAATAAATTGGCTCATTTAATTTTCCTTTGCCGTGTTTGTAGGATTTTACAAACTCTCCCCTGGATGATAAAGATGATGGGATGGATGGTGAGACTCAAGAAGGTATTTATTTCCTCAGCATACAGGTGTTAACCATCATACTAGAGGTTTTCACTTCACTGTGCTCATCGTTGTCGTCTGCTTGTCCGCCCTCAGTGCCTAAGCCTGGTGAGAATGGGAAAGCAGGCAATCTGTACTGGCCGCCAGCCTCTGCTCTGACAGCCCGATTACGCCGCCTCATCACGGCCTATCAGCGCACTCACAAACGTGAGCAACTAAGGCAGGAATCAATGACCAAACCTGACCGGCGCCGAGGCCGTCCACGTGATGACATCCTTGCCATGGTAACAGAGGGAGGAGCTTATGCTCCAGATGGAGTGGTGGCTTTTATGGCTGAAGGAGGGCCCTTCATGGCCAAGGGATCACCTTTTATCCCTGATAGCGCCGCCCTGCTGGCTGATGGAGCAGCTTATTTTAAAGAGCGGAGGCAGAGGTGAGTTGCATTTAGATCCTCCATTAAAATTGTATTAATTAATTAATTAAATTAAATAAAAATCTATATTTCTCCTTTAGTCACACATGACCTTGTTTCCATTTATCAACATCTGTTTTCCAGATGGACAAGACGTGAAGAGGCCGATTTTTACCGTGTGGTGTCCACATTCGGTGTGGTTTATGATGTGCACAGACAGTGCTTTGACTGGTCCCAGTTCCGTGCTTTTGCTCGTCTAGACAAGAAGACAGACGAAAGCCTGGAAAAATATTACTACTCTTTTGTGGCCATGTGCAAGCGGGTGTGTCGGATGCAGATCAAATCTGAGACAGGTAAACTACTGTCTTTTTCAATTATTTGAAAGTAGTTTTTTGTTGTACTCTATTCCTGCTTAAAGAGAATGCTAAATTGATTTGTTATTAGCATTTGAAGTGTGTGTGTGTGTGTATGTATCTTTTATAAACGTGTGTGTTAGTGTATGTGTATGTATCTTTTTTTTCTTTATGCATTGATGTTTTAATCTGAATTTGGATATAATTTTTCTATTTGCAGAGCTTCCAGACCCCACCCTTATCATTGACCCCATTACAGAAGAGCGGGCTTCACGGACGCTCTATCGTATTGAGCTGCTGCGACGGATCAGGGAGCAGGTGTTGCCGCACCCTCAGCTGGATGAGAGGTTGAGTCTGTGCCAACCCAGCCCTGACCTCCCAGCCTGGTGGGAACCCGGGCGCCATGACCGGGACCTCCTGCGGGGTGCCGCAAAGCATGGCGTCAGCCGCACTGACTACCATATCCTCAACGACCCCGAGCTGAGCTTCTTGGAGGCCCATCGGAAGTTCACACAGGGCAAGGGTGCAGAGCTGCCCATTGTGTCTGATCCTCTTACTCCTCTGAACCTGCTTAAAGATGAGGAGGTGAAAGAAGAGCATGGAGATGTGTTGGTGCCCAAAGTGGAGAATGGTGACATGGAGGATGTCAAAGAAGAAAAACCCGAAGCCCTCTCTCCTAAAAAAGAAGAGGAAGAAAGTGATTTGGCTCTTAAGCACGAACCTAAAGAGGAAAAGATGGAAGCAGAGGAGAATGATGCTGCGATGGAGGTTAAGACCAAGGTAGAGGATGGTTTTCCTTTGGATGGGATGGCTGATGAAAAGCCCATGGATAGGGAGCCCACTACCCCTGAAGACAAAAATGCAGAGGATGAGAAAGAGCCACAGACCACAGAGATTAAACTTCCTACTGACAAAACCTCCAAAGACGACGAGGAAGAGAAGTTAGACGAGGATGACAAATCAGAAAAATCTTCACAAGCTGAAGGTGAGTGTTAGACATCATTATTATTAATATTATTTAATTTCTGTTGATACTACGTTTATGATGTAGGCAATGCTTCAGAGAAACTCACCTGAAACAGTATTGCATGATCCCAAAACAAACCCAGATTTAGAACAAGCTGTTTGATTATTTTAATTTCCTTAATTGGGTGGTCAGGATGCTTAAAAAGTAATGGATTTTGATTTGGGAAATCTTAATTGCAGTAAAGCTTGTATTAAAAAAAAAAAACGTTTATTTGCAGTTGGAGGAGCATCTGAGAGGAAGAATTTTGATGAGGAGAGTAATGCCTCTTTAAGCACGGCCCGCGATGAGACCAGAGACTGCTTTGGTGTTGATGACGTTGAGCCGTCAGCCTCTCAGATGTTCGGTGAACGTTCACTGTTCTCTTTCTGGCCCAAGGTTAGTTAAATGCTTTTCTTTTCTTTTTTTTCCCAACTTCACTCACAATTTCCTTTCCTTTTTTTCCTTCAGATTAACTATCCATTAACATTAGTTTTCCCCCTCTTATAGCATGTAGTAATATAGTTTGCCACAAAAGTGGTTTAGAGATAAATGAAAAAAATTCAAGCCACGCTCAAAGCTTTGAAGACATGATGATGTGATGCATAGTGAAAAGACTGTACTTAGTTTCAGAGCTTCCTCCTTTAATAACAGGGCAGAATTGCATTATAAGATTGTTGGGACATGAAACCAGAGCTGAAATGGAGAAAATTAAGATACCCTTTGTGTACCCTCTACTTCATTATGTATGCTTCCACACGCACACACTCACTCACTAACACTTGTGCTACTCTTCTGTGTTTGTACTTCAGGACAGGGTAATGATCAATCGTATGGACAACATCTGTGAAGCGGTCATGAAGGGCAAGTGGCCGTCCAACAGGAGGCAGTTCTTTGACTTCCCAGGCCTGTTGCCTGGCTACAGCTCCATGGCAACGGACAGCCCCCTGCAGAGGCGGAGTCTCGGTGATCTCTCATTGGTGGGTCAGACCAGCTATAGCGGCAGTGAGGACCTCACCATGTCACCACAGGTCAACAAGGCAAGTCCTGCCCCTAACGCTTCTTGCTCCACCCCCTGAGAGTCTATGGTCTTGTAATATTCTAAAATAGACTTTAATAGTTTGGTTTATTAAACACCCTCTCATTGTTCTTATCCAGGACGATGCTTTGAGCCTGTCAGTACCCCGGCAGCGCAGACGCAGGAGGAGGAAGGTAGAGATCGAGGCAGAGCGTGCTGCAAAGCGCAGGAACCTGATGGAGATGGTTGCTCAGTTACGAGAGTCCCATGCTCCAGAAGGCCAAGCACAGGCCATAGACCTGACCAAGGCCCTGCACGGCGTGTCTACCTCTTCCTCTTCCACTGTCTTCCCTGGAGCAATGGCCTCCTCCGCAGCCCTGAAAGCACAGATGGAGCTGCTGCAAGCAGGCGCTTCCTCTAGATCCAGAGCCAACGGCTCTCTACTTGACACTGAACTCCCCAACCGGAGAAAGAGAGGTCGCAGGAAAAATGTGGAGGGCTTGGAACTGCTCTTTATGGGGAACAAAAGAGGACAACTCAATGCTGTACGTATCCTGTCAGGATGTGATATGGGAGTCATGCCGCTTCATGCGGCGTGTTGACACTCTTTATGCACACACACATTTTTTTCTCACTTTTGTTCCGTTGCGTCTGCAGGAAAACTCTGAAGGGACCAAAGCTTTTGTGGATGGGCGGGCACATAGACCCATGTCATCTCCTGCACATAAGGCTCCCGTTGAAGGCCTAGAAGAGGGAAGCCATCTTACAGCCGAGGATGGACCCAGCACTAAGGACCTACGGGAGTGGCTGAGACAGCACCCCACATACACTATGGATATGCCTGGATACGCACCAGTGAGTTCTGTTGTTTTTCTTCTGCTAACCCAACTTGTTTTCATTTTCTGATGGCTGATGTGGGAATGTCCTGTACAGTTGTCTTTAGAGTTGTCTTGTTCTTATCTTTCAGAAGAATGAGGACCTCCTCCTCTCTCAGTTTGCCAAGCCCAAACAGAAAAGACACAGATGCCGCAATCCCAACAAGATCGACATTAATACACTGACAGGAGAGGAGAGAGTCCCTGTTGTTAACATTAGGAACGGAAGAAAGGCAAGTATTGTTTTATCAATGGGTTCAGGTAATCTCCCACAAATATTCTGTACACTCGCTGTAACATTTTTAACTTGTATATCTACAGATGGGAGGAGCCATGGCACCTCCGATGAAGGAGTTACCCCGCTGGCTGGTTGAAAATCCCGAATTTGCTATTGCCCCAGACTGGACGGATATAGTGAAGCAATCAGTGAGTCTTTTATTAAATTGAGAGAATTCGGAACGATCTAGCCACTATTTGGTCGGTTCAGCTATTAGTAACTCATGCTGCTTTATAAAACACATTACTACTACCATTCAAAAAAAAAAAAAAAATTATTACTTCTATTCAGCAAGTATGGTATTTAGTGCATTTTGTAATATTACAAAATATTTTCATTAAAAATAAATGCATTATTTTTATTTGTGGAAACTTCTAAATTTTTTAGAATTTAGATATAAAACAGCACAGCTAAAAACATTTAAAAATAAACAATTAAAATGTGTCGATTTCTGAACGATCGTGTGACTGAGGATTGACTGACTGATGAGATAAGATTTTAAAATAAATTAGAAAATGTATTTAATTTATAGTATTGGACAGTTACTGTTTATATCCCACTCTTGATCAAATAAATAGAGCCGTGGTGAGTGCAAAGGAATTCTTAAACATAAATCAACTTTTCGTGGTGGTTGTATATTCTTAAATTTATAATATTCTTTTTGTTTTCAGGGTTTTCTCCCAGAGTCCATGTTTGACCGTCTTCTGACTGGGCCGGTAGTCAGAGAGGAGGGCGTGCGCCGCAGAGGCAGGCGACCCAAATCTGAAATCGCCAAGGCAACAGCAGCAGCGCAGGCAGCGGCTGCAGCAGCGGCAGCGGCCTCCACATCTGGTGTTAATCCTTTGCTGATGAACGGGCTGTTTGGCGGCATGGACCTGACCAGTCTGCAGGGCCTACAGAGCCTTCAGCTGGCTGCTGGCCTCATGGGCTTTCCCCCTGCTCTCGGAGGGGGAGCGGACGCCAAGCATGCTGCAGCCATGCTGCCTCTCATGCTTCCTGGTATGGGTGGCCTCCCCAACATGTTCAGTCTGGGGGGTCTGTTTGGAGGAAACCTGGCTGCCGCTGCGACAGCCACCAACGGTGCCTCTAGCACAGAACAGGCAGACTCTGAGGAGAATCCCAAGCTGAAGACAGACGAGACCAAGGATGACGGAGATGAGAACGATGAGAAGGAAGCAGAAAAATCATCTGAAACAGAGTCTGCCGAGGTAACCAGTGACACTGCCGCGCTGAATGCAGCAGCCGCTGCTGCCACTGCAGGCATGTCCACCAACGCCACTCTGGCCTTCAACCCTTTCTTGCTCTCCACCATGGCCCCAGGACTCTTCTACCCATCCATGTTCTTACCTCCCAGCCTTGGCGGCCTGGGCATCCCAGGCTTCCCCCAAGCTTCTCTAGCAGATCTCCAGAGCGCTGTGTCTGGGGCCTTAGGGGCCACTGGAGAGGACAAGGAGTCCAGTAAAGGGCTTGGCTCAAATCAAGACCAGAACGCCTCCGTGGCTGATATGGAAACTGCTGACAACACACTTGAAGACAGTGACTCAGAGGAGAGCCAGAACAAGACTGCTGATTCATCAGTACTAGATGATGATCTGGCAGGGCCGGCTGAGGAAATAGACTCCATGGAGGGTGGAATGGACGAGGATGATGACGATGATGAGGATGATGACGAGGATGATGACCCTGCTGATGAGGATGACAAAAGTGACTAAAGGAAAAAAAAAAACTGAATCTGGCCTTCTAACATTTCCCCAGGGCTGAGGAGACGCACACTGGACTCTGACAAGAATGGTTGTCCAGTTGTTTACATGCCAACTCAATATCCAAAAACACTTTGGTCGTTTGGTTTTTGTTGACAAGTAACGTTAAGAGGAAAGCAAATAAGCTGTCTCTATAACCATTAGCATAGCCAGGGATGACGTGAACAGTTGTGCGGATGTCAAAAGGGTGTTTTGTTTTTTTCTTTTCTCTGTGTTTTCCTTACTTTTTTGTTTTGATTTTTTTTTTCTTGAAGTCTTTGGCACTGTGTTGGGTGCCTTCTAGATGAGATGGAAATTTCCTGAAATATTATAGGAATTAATCGTTCCGATAGTGCTATGCTGCTCTCTCATTATTTTAATATTATTGTTTTGTTGTCACTTTTTTTCTCTCTCTCTACTGTTGATATTGTAACAATGAGTAGCATCTCGTAATATTCAGTGATGTACAATTAACGGCATTAAGACACTCTCCGCTGCTGAGGAAGAATCGTGGTTTCGTTGTACTGTTCTGCTGAGAGGAGCGGGCAAAGTTCTCACATATCATAGCCTACACTCGGACTGTTCCCAGTCTCTCACACTGACAATCCAAACGGGTGAGGAGACCTCTCGACCTGTGGAGACAGCAATAACGAAGGCAGCTTTTGAATGTTCAATTTTACTCTTTTGACTAAACACCGGAAAGTGTGAAAAAGCGACATGAATAAATTACTGCAGTCAAATTGTCTCATTGTATCCATGTTAATGCACTGGTGTAAGAATAAAATCAGGTACCTTTATCTATTTGAATGGACTTTTGTTACTTTAGCCACAAAGCTGAACAGCATTACCTCAATTCTAACTAGCCTTGAAGTTTACAGACATAAATGTTGTAAATGTGTTTTTTTTTGTGTCCTTTTTTTCTTTTTTTTTTGAAACCATCATGTATGATGAACTGTAAATTGCTGCCAACTGTAGTAATGATGCTTTTAATAAAAGTGACTCACAATATTCGCCTAGGAAACCAAAACTGTGTTTGTGTAGCTCTGTGGGGATGTCAAACAGCATCCTCTGATAACAACGATCCTTTTATAGCTATATAAAACAAATTGTTCACTTCATTTAAATCTGTTAGATCTGTCAATGATTTTTTTTTTTTGCACCAAAGATGTTGTAAGTTGGTAGTTTACCCTTTCTGTACCCGGGTTGCAGTTGGCAGAAAACAGCATATTTTTAATTTCGCTCCTCATGAGGATCCAGGTGGAAAAAAACATTTTGAATTTGGACTCCAATAAGTTCAGCTGCTGTCAATCCTAAATACAGTTAGTTCCTTTAAGCTTTCGCAAACTCATAAGCAAAGTGCAGATGTATGGATGATGTAATTATAAGATTTATTTATCATGCAGTGAAGACGGCTTCTCTTATAAAGTATTTTTTAAACTGGCGCTAAAAGTGACTTATATAAATGTAAATGTTCTTTGCTCGTTTTCTGTAGCTGCTTATTGAATAAGTGTAATGGTAAGCCTTTAAATGAGTAGGTTTTTAAAAAACTAAATTTTAGCCTAGGACTAGGGTTAAGCCTTGTCTGTGAAACTGGGGGTTAGACAATTCGGTATCGATTTCAATAAAGGACATAATTTGGCCGAGGGTTGAAAATGTGCACAACACTGTAATTCATTATAATTCATAAGAAATAAATAAATTGGCAGAATATTATTGGGTATGTCTGGAAATCTCACAGGCTGTTGATACGACAGTTGAGTGTATCACCCAGTTCCAGTACCAGCAATTTGAACTCATTTTTTAATTTAACAGAATTATTTTAACAGTTCTGCACTAGATGCCTCATACAGCAGCACTGCATGACCTGGTTGCCAGGAAAAGAGAGGCTCCGACAGGCCTGTTTACTCTAGCCATCATAAACACCATCAGTCCTGTGGAGCGGCTGACATAACGCGCTCCGACAGGACGAGAGGACATGGCAGGGGCTCTCTGTCCGCTCCAGTAGCCAGCCATTATGAGCCTAACGCCTGGAACAAGGCTTTTTTCCCCCTCTCTCGACAGACATCTTTCATAATTGCACTTTCCGATGAAGTGGCTCGTGAAATCCATAGGTCTCGTGTGCGCCCAGCATGCAGCTCTTGGCAGGAGTTAGAGTTTGAGATTTGGACAGGAGGCGCTTGTGCACGGAGTTGTCAATACGATCGCTTTTATTGGTGTCGTGGAAGTCCTGAGGTGTTAATGTATGTTAATTGAGTTTTGGGATGTTGGAAATGTTTTTCTTTGTCCTTTATAAGTGAATAACAGTGAACTGCTGTTGTGCTTGTTGAATAGTTTTTCTACGCTTCCTGAGTTCTCGTGTTGTCAGAGTGGTTTTTGTGGCAGTGAAAATCTTCTGTGGTTCCTAGTCATTATGTGCCATCTTGACACATGGCGCAGTCGCTCGCAGAGGGCTCGTCACCACCGGCATCGTGCCTCCTTCACAAACCACTGACTGCTGGGTGTGAAGTCTGTCATTGGTGAGGAGGCAGGTTGTGGTTAGCCACTGAGCATCAAACTTGGCAACACGGCACAGTTCAGTAGCTCTAGGCCGTTGGGATTTGAGCTGGCAGCTTCCTCTTGGGAGAGGCCCTTTCCTGGGAAGGCCAAACTGAATGCTTCCCTCGGCTGCCACTATGCATGCACTGAACCACCAAAACAAAAAAGGGTGGCATCAAAATCTATATGCGTTGTTTGAACATATCCAATGATATTCAGTATGTCAGAAACTCCTTTGTGCACATGTTGTTTTAATCAGTTGTTTCAAGTCCCTTAAAGGCGAGTCAGTTCACTCAAAGGTCATAGTTGATACAAAAGCAGTATCATTTCTTGCAATGTACTGTACAGCTGTAACTAATAGAATGAAAAAAGACCAAAATCTACTTATAAAGATGTCAAAATTACAGCTCAAAAACAAATATAATTGCTCAAGAATCTACAAATCAGTGTATATACAAGACTTTCCTGGGATTCGGAAACATTTCAATAAATTATTCCAACTACATGAAATTCATTTGATAAATATCCCACATCAGTTGGCACACATCAAACCTAAAAACAAAAAATATATATTTTTACAAATCATGCATTAAAGATCTTTTATTATTTAAATTTTTTTCTCAACCCTGTTATGGACCATATGGGATTGGTTTAAAAATTATTTTACACAGAACTTATAAAACAAACATCGAAATACTGGCCATGTGCCCTGATAACAATATAATGATAGCAAATGTAATGTTTATCATAATTTTTTCACATTTTTGTAATGCTGAAGCTAACAATAAACAAAAATATATTCTTCATCATCCTCCCTATATTAAGGTGTGACAGGGTTGAAGACACGTTTGAAGGATACATTTCCTGTCATATTGTCCCTTTCTTTCTGAGTCAACATATCTGCAAGACCAACATTGTCTTTCAGCTGAAAATGTGGGTGTTATTGTAAAATTAGGTGTAAAGTTGACATTTCCCCAAATATTCTATTTCTAACAAAAATATGAGCTGCCATGATTTTGGTAATTATATATTTACTGAACCCTATAATATATTTTTATTTATCTATTTTATTATTGAAATTATTAATACATTAAGTAAATAACTCAATAATGTTTTAAAGTTTATAACCCTGTAACAATGAGAATTACATATATCTGTGACAAGGTTGAGTGTTTTGTAGTTGTGGATTTTAACTCAAAATGGCCAGTGCTCCATATATGTCAAAATACAATAAATATATTGTTTAGGTATTGTAATAAAGTCTTTAAAAATATTTTTTTTCTATCTTAATTTTATGTGACAGAGTTGAGTTGTTAAGCTTGACAGTATCCTCCCTGACTATATTAGACCTCAAAAATATAAATAAGAAGTATGAAAATACCACCCATTTAATACACTACTATTAAAGAGACCTGAATGTTGTCATTTCTGGTCAATTTTGACACATATGTGTGGAGACTAAATAATTATTGCCGTAGAATCGGACATAACCTTAAAGACAGTTTTTTATTATTAAAACTCTGGGGGACTTAAATATGTAACTTTAAGGTACCAAAATGGACCTTTTAGGTACAAACATGTTCCTTTTAAAAAGGTACCGCCCGAGTGACAGCTTTTGTACCTTTGTTTCAGAGAGTGTGGGGTCAGAATTTGGTATAAACAACATTAAAGCATGGATTTATCCTATCTTGCAACAGCATTTACGGCTCCTGGTGGTGATGTAATAGCGTGGAGGATATTTTCTTGGCTTACTTTGGGCCACTTAGTACCAACGGAGCACACCAGAGCCCACTAGTACTAACCATGTCCATTCCTTTATGACCACAATGTACACAAGTAATTGTTTTTTATTAAGGTGGGACGGCGAAGTGTTGCGATGGCCTTGAGTGACAGTAATGTATCCACCTTAATTTCAACGTGGAAATAAGCCCTTCTCTGTGAATGCACAAGACGCAAGTTTATTAGCCGCTGTATACAAAATATACAGTCTATATCGAGAAAGATCACTACATCGAGTTCAGTTTGATTATCACTTGTTTTACTCACGTTTTCGCAGTGTCCCTATTAAATCCAGTCATGCAGCAGGTTCTTGAGCCCAATGTCAATGTACCCTCTCTAGCAAGAAGAGTAAAGTGCGGTAAATGGTAAAACTATTTGCACTACTACTTTCATAATTATGATAACATTAAATAATAAAGTAAGACACGTATCAAGTAGCAGAATGTGCTGTTTCATACAGCAAAAAATAGCTGAACGCGGATGAGACCGGAAGTTTTGCACATAAAAATGGCCGTGCCCCCCCTTACCGAAAAAAAAAAACGTGAATATTTTCTAATGCACACCAATAAAACTCTTACACTTGTCTTTAATTAATTCATGGACGCAGCTACGGTTTCTCAGAAGACATGACCCAAGGCATTGAGGTGCGACTAATCAAAATTATTATTACATAATCAGCTAATTGTTAGACGCTCCCTTAATGAAAGCAGCTCATTAGCTACTGTGACAGGTCTGTCTCTGAAGCCCGGGGCTCTGCGCACTTACATCTAGCGGCAGAGGTCCAGTGTCTGTTAATACGTTCACTACATGCTCCGTTCAGCTGCTGAACTGATTTGATATTCAGTGGAGAGCCTTCAGGGTTTCAGTAATGCGCGGGAATGTGATCCCGATGACCTACAGCTTCCTCTTACACGATTCCAGGGGATGTGTCACAAAAAGCCTGGGTTATACAGCGTCTATCCCTCCGGCCCCCCGCGAAACACCCAGCCAATGAGCCTAAAAACTACTGCTTTCTTCAAATGTCAGGCTCTGGCCAGCTGATTCTTATTCTGAGCCAATAAACATGTCATTTCCAGCTGGAGTTGGCCAGGCCGCCTGTCTCTGCAGCTTTCCGATAAAGAGCGATTTGCGGTCGCCTTGACGACCTAGTGCCTCGGCGTCTTGGTTACGTGATTGATCACAGTATCGCGCGCCGGTGACACAGGTAGGGGGAGGGACGTCGCCGGGCTCAATCAGATGCAGCGCCGATGTCCTTCTCCCCGGCTGAGGGGATTTAAAACTGTCACACGCTCTCACACCTCCTGTTTCCCCCGGAGACGGATGTGTCGTGCGTGACATTGAGGGCGAGAGGCAGAGCATCAATCGCAGACTGGGTGATAAGTGTCATGCCGACTGCTCGCCTGGCCTGTTTCTCAAACTGCGCGCGCACACACTTGTGCACGCTCTCACTCAGTAGTGCAAACAGATGTCAACTTAAAACTACCGACAGCATCTCGAGGAAAAGAGCGAGGGATATAAAAATAGAAATATGCTTGTATTTTAGACAAACAGCGCTCACAAAAATCGTGTATTTACTCAACCTCATCATGGGACATAAGTCATAGTAAAATACTTCTGTTCTGTGCCTCAGTTAAATAATCTGTCGATGGAGATGACCGTGAGAATTATCTTTCTTGATTTTAGCAATGTTTTCGAAATGCTGTTTGGAATAAATTCTGAATAAAAAGGTCTGAAAATGTTAGCAAATCAGTTTCAATCAGGCATTAAAGCCGACACCTGCTTCTTTTGTCTTATTTGAAGGTATTGTTCACTCATAACTTAAAAATTCTGTGATTATTACTTGCCCTCATGTTCCAAACAGGTTAGATTTGTTAGTATGTCATACCTTGAGTCAGAGGTCAGCCAAGAAGCCGGAGCGTGACTCTCTTGCGAACGCACAGCAGTTGCTGAAAGTCAGTGATTTGAGTTATAATTTTAAAACTTGAAATATTTTGGTTACAAAAACCCATTGATCTGCTTGACATATGTTAACCCCTGGAGGCTTAAAGGTTAGTTAGGTATGAATAAATCCTATTTACGGAGCTTCAAAATAAGGGCCACTATCCACTATCATTACAATAATAATAAAAAACTTTGTCAGAAAGAAGAAAGTAATATAGACATAGGATGGTTTGGAGGTAAGTAAAATGTAATTTTCAATTTTGGATGAACTATTCCTTCAAGGTCATTTTGATTAAGTCTGAGAGCTATCTGACCTTTCATAGATGGCAATACAAACTTTCAAGAACCAGAAATGTAGTTAGGACATTGTTAAATTAGTGCATGTGACATCAGGTTTTCAACTGTAACTTCAGGACGTTACGAGAATGCTTTTTGCAAAAATAACGACTTTATTCAACGATTTCTTCTCTTCCATGTCAAAATTAGATTCAAGTTCATGACAGTGCCGGGATGTAGGACTGCCCTTGATTTTTCTGGTCAACTGGTAGTCATTTATTTTCAGTGTTGGGGAAAGTTACTTTTCAAAGTAATGCATAACAATATTGCATTACTCCCTAAAAAAAGTAACTAATTACGTTACTTAGTTACTTTTTATGGAAAGTAATGCATTACGTTACTTTTGCATCTTTTTAAATATGGGCACAGCTTGAGTGTTTCCTATAAATATAACTTCTTATATTAAAAACAAATGTAAAAGCACAACAAAAAGTGTCAGGAATAAACCACAGGCTGAAGAAAAAGTAAATTCACATCAGTAAAGTACAATACAGGAGAAGAAAGTTCAATACTCTTCAGCAATAAAAAAACACAATTAAGCACAATAGTTAGTTTTTGAAGTCATTGTTGAAGTGGATCATCAAAGGTCAGCAGCAATTAGATTAGATCCATTCGTGTAATTTAATTATTGCATCGTATTCTGAGTTTATATTAATTCATTTTGATTAATGCTAAATCTGTTCTTTGAAAGTGAGATGAATTAATGCACATTCACATTTAGTCTAGAACTACACTGTATTCACACACTGTGTACAGTGTTCTTCTGATTTCTCCCAACATAGAGCCAGGAGACTCGTCAGTCAATAAATATAAAAACAAAGTAACTGGTGTTACATTTTTGGAAAATTTACTCTTAAAGTTACTTAAAAGTTATATTACTCTTAAAATTAAAACGTAATGCATTACTTTATTAGTTACTTGGAAAAAGTAATATTATTACCCCAACACTATTCATTTTAAGCATTAGTCGATTAATCACGTTTATTAATAAACCATTTAAATCAGAATAATGAGCCTTTAACCCAAGCACTTGACTGCATGCATAAATGATGCATTATAAATGTGTCATAAAACATAAGGAGGCTCCATTAACATTTTAATTATTTCAAGTTTCAAGATTTGAAATAAACTAGTGCTTTCCTTTATGGCTTTGTTCATAGGCGACACTAACTCTGACAGCAGATATATATATATATCTATATCTTCATACAGAACACATAACCTGGGAATGTTTGTTTTCCATTTGAATTGGTTCATTTGAAAGTAGACATTTCCTAAATTTGTCATTTAAGGCAAGTATAACACAGAGTTTTAGGCTCATCCTGTTTGCTGTCATTATTTTACGAATGCATTGTTGTTATTGTAAGTGAACACAAATCAACAAAAGTTATTTGGGGCAAAAATGCACATTATTTCAAGTCTTCTGGAAGTCAAATCATACGTTTGTGTAAGGAAAAGGCCTGAATTTTCATATAGTTCAAAAATAAAATGTATGAAAATATGCTCTGCAGTTCTCAAATATTATTTTCATTCAAATATATCCAAATATGTCGTAGGTTCTTATTTGTCTACTTCTAATTTTGTATTTAAGATTTGCAATGACATGAGAATGAGTAAATTATGAAGCAATTCTTGTTTTGGGAGGAAAATTCTTATATATAGCATAAGTTATGTTAAAAAAAAAAGACACGGCTGCTCACAAACATTTTACACTTATGCATATACAGAAAAGGAAATCATCTTTATCAGGGGCCGCTTACTCCTTCTGGCTGCTCTGTGCTTGTGCACAGTTGAGATGAAGATTATTTAGCACAGGTATGACTCATCAGAAGCCATATTGCCCAATATCTGTGAGCTGTGCGGCCCCAGAGACAGGCTGTATTTCACTGTGAAATTAAACGCTCCTGCGCTACACAAACACCCTCATTATAACCCGTTCACCCAGGAAGATTTGTGGCAGAATGCTTTGCTCAACTTCTGCTGAAATAAGGAAGGAAAAGAGGGATGCATAACTTAACACATGGCAGTTTCTCATCTCTGAGAGAAATTTATGTTAAATCCTCAAATCTTAGTGTGATACATTGTTTGGTTATTAGATGAAAGTGTAAAGTAGAACTTATAATCAGTGATTTGGGTTTGGGCCATCTGTTCTGATATGCCTGTGGATGGCAACAATGCCAACTTCTGCTAAGAAAATGATCCTAACCAGTAACCAAGCATTACTAGTGAGTATAAAAACATAAAATAAACTAATAATTAATGTTTGAAATGTCCATGTCTTTGATTTCATAGAATATGTTGGTGCGAATTTATTATCATTTAGTAGAAGCTAAATTAAACAGATGATAAAATGACAATGATTTAGAAATACAGGACTACACAAGGTGGGGGGAAAAACAAGTATTTCAACCTCATGTTGTTCCAGTCTGTGTGTATTGTTGATTCTTGAAGCACAAAATGAGATAATTTAAATGAAACCTCACTGATTCTGGTTTTGACACACGAGAACCAATTCACTTGTTCTTGCATGTTAAGCGAATATGGATGAGCTTCAGTTGACCATATTTAATCTGCTCTGTGCACTATGTGATTTAACCCATGTTTATATGTGTATTATATCCTAAAGTTAAATCTTAGACAACTTAGATCAGAACTGCTAAATACAAGTTAAGTTTTATTAAAATATCTTGGTTGGTGTTGTTTGCATTGACCCGAGGGTGAGTAAACTATTCCTTTAAATAGAGGTTGCCATGGTTTGTGCTAAGCCTGACGTTTAAAGTTAACTGAAAATTCAAAACATATTTACAAACCAAACACTCAATATCAAATGAAAAAGCTATTCAACCTATGTCATTTTAATGCCAGTGATGGTTTTTGTAGCTCATGCCAATATTGCAGCTAATTAATTTTAAGAACTTACTTTGTTTATTTACATACAATGCACATTTGGTTTTGTTTTTGCTACTTTTCATTTGACTCCATTCATCCAATTCCTTTGTTCTGGCATCTTCTGCCACTGTCTTTGACCAAGTGAGTCTGGTTCCCCTCCAGCCGCATCTCTTATCAGCTTGACACACAAACCCCAGCCGTGAGTCTGGACCGCATCTGTGCCCCGAGTCCTGGCTGCTGCCTGCACATAGACGCTCTACTGAGACAGTTAAGAATCAACATGTTAACCCTAGCCAACGCCGTCGCCGACACAACAGCAACTTTACTATCTTCAAAACCACCTTACTGCTAAAACACCTTTCTAAATCCCAAAAGAAGTTCTTCGACTGCGAGAGACGTGTGCATTGATGGCCCGGTAGCTCTTCGAGGACTGGAACAGCAGGTGTCTGTTGCTGTGGTGCCATGCTGAGCAGTAAAGGTCACTTTTGATGGAGCCGGGCACAAAAATATTGCATTGACTCTTCGCAGTCACGCACACAGGGGCGGCCTATAGAAATCTAAAGATAGAAGCACAGATCACAGGGTCCCAATAGATATAACTGGCTTGGGCACCATCCTAATTTTAAAGCAAACGTCTCCATCTCCTCTTCATTTACATGTGTTACATACTTTACCTGCCAAAAAACGCTAGATTAGCATGACAAAAGAGGCGCTCCAACCCCCTCGCGGGAGATTATAAACTTAACTCGGTGGATCCTCCAGCAGTCATTTGGCCTGTGAGAGAGGACAATGCAGGAGGTGGTGGGGCTGTAATGTGTGGCACTGTGTCCTGCTGTTCTCCTTTTCGCCATGCTGACTAATGACCTTCCCCCCTCCCCCAGCCCTCGCCTCCTCCTCCTCTTCCTCCTCCTTCCGCCCCTCCCCCCATGCCCTCTCACGCGATCCCCCATCCTCCCCGCTCCTCTCAGGGGTGGAGTCCAGTGGCCTGTGCCGCCAGAGAGGCGTCCATCACAGGTCTTTAGATTAGCCACAACCACGTCGCTCAGGACAAAAGAGCTCCTCCCCCCATCCGTCCTGGTGGCTAATGGAGGAGGGGATGCGTCATGGACATGGAGAAGAAGTTCACGGCTCTACACTGATGCCACGGTCCTTCTCAGCAGACCAAGTGCGTATCTGACGGGGACGCATCTCTGCTTCAGATAAACACGCTCGGGATGAAAAGCTGTCAAGCCTGAAGAGATTAAAGAAGGAAAGCAAAATGACATTTAAAAAGCACAGAATGACAAAAGCTTAATCTCATTTTTTTCTAGGGCCCCTGTGAGAGAATTCATTCATACAATTAGATTATTTATATATTTTTTAATGCACTTTAAATTCAGGCAGAGTGTTTTGGTTAAATTCATTTAACAATTAGTAATTATAGTTACAACACTTAACTATAATACGTGCCGACTCGCTGCTTTCAGAAAGTGTTGACAGGGTAGATCGCACAGAAGGCTCACTTGATTAAAATCACATGAAAACTAATCTATCACACTAAACATGTTAACAAGTGTCAAAATCAGACTTGTCGGCTTGTGCTGTGTTGCATTTTTTGCAGGTTTATATGCATGTTTATGTCTTTAATTGCTTTAATGTTTGTCGTTTTTACTTGCTTGCAAATATGAATGGAGCAAGGCTGAGGGGTTTCCGCCATGGTCAAGCAAAAATGCCTGAAAACACACTTTAGGTCAGATGAAACAGCCCATTCAGGCGAGCAACAGGAAGCACATGGTCAGTGCGAGTTTGGGTCGTTGTTGGAGGGACCTCTGCTGGAAATTACAGGTAGTGCATACATATGGACCAACGCTTTCATACGGGACATTTCTGTGTTTGGCTCTCATTATGTTGTCACTTATTTATGCAAGATGAGTTGCATGGTAAGTGTTGTAATCACTTGCATTATCTATTTTAGCATTGGCACTGAGGTAAAAATGCCTACACAAAAGTTATTAATTTTATTTAACAGCTTTGCTTCAAAGATAAGAAATATAAAATATATTTTACATTATAATTTAATACATTAGTAAAAGTAGAATATTTTCAAGAATGTTCCTTCTTCTTTTTTTTTTTCTTTTTTCTACTATGTAGTGCCTAAACCTAAACCTTATTTGGGGTTTATATCAGTGCCTTTGTTTAGATCATTTCTGTTATCTAGCATGTAATCACTAATATTAGCTAGGCTTCACAGTGATAGTGGGACAAATTCTGCCTGACAATTTTCCCACAACCTTTATTTTTTAAATAATAATAATAATAATAATAATGTAATTAAATAATAAAAGTAGTAAAAAAGGATTAATCAAAAGAAGTAGTGAAAATGAAATCTTTTTTTTAGTCATGTGGGGGACATCTGATTATAATAAGCTAGAATATGTTGGAAATATATCACAGAGAGGCAGTTTTACTGACTGGAACAGATTTATATTTATCATGATTTTAGGGATTTTTTCACACACTGTTTTCAGCCAGTAATAAATATATTGAAGGGGGCCCTGACACTTTCCCCCAGCAGACTGTCTGACATTCATATTCATAATATTCATTATTTCATTGCTCATAATAACTGCTTGATCTCCAGCACACCCTGAGTCTTATAAGAGCTCTGCTCTGTGCCACATACTTTTCACTGACACAGATATGGCCAGGCATGCATGACTGATAGTTTAACAGCATCTAGTTAAACATATGTAGCCTACTTTTCCATGTAATTGGCCTGTTTATCTTTGTCTTCATTTTAGTTTTTCAAATGAAGTAGAGCGAAACCCAAGGACAGGAACAGCAGGTGTCTGTTATAAAACCCAAACCTAGATTATTGTGTCTTGTGTGTTCACAGCCAGCAAGAGTCCAGGGTAACATTCTCACAGCTTTCTATCATTTACCTACATTAACATAAACAAGGTGTCAATATTGTCAACAACAGTAAACAGATATAATCAGAGACATGACAGATATCCTACAAGACTCTCCTCGAAAGGTACTTATTTTTAAGTATTGTTTTACAAAGCTATACTCCGATTTCAGGGGGTCAGAAGAATGAATAAATGAATAAATTTCAAACAAGTTTGAGTCCAAAATCTGTTATTAGAGAGAAAATGTTTAAAGCCCAACCGTATGTGCATGTTTGTCAGAACTGACCTGCTCCCTGTTGGTTGAACAGGGTTATTACAATTAAAGATATTGTCCTGATTTTTTAATTATGAAGTTAATAATAATATTCTATTTGATTTATATCTTCATAAAATAGAGATTCTAAGCTTTCAAATGGTACCACATTTGGGGTTATTAGTGTACACAAAGGGGTAAAAATTAAAGGCACAATTTGAATATGTACATTTGGACCCGTCGACGGGAAGCAGAGTTTAAGATTAACCTATAATACATATGTAAAAATATTTACTCAGATTTAAACAAATAAGTTTGCAACTACTACGAAGTATTGTAAAGTATTGCAAATGAAAGTGCAAGTGTGCTGTAAAAGTAAATCATACACAAAACAAACTAAATAAAAAAATAAAAAAATAAATTTTATATTTATTTAAAAAAATAAATGAAGAAGGGTACAGACTGGACATGACACAGAATCTTGAATTATATTAACTATTTTGATTGTAATAAAACATTTAGCACTTTATAATTAAGAAATGTTGCTTTGGGTGTTGAAGGGTTCAAGGGTACAGATTGCTTAGATCTCTAAGAACAGCAAGTCCTGATAAGGCCATTGTGGATCTCAGGAATGTTTTGATGAATTTGAGCTTTGAAAAGCTTCTTTCTACACTGGCTACAGTAACAGGTAAGGTCAAAGCAATTAGAAGAGCCGTCAAGAGATTGGGGTACCAAGAATGTCGTACCACACAACAGAGCAAATGGAAAAGCGGAATGAGCCCACTTTCTCTGCCAATGACTGAGCTTCAATTCTAATGTTTTCATCAGTGGCCTTGTCCCTCACTTCCAAGACTTCCCTTACCTCTTAGGGCTAATAGCGTAAAGCCTCTATACTTTTAATCCTGCTTTCCCATCTTGTTTCTGTCAAGCCCTTTACACTGATCTCTACATGTTTTTTAAGTATTGCCCACCTTTGAGGAGCTGCTGAAAAAAGGCAATAGATTTTTTTTGGAGGTATCCAAATAACTCAAGCATCTGAAGATGCTTTGGCTGCATCTGCCAGAGCTAAATTTAGTGTATGCACTCCACCTGGTACAAAAAAAGCATGAGGATTCTTATTCAGCAGCCTTGCCTGGACACCCTTGTGCTTGCCTTTTATATTGACGCCGTTGTCGTAAGCTTGACCTCTGCAGTCATCAAACTGAAGATTGTGTTCTTCCAGCTTTTCAAGAATCAGCTTTGACAAGCTTTCACCAGTGGTTGCTTCGGCTACAAGGAACCCAATGAAATACTCCTTGATCTCTGGAATGT
>JAUCNO010000663.1:11095262-11107586 GCA_032353835.1 Enteromius viviparus
TAATGTTCAGTGCTTTGCTACAATCTGTATTGTTAAAAGCGCTATATAAATAAAAGTGACTTGACTTGACTTGATTAATAATGCATAATTATCCCCTTCAATTTAGTTTTGAGAACCAGAGAAGGGTTCAATCACTCATATGCTTTAGAATGAATAAAAATGTTTTTAATCATGAAAATTAATTTTTAATGAAAAGCAACACTTAATAATATTTCCTATCAAAGAGAGGTTGTTTTCAGTGACACATGCATGTTTTATAAGGTTTTATAAGTTGCGTCTCCACTTTTTGTCAACACCGTCAGACATTCATTAAAACGTAATAAAATCAGGAAACATCAGGGGCAGCTGTCACTGTAAAGGACCCCTTTCCCACAGTTAATCTCTGTAGAGTACATAACTGTCAGACAGGCTCTGCTAAATTTTATAATTTTATAATATAATAAATCCTAATGTAAATATTTTTTGATGTGTCAACCATAATATGTCAAGACCAATTTCTGAGGAAATTATTTTAAATATATATATAATTTTATTCTCCTAAAGCAGGCTCTGTTAACATCTAGCATCAACAGAAAAAACTAAATGGCTATTACATGAACTGTATTTAATTTGTGAAAGAAATGGCAAATGTGTCAACACCATCAGATTTCAACACTGTAAGATTATGTATTCCAATGGTTTTGTAAAAATACTTAAATGTGACTCCTGAAAAAAAGCGTTATAAACAATAACATACTTACTGTTTGCTATTCTTTTGTCTGAGTACAAAGTTTTTTTTTTTTTTTTTTGGTTTTGTCTATTTTGTCCCACTTCTGACGAAAGACAGCAAGTCAGTTTAAATCAGTTCTTGCCAAAGCGGTGTTACACAAACTTTGAGGGTTTTTTTTAGTCAGAGCATGATTTTCTAAAATACTTGGCCTTTACTTTATTATGGCCCGGTTTCACAAACAGGTCTTAGCTTAAGCCAGGACTAGGCATTAGTTAAATTAAGATATTAAGCAACTTTTACAAACATGCCTTATAAGAAAATATTACAGATGTGCATCTAAACACAGAACAATGACATGTTCTAAGATATGTCAGAGCAAGATATTTTCATCTGAGACAGATCAAACATGCAATTTAATCTGGGACTAGCTTAAGCCTTGTCTGTTAGGGTTTATTAAACAAATTTCATTCATTTTCAAAATACTGAACTGGAAAAACAGAATGATTTGTAGCTATATGTAGTCATGAACAACCCATCTAACAGGAAAAGAAATTGTTATGAATAAACATATGTGGGAATATTCTCAAAACATTCAAAATGTCATTTTTAAAAAAAAGTGTTTTTTGCTTTGTTTTTTTGTGTGTATGTGAATGCTGGGAATATTCCATGTTATAATTTTATAAACATTACTGGAATTATACTTTTTAATGTTCTCTGAATTTTCTTAAACAAGTAGTAATGTTTAAAAAATGTTAGGTAAATGTCCAACTAAAGCTTTTCACAGAGAAAAAAAAAATCCATCCCAAAACATTTCATGAACAATGTATTACTACTGCTTTTGTTCTAAAATTTTAAGAACATTATTAGATCTTTTTAGTGTTTGCTTCATCACAAAGATGCAACTCATTACAATCATTCGTTCAGGATCCGATCTCTATTTTGTGCTGCATGTTTCTCATTTCCTAAACAGAACCACTATTTAAAATAAATCGTTCTGGAATTGCACTATACTGACAATGCAAATGTTTGTGATTCGTTTAAAAGAACCGATTCATAAATTTTATTTACTACACCGGTCATGCTTTTAATTTTACAATCTCAATTACTGTAAGAAGTGGTGTTTTAATATTTTAGTACATATCAGTATTATCACCTGAAAAATGCATTCAACGTAATTTTAGTATTTTTTACAAACCGATTTTCTTTAGGATTGGTTACTCTCTATCTTAAATGTCTAAAAAAATATTCCAAGAAAAAACAACAGCAAGGACAAAACCCCCACACGACTCAGAGTGCCAGAAGGGAATATAGAGTGAGACATTTAGCTTGGATTGAATGGCTACAGCCACCGCATTCACAAACTTAGTACTCTGAGCAGCCAAAGTCCCTTAATGTTACGGGGAGCCACTACAGTTGGCAGAAGAAGCAGAAGCCAATTATGTTTTAATGTCACCACTAGAGACGAGAAATTGGAAATGGCCTTGAAGACTGGCACTGAGCCCTGACTCACACGCTAGATTAGTGCCCTCACTACCAGCTGAAATACACTGCCATGAGAAGATGCACAGCTAATGCAAAACATCAGCTTCTAATTCAACAAACAGTAGGAGGAGCTAGTGCTGGTCATTTTCAAAGCAGTAATCAAAACCCTGCTGGAAAATCCAGCTTAAACCAGTAGCTGATTTGACATGGTTTAATTGATGGTCATTAGCTGGTCCAAGCTGGTTGATCTGCCAAAGTATTAGCTGGGCAAACTGGTTCCAACTGTCTTATCAGTTGAAGACATTTTTGCATATAATTTTTTTAACTATTTTAAATTAGCTTTTGTTTTAATAACAACAGTACTCAACAACTACATATTTAAAGCAGATGAACAAGTTCTCCAGCATTGTTAAATGAATTATCAAACAACATTTGACCGTTTGTCCATTCACATGCTCAGTGTCACTGAGTTGCTTGCATGTCTGAAAGTTGTTTATGGGTTTTAACCACCAAGGCATGTCTTGCTCAATTCATCTTCCTAAACTGAAGGCATGTAAAGTTGCTTATTGTCAGTACTCAACAGGAGGCTTAAATAACATTTCCTGAGTTAACAGTTTATACACTCAAACACATACATTTTTTTTTCTTTCGGCAGATTGAATAATGAACTGTAAAGCAGCAACGGCAATCAGGGTGCCAGTGTCTGTTTCACACATTCATAATAATGCATTACTCAAGCACACAAAGGGATTTCAGCAGCTTAAAGCTCTGTGGACTGAGGGCTGGAGAGCGATCACGCTGAAATTAAAGTGTGTCAGGCTGCTAGAACAGGATTAAAAGTCTACTAATCCTCCATTAGTTTTAAATCAATGGTTCATCTGAGAAACCTCGACACCAATCCAATGACAAAAAACATATGGAGAAACTAACTTCTGGTGCTTCATTTTCAGACCGCATCTTACGATCCTTCTTGAATATATATATTGTTTAGACTTACAGAATCCAAGAGCTTCTAGAACTCTCCCTGCTAGCCTCCAAGTTTTATTTGCTCCAGTTATTTTCTTCTAAATCCCCCAAAACCTAGAGTAACTTAGCCAAATTTAACCCAAAACCACATATAATGCCACAGGAGCCATAATTACCTCAAGCCACGAATTGTATCTCATTAATGCATTTATTTTAAGACTGTTCCATGCCTGTTCTGGTTACAATCTAATGAAAATGAGGTGAAAACATGAATCTTGAAGCTAAACTGAAACGTCATTAATGTCAATATACAACTTAAACAGTTTTTCCTACAAACCATTGGAAGTCGAACCTTGAAAAATGTGAAATGCCTCTGTGCCGTTAGTTTAAATTGTTCAGGGGCTGCCTCTTTCCTCTTTTTAGCAGAGTCCATGAATAGTGCATAATAGACTGTGGATTGGTATTCCAGGCAGGTGTAATGAGGGTCTAAGACATAAAACTACTCTAGAGACAAGATGCCAACCGGCCTTTTAATCCACTGACAAATGCCTGCTTTGACAAAAGTAAAAAAAAAATACAGGCAAAAACAAAGCCTCCAATGTTTCAAAGCAAAAGAACACTGTTTAAATAGGCCTGTTGTAAATCCAGTTTACCTTCCCAGCATTGCCAGGGAGCTTGTACTTTGCCGCAACAGCTAAATTCTGTTCACACTGAACGCGACAAGTCTCTGTTTAAAAACACTTTGTGTCAGTACATCATAAACAGACTGAGGTATCAGATTACTGTCGTGAATTTGTTGTGTCGTGCCGTAACACATCCAGTGTTAACAGCATCACTGATTTTAAAAGGCTCTATTGTATTATGTCGTCACCGGTGTAGATACAGTTTAAGTGTTAAGGCCTGTACACACTGGGATGAACATCACGTGCGAATATCATCAGTGTTTTTCGCTGTTGAACAACCATCCAATAAAGCATTCCAATAGTCTAGCCTCGAGGTCATAAACGCATGAATGAACATTTTTTTGCATTTGAGGTTAAGAGCATAGGTTGCCATTTAGATATGTTCTTGAGATGGAAAAAGGCAGTTGTACAGATGCTAGAAACATATCTTTCAAATGAAAGATTGCTATCAAACAGCACACCTAGGTTCCTAACTGATGAAGAAGAATTGACAGAGCAGCCATCAAGTGTTAGACAGTCTTCTAGGTTATTACATGTGGGGTTTTTAGGTCCAATAATTAACACCTCTGTTACTTGTCATCCAATTTTTTATTTCAGCTACACATTCCGTTAGTTGATCAAAACATAGCTACAGGATGTCTTTGTGCTGCACTGATAGATTTTTTGTTAATGTGGGGAGAACTATCCCTTTTATGGCTGAAGAAAAAAATCAACACCAACCTAATTTGAACAGAACTATATTAAATTTAAGGGCCCCGTAAAACAACTGTTGAGCCCCTCTATCTCCATTACGGGTCCTAATAACCATCTAAATAATCAGGAATTCATGTTTCAGCAGAAACATTCAAACAACACAAACCATTTCCAAACAATACCCTAACAGCATTTTTGTGACTTATTCAACAAAACTCCACCGCAAAGCATGCAACTGATTTCCCCAAAAGATTGAGAGCAAATGTTCAATATCAGGTTGAGCTGTCTAGTCTTCTCATCATCTGGCATTGAGATAGGTGTAGGTAAAGACCTTTAAACACACAGACCAAAAAACGACAGACGAGAATGTGAGGAATGCTATTTTACCCTGCAGCTCACTTAAGCAAAGCCTGCTGTGAACTCTCAGACTCGTCACTCTTCCAGCTGTTCAGCATCCCGTCACTCATTGACCTCTAAACAACGTCAAGCGGGAATGTTTTCCTGCACACCTCTATAATCCGAGACGGCGCTGCTCATGTGGCCCGTACAAGCATTGTTAATTGCACAGCTGTCAGCTCTGGGATTGATTAGTTGTTCTTGTAACAAAAGCTTCCTGCTGTTGAACTTTAAGACCTTTATTCATACATACTTCATAGTCTGCTTCTGAATATCAAATCTGATCTCAAGGATATGCTAAGTTCTCATACAACTAACTCTTTTTGGAAACACCCCATGGAAAAGCCAGAAACAAGAAGGGTTGGAGGGAATAACGCTTACAAATTTGACAACAAAAGTCGTGTTTCATCTCAGGAGTGTTCCAGGGGTAATTGCACACAAATATGCCTAATGCAGATTGGTGCTTATCTTAAGACAAGACCCTTTCACCATAATCTCGGTCGAAATCTTCAACCTTTTGAAGGATGAAAATGAGATGTTTGGAGTTAGGGCCAGCTTCTATGTTTTGAGCAGACTCCAAAGGGTCTGGAGTGGAGGTGAACAGGAGGTCAGACCCACTCGCTCCTGTTGTTTACTCATGCACAGATGACTGCACAGCTCCATGCAGACCACTATCAGGGGAATCACCTCTAGCCAAAACGAAAACTTCGGCTCCGGCAGTTGCGTTACACACGCAGAGCAGATTTCAAAGCTGCAAATGGCACATCAATCAAAGTTGCAAATACGTTCTTATATAATCCATCAAATCTACTACATTACAATGAAAAACCCAAAAGCTATTTACCTTCTTCCCCCACTTCTTACAAAAAAGGCTACCTGACAGTATGTGTAGAGCAATGGTTCAAAGCTTCCTGTGATCTGTCCACTCCAGTTTTTACATTTTATTCTTACTGTTGAGAAAAGTCCCACTCCAAGAACATTTCACAGCAATACTGTCACTGCTCCCCTGCTTTTTTTATTATTTGTGTCTGGATACAAGATGGAGTGAAATCATCATTTGTTCGATTTACGCACAGTTGCAAAGAGGAGTGTGTCTTATTCTGAATTGAGGATGTCTTTTAATTTCCCATTTCTGCATTTAAATTGAGGTAGCAAACTGGAAGCAGAATTAAAGTAAACATAAAGAAAGATTCAGAAAGTTGTATAGCCAAAATACGTATAGGTCTTATATAGGCCATATATTTTATAATATATTATACAATAAGTCAATTTATAGTTATTAACATACATTTATATTATTTATATTAATTATATTTGGTGTCAGTAAGGGTCAGAATGATTTTTGTAGTTATGGCTGCTGAAACTTCAGCGATTTCACTAGAAAAATTAAAAACATAACAAATAAATGCAGCTTTTGTCAGCACAACAGACTTTTCCAAAAGGATTCTATAATATGTCAGAACAGTTTGTGCATGTGCGTGTCTTGTTTGTATATCTTTATTAACTCTTTCCTCACCAGCACTTCAAAAAGTGGCCAGCAGTCAGCATTTCTGATATTTTTTTAAGAAAGATTCAAGTGACCCAGAAGATTTTCTTGTGCGCATATCTGAACATACAATAAACAAATCCTCTGCTTTTTTATTCTAGCTTCATGTCATCTGTTTTTCAACATTTGACTGTTGGTAAGTTTCATAAAAAGCAGCATTTTAAACACTATAAACCTTTTGATTTAAAGGTGAAAAAATGTCTATTGATCAGATTTAGAATGATGTTTAAAACATAGATGCAATACATGGCTTCCATCAACACCCCTAAAGCTTTCACAGTCCTATACCACTTCTTGGATCATCAGTTCATTCTGTAACACAACAAAGAAGTCATATTAAATAAAACAAACTTTGACCATGGTGGGAAAAAACATGGCACTCAGTCAAAATACAAAAGACAATCAATCAAAAAGTAATGAAAAAGTAATGAACTAAAAGGGATCCGATACCGACTCTCTCTATTTAGGGCTTTTAACGTGTTACTCACAGAATGGATCTCTCTTGTACTTTAATTTGGAGAGAAACAGACACTCTAATATAAAAATAATGCAGATTGCATATTTTTATTCCTGCAGTTAAGTTAAGACTTCATGTCTCCAATCTACAGCCATTGTTGAAGACGAAATTAAAGAAACAAAAAGTGTTGTCTTCAGATGTGTCTCTTCCACTTCGACACCATGCGTAACCTCTGGCAGCGCACAGTAATCCGATCTCACTTCCAAACCCCGGGAACTTGTAACATTGTGGTGTTGGGGGCCAGAGATCCTCGCTGCCGGACTTTGATTTCCCAAAACTTGCTTTCTTAAGTGTCAGAACTATTAAGCTCAAACGTCACGCCAAGAAATGAAATAATCTCAAATGTATAAGTACTAGGGAACATGACAGCAGAAAGGGATCTTTCCATCTGCAGCGGCAGCATTTGAGTCTTTCAGAGGTTGTTGACAGACCTGGCACTCCTTGCGCTTGGCTCATCTGTCAGTCTAACCACAGTTCCTGACAGACGCTGGTGCTGCATATGTCTCAGCTGTGCCCCTTCCAGCTTCCAGAGGGGCATCTTGTTTTGATTAAAATGCCTTCGGAGCTTCTCATGCGAGATTCTGGGGGCTCTGCAGCGTTTGTGCGTTTAAGAGCAGCTGTGCTCCTGCACTACCAGCGAACACATGGACTGATCACTCACATTGTCCTTCTTTATTCTGACACTAACTTCTACATTAAAAAGCAATTTATATGTGTTCTGCATTATCTGGCATGTCCCCCAAAAAATGCACAGCTCCAAGGCTGTTTTAAAGTTTACCAACTTGAATTATTAGGTGCAGAAAAACATGTTCAGTTCCGGCATCGGCATTGTTTATTTTATTGCACGCATTTATTCATAACAGTATACTGAGGAGTCAAACCACCACATCTCTTTGATGCTTTCACTTTTTAATTATCATAATAAAAAGAAGTGAAGTAACCATGTCACCATAAATATTGTTCTAAAAAAATTCCTACTTATGAGTCCAGGATTCATCTTATTTAATCAAAAACATCATAAAGAAAATATTCAAACATCTGGTGTTCAAACCAGGGCTTTGCCACAGTAAAGGAGGCGAAGGAAAGGCATTTCATGTTCCTAACCAGTCTGCCCTGTTCTCATTTGCTCCCCTCCCCAGTTTGGAGAGCCTGGCTGGTGATGCATAAAGCAGAGAGGATCTGGAGAAACAGTCTGAAGCCTGATCACCCTCGTACTGGCCTGGGCCCCCTTACACAAATTAACCACATGTACACTCTGCCTGCACACAAATTTCTACATTAGCAGATGACGTCCGGACAAAATTAAATATAAGGAACTGTGTGCGAAGCAAAGACAATGAAACATTTTTTTGTGTGTGGTTTCCACAAGATCATGGAGATGAAGTTTCAACACAAATACATCTTTAAATGGGTCTTTTGGCAGAGGATTAACAGATTAGGTAGAATCTAAGAAACTAGTTATACGCAATTGTGATTGGCTGGCCCACCAAACCTTGCAGTGGCTGTCAGATGCCAGGCTGGCTGCAAACGATCCCTCCGCCTTGTACATGAATAGCGGCCAAAGCATTTGGCCTCAAAGCTCATTATTCACAGATTCTTATTAGTGCTGCCCTGATCTAATCTCCAAAACCTAAAATAGCTAATCTGCAGACTGGCCGTGCATTTTGTGGCTAAATGGAAACATACTGCTAATCCAGAAAAAGACTGGAGTACTTCTACAGAGTTCCTGTCATAGACTGGATGAAATATTACAGGTTATCTGTCTTCCGCCGACCCGTTCAATGCATGTGGATGGAAAGGGATGTTTTTTTTTTACCCAAAAATTTAAATTCTGCTATCCTTTACTCATCCTCGGTTTGTTCAAAACCTACTTTCTTCTGTGGAACTGTTTAGGACTTTCTTCTGTGGAATATTAAAAAAATAATATATATATATATATATATAATAATACAGCACATATTATTTCCGGCCCCCATGTTAACAGCAGTGTTGCCAATTTAGCAATTTTGTCGCTATATTTAGCGACTTTTCAGACCCCCTTGGCGACATTTTTCCCCAAAAAAAGCGTCTAGCGCAAATCTAGCGACTTCTTGGACAAACCTCAGCGAGTCTCTGTTAGTGCCGCACAAGTGCCCTTGTTTTCAATTGTCAATATCTTATTTGGATTTGATTTCATTAGACAACTGCTCGATTATAAATCAGGATTTTAATACAGATTAACATCCTGTAAAATAGAGGTAGTTTAATAGGCCTAAAAAGGGGGTGCATTTCAATCATTATTTCATAGTCATTACATTTTTCTGACAACAGAAACCATTAAATATGTCAGTGAAAACTGTTATATTGAAATTTGGGTGCATCAAATTACATTACGTGACCACAGAGAAGCAAGATAATATGACGCATTGACGTAATGAATATGCAAATTAATGTATTACATCATCTAGCGACATCTAACGATTTTTCAAGATGGCTTTAGCTACTTTCGATTGAAAAAAGTTGGCAACACTAGTTAACAGATGAAAGCTATTACACAACACGGAGGGGCGGCGCAGAAAAACATAGCAGAAACAGAGCGGGAGGATTTAGAATAGTATAGACAGTCGCATAACAGAGTACGCTGGCAATGACATAAATCAAAGCACATGGCACACAGTGTTCGAAGAGGAACGCTGGAAAACACGACAGGAATAAGATGCTTGTGTATAGCTTACTGCAGTACAACCCGCGGTTCAGCTGCGCGACAGACAATGGTAGAATGAAAACTCAATCGGCGCGCGCTGCTCCACGTACGTGATCTGGCTCTTTATTTGTATTCATTTATTTTATATATCAAAATATATTAAACGTAAGAGCATCTACGGCATATCGCATTGGCCAAAACACACAAGGAAACACTTTGTGAAGAATAAATATCACAGACATCGCATTTGGACTAGAATTGTCACAGAGGTGAGAAAAACACAGAAATGGCATATTCGGATGGGATTAAAATCACCAAGTACGTCTGTGAAACAAAACTAGTCCCGTCAGAATAGGGCTTTACTTTTAGTTATTATTACACATTCAAATGAGCCATTTTAATTAAAATAATTAATCTATGCCCACCCCTAATATATATATATGGTTTTATTTTGGCAATGGTAACAAAACTATTCTTTAAAATATCAAATTTTGTGCTGCACAGAAGACATGTATGAAGGCATGTATGAAACAGAATAAATGATGACAGAATTTTCATTTTTAAATAAATTATCTACTTCCTAAAGGGAAGATCCATCAAAACAAAAATACAAACATTAGACCCCACTGAAATGCATTATAACCATGATAAACACAAAATCTAATTTTGTCTTTCACAAATTAAAGTGGTGGGTTTAGGTAAGTAAATGGTGACAGAATTTTTAATTTTGATAATGTCAATCATTTCTAAAGGAGACCTATTATGCCCCTTTTTACAAAAGGTAATATAAATCTCAGTTGGCACACACACAAAAAATGGCTGTCACATGACATGTGAGTTACAAACACAGTCAGATATGTCTGTGAAGGTTAAAAAGCAGGGAAAGAAATCACGTTTATTTTAGGTCTGTGTGGAAGCAGCAATATACGGTAAAATCGTCTCGCAAAAACACAATGGCGGCGCCATGGGTGGAAAAGTGCATATTAAAGGGTGGTAATATTATATTAAGATCCCCTTGTTTTTTCACAAGTTTGCAGAGGAAGGCTTGGCAAAAAAATTACTGGATTATTCTTTTTCAGGCTTTCTGGATTGGTAAATACACCAGGGACCCAATTATAGCACTTCAACACAGAAAAAGTAATCAATATTTTTAATCATAAATACATTTTATTCACATTTTAGTCCCCAACTAACCAAAACTTTCATATGAACGGATTCCAGTATTATTGCACATTCATTCTGGAGATTATGCTTTTTATAAAGCAGCTCCTGGCCTCCTAAAAGGAAGCAATGACCTCATCAGTGTAGTTGGGGCACAATGGAAATAACTGCCTACTGACTTCCTGTTCTCTCTACTGTTCCCCATTACAGGAAACAACCGTGAGAGTTAGCGGCCTTTGTACTGCAAGCGCATTCCACAAATACACATGGCACTGATGCAGAATGACAAATGCTGATGATTCTTCTTTCTGCCATTTTTTACTAGAAGTCACAATTACACAAAAAGATTTAAGATAAGGCATTTTAGAGAACAGTACTCACGCTACCACACCTACATTCCCATAATGGTAGTCCTGAAGTAAAAGATGGCAGACCGGGTATCTACATGAATGCCACACCAAAGCACCACACCATCAAACTGGTCCAGTGGGGGTCTTGTTTATTCTTTCTCTCCATAAGCAAAGCATCCTTCTCCTCTCAACCCCCTCACATAACTACATGTCACTAATCAGGGGTGCGCTGCGGTTTCTGTAATCATCCTGTCATTTGGCATAAAAGCTCAAGTCTTTTACAGAGTTTAAAGTAGCTGACCCAGAATCCTCCAACACGTTCATAACTGATTTAAGGCTCTTCACGAGTGGTCAGGTCTCCTTGTACTTTACATCTTGACAAATTAGAGAATCTATCTTTGAATAAAAGACAAACAAACAAATAAAAAAACAGTCTTCCAGTGAATGCGTGTCGAAGACTGGCACGGAAGAGAAAAATTATTTTAATGATGTCCCACTACTTTAATAGGCTTTGAAAGTAATAGTTGTGCTGCTGTTTATAAAGGTCAGATAGCTCTCAGATTTAATAAAAAATATCCTAATCTGTGTTTGGAAGATGAATGAAGGTCTTACACGTTTAAAACCGCAAGATGGTGAGAAATTAAGTACAGGATTATCATTTTTTTGATTGAAATTTTTTTTTGATGGCTGATATTTTAGAGAGCAGGGTGGCTGATGGCTGATCATCGTGAATATGACATACAGCAAATAAGTAATTTTTAAATACATTGTTATATGAAATAATGCTCATTTTAGAGCATTTCACGGCAATGAAACATGAAAAAGTATTGTAGCATTCTGTCACTAGAAAAAGTATATATATTTTAAAAATATGTTATAATGTTATAATTTATTAAAACTTTTAAATAGAGACATTAAACTAATGAAGATAAAAAATGGGAGATCTGTGCATACAGTCAAAGGCACTGTCAGCAAACATTGGTGGAACAGTTACAAATTACAGGCTTAAAAATGAATGTTGAAAATGCTTATTTGTTTTGCAGGCAGTGCATTATAATGTGATATATATATTAGGGCTGTCAAATGATTAAAATTTTTAATCAAATTAATCAGGATTTTCAGTGGATTAATCATGATT
>JAUCNO010000663.1:11107686-11121160 GCA_032353835.1 Enteromius viviparus
AGCATGAACTGCCAAATAAGTTAGAAATCTTTCGAAATCTTTGGGGGTGCTTTTATTCATTTTGGGGGTGCTGAAGCGAATCGCCCCTGGTTCACATCTCCCTTCCGAGGCATGTAGTCTGAGATCGTCCGCTCTCGCCAGTGATGTCTACTATGCCGTCGGGTAGGCTGCCACCGCTGTGCACATGCTCGCAACACTCCAGGTTTACCAGACTAAAGTGTTGCAGTTCCTGCACGAGAGGACCAGGGGGCAATGCAGGAACTCCGTGCTGCGACTGACCTTGCCCTTCGGACATGAAGGTCGCTGCGTGTGCCCTTGGCCAGGTGACTTCAATGGCAGAGTCTGACGCCTATTCGGCAATACTGTCAAGGACTTAGCCCAGGAGTTCTCCACAGTTCAGCAGCAGAGCGAGGCGATGTCTCACGTCCTGCCTCGGCCGGCCAGCCCGTCCCCGAGTGCACAACCTCCGTCTGCTCGTTGCCGAGGGTGTCTCCCCGTGGCTCCCAGGAATCCTGCTCCGACCCCCCACCTGTCGTCGAGCTGGCTGCGGGCGAGGGTTCAGCACCTGCTGCTCAGGGACCGGACTTTTACACCCGGAGGGGTGACATCTCCGTCCCCACTCCTGGAGGAGGGCCAGGAGCATCTCTATACACAGAGAGAGCCAGTCTTAACAAAAATATCAACACCTCTGGGCCCAGTGCCCATAGGTCCCCATGTAACACAAACAAAGCATATCACGATGCAGTGGAGGGCGAACTCATTGTTCGATTCCTTAGGGGTGCGCGTCGGGTTAATCCCCCGAGACCACACCTCTTGCCCTCTTGGGACCTAGCCGTCGCCTTAAATGGCCTGCAGCTAGCTCCCTTCTAGCCACTTCAATCTGTAGATATTAAATATCTTATGCTGAAGACAGCGCTTCTCATCGCACTGGCCTCTATTAAGAGAGTAGGGGATCTACAACCTTTCTCTGTCGACGAAGAATGCCTACAGTTCGGCCCAGTTGATTCTCACGTTATCCTGAGAACCCGGCAACGTGCCCAAGGTTCCCACCACGCCTTTCCGCGATAAGGTGGTGAACCTGAAAGCTCTGCCCCGGAAGGAGGCAGACCCAGCCTTAGAGTTGTTGTGTGCTGTACGCGCGCTGCACCTCTACAATGACAGCATTCAGAGCTTCAGACGCTCCCTAGCAGATATTTGTAGAGCTGCGGGCTGGGCGACACCCAACACCTTCGCCAGGTTTTACGACCTCCGCGTAAAGGCCGTGTCTTCTTGCGTCCTCACGGAGGACAGCAGGTGAGCAAGAGGACCGGCTGGTGCTGGCACTCCCACGGGACCGGCGCTTAAATATCTCAGTGTTCCCTCTCTCTCCCTCTCTCCCTGCCCCACAGTCGGACTAGAGCAAAGTAGTTCGGCTGTGCTTCCTCTGGTCTCCTTCGCCAAAGGTGTGGCAAAAAATTTCCACAGTCAACCACAAGGCTGTGTTCCCTCCAATTATATACATAATTCTATCGAATAAATTGTATTTGTTTTTTCCACATGTAAAAACTTGTGCTATTTCATGTGCTCCGCCCTTAACCACCTGCTACAGCACCGCTGAAAGCAACTCTGTCGCCCCCTTATTGGGCCGCAGAGGGTTGGGAAGGTTACACGCAGATCCTCTGCTGATGAACTTGAAAAGTAGATCTCGCAGTTCGGCGGGGGTCTCCGTGTAGCGCGGCCCCAGAGTTGTGGCCTGTTCCATGGGTGTTCCCATATGTAATGTCGAAGTGATAAATACAATTATCCCTATGAAGAATCCCTACAAGGACAGCAAGAAATGCATGTGTTTGTGTGTGAGTGTGCTTATTTGTTATTCAGTAGGATAGTTTTGGCTTTGAATAGTTTTGATTTAGCTATGTCCTCTATGATATTACCAGACAGAACACCTCTGTTGCATTTAATCATGTTCTATATCAGAACTATAAACAGCTCACATAATATTTTTCACATCAAATATTTGGCCTAATTAAGATCTTTGTTTGCACCGGATGTCAGCAGAAGGGGAATGCTGTCTCCAAACAGAGGTTGGCCCATTCTGTGGTTGATCTTGGCGCTTCTAGCCCAAGGTGAGCCGTGCCCCCTAAGGGTGAGAGCCCACTTCACAGGCATGTCGCCCTTTCCTCGGGCCGGCGTATGGCGCCTCTCTAGCAGTCATCTGCAGTATTGTGGGTTGGGCGACATCTAAAACCTTCGCTAAATTTTCCAATCTTACTAAGTTCCCGTATCCTCCCTTGTTTTGGGCAAGATCAGGTAATTCCAGGAGGCTGGGCAAGTGTATTCCACTGGATCCGAGCGCCTTTTTCCAGTGTTTCCGGGGAGTTATATCTGGCTCCTCAGTTACCTCACAGTTTTAGTTAGTGGAATACCTAAAACTGTGTCCGAAAAAGGGCTTCTTTCACCCTCTTTGGATCTGGCATTCCAAGGTTTCTTCCCACTGTGTCCCACTGTTACTCTAGTAAGATATCTTACACACAGTAAAACCTGTGTGCTCCACCCCAAACCCCTGCTTCTGGAGATCCAGGCACCCCTGCAGGGCCCGGTCTTTGGTCCTAAGGGAGTTGGGATGGTTACATTCAAGCTTCCATTTGGCCTGACACACTGTTTTGGTTGCAGCCTTTTACCAATTGGGCCTCCTACGCGATGCAGTCCAGGTTATGGTGTTTGAACGTTTGTTTTTTTTACAAAAATAGAATTAGAATAGAGATTGTGAGAGTTAGAAGTTCAAATAAGGATGGATGAGATGTGTTTTAGATGATTTTTGAAGATGGCTACGGATTACCCCATGGACTGTTTGAGAATAAAAATTGCCATTCTGAAAATATAATTCTATTTTTTTATCCAATGACACATATTTTCTATCAACAGGTCCTACTGTTCTCATATCATAAATATCACATAAAATTCACATACTATTATATTTATTAACTAGCTGATTTCTCCAGTACAGGCCTAGGGCTGATTTTGTTTGTCCATTTCAGAAGATATAATGTTTATAATAATATTATTATTAATATTAATTACGATTTATAAACTATAGTATACTGATTCCAGAATTAAATAAATTATGACATAGATTAATTTAGAGTAAAAACATAATACCTGTGACTCAGGCTTAATCCAAAAACATTGCTGTTCAATTCAAAAACACTTTATACTAATCCCTTTTTGATTGTATGTAGTTAGAATGTCTTCAATTACATTTATTTCATTACATTCACTATAAATACATGAAATGTTTTCTTTATATTTAAAGTAGATCATTTTTTAAAGTGTTGTTCAGCATGTAATATAACCGCAGCACCACCAGAGGAAGACAAGCACTGCCTTTATTATCTGTTTACATCAGCATTAGCTTCAGTTAAAAGTGAACCAGTGACATGAACATGTGCAGCCAGCAGCTCTCAGCTTCTGTGTGTAGAAACCATCAGAGAGACCAAAATAGAGTTTCTTAGACAGCACATAGATGGCTGATGACATGCTCCGGCCCACAATTCCCTGTTTATCTGCCTCTCTCACATGTACTGGCCATGCATTCAGTCATTATTTAATGGATAAAATATAAAAATTCACTCTTCCTCATGTTTCACTTTGTTAAAGATGGAGTTCAGATTATGCCTACATTTTAGCCATGTTAATAATGGATTTGTCTTGTTACGTCCCTTAGTTTATATCTTTTAACAGTCATAACAGTCATAAACAGTCATCTTTTACCTGATGATGGAGTGCTGTGGATTATTGTGATGTTTTTATCAGCAGTTTGGACTCTCATTCTGATGGCACCCATTCACTGCAGTGCATCCATTATTGAGCGAGTGATGTAATGCTGCATGTCTCTAAATCCAATGAAGAAACAAGCTCATTTATATCTTGAATGGACTGGGGGGTGAGCACACATGCTGCGCATTTTCATTTTTGAGTAAACTATTGCTTTTGCAAAAG
This sequence comes from Enteromius viviparus, assembly GCA_032353835.1. Lineage (NCBI taxonomy): Eukaryota > Metazoa > Chordata > Actinopteri > Cypriniformes > Cyprinidae > Enteromius > Enteromius viviparus. The sequence continues at coordinate 11,111,665 of JAUCNO010000663.1, forward strand.
CATCAGCGATTTCATCAGCCAAACCAACGGGAATCTCCCGTAAATTGATAGTGGCTCCCTCATTTTTTCTGCATCGTGCATCTAGTAATGGATGCACACAACGGAGTGTATGTGTGCCTGTTTATAGTGCGTGCTTGACAAATAGCATCCTGATTGGTTTACTCAGCAAAATAAGCCAATCAGCTTTCAGCGTGGGCAAGCTTGTATTTTTTTTCTCGGGGACCTAAGTTATCAGTTTTGAAAAGAAATAGGAATAGGCCTACATAGACAAGACATGGAAAAGACATTGAAAAAGACCTACGTTTTAGCAACGTCCAAGCTATGTAAATGTTCTATTCATGTAAAATGCATGTGTAAAAATACTTATAGGTTTGTTTTATATCACTTTATATTTAAAGTGATAAAATATAATATAATATTATATAATATAATATATGGATTTTATTCAAAAGCTTTACACCGTTACTTTACTTAAAAGCTTTTACTTTTCTGCATGTTTCCTGTATATGTTTTTTGGTTTCTGGGGGATCTCAAAATTTTCGGTTGGGATGTTGTTGTTGTTGGTCTTTTTTAGTATATTTGCTAGTTGGTTTGTGTCCCTGGAAAACATTCATGATTTAAAATCAAATGACACAAATAAGTTTGATTCAAAAAATGCCAACTAATCATTAAAAAACTATATCTTAAAGTTGTTTATTTCGTAATGAATGTGCTGGTCCAACCTGATCTCACGGCAATTCGTACATATTTTATATGAATCATATATGAATTTGTACGAATGACCTAAACACAACCCCTGCCCCTAAACCTACCCATCACGTGGTTTTAGACAAATCGTATGAAACCGTACGAGTGAGGTCGTACGAATTAGTACGAATTGGCAGAAATTTGGCACCTCGTACGAATATGTACGAATTGCTCGTGAGACTGTGTTGGCTGGTCTCAAAAAAAAAACTAATTAGTAGTGTTAAAAGTGTCAGGGTATAGTATTCTATAGACACTTTTATATAAATGTTTCCTGCATTTCATTTATTTTAAAACCTTTATCAAATGTACATCATTATTCAGGAATGAGCCATTTGAGGCGCTGCCCATGATTTATTAGCTCCATGTGTCGACCCGTCTAAGAAAGAGTAGATTCGTCACAGCAGATGATATAAGATGAAATCTTTTAGAATCGGGAGGTCTGACCCGTCCAATCTAGTCATGAGTTTGATGAATTCAGTCACATCTACAGTATAATGAGAAGCTGCAGATGTATTGTGGGATTCTTTATGACTTCTGGGAATGAACACTTTAGAGTATAAACCAGGAATTAATGATCTTTGATCCACATGAGATAAACTTCACCCAGCCAAAACCTGACACAAATTAGCAGTAATTTAATACAGAGCGCCGTCTGGAACCATAGAAGCACTTTAGACGACTGAAATATGCTGTGTTTGTGTATGCATGTGTTTGTTTGTGTGTGTGCACAATAATTGCCGACTGATTGCTCTCAATGGTCTGTCCAGTGAAGACAACAGAAAGACTAGTTTGATCATATCTTCAGTTCTGTGCAGACAGTTTCAGGGTTGATGCTTGTTCTGCAGAATTTAGATAGGAAGTACACTAATGTAGCTAATGTAGCATTACTAGTAAAGATTATCATAGTTTGTTAATGCAAAAATGTCACAACATTTATATTACCGCAATGCATCAGCTTTTACTTTTATGCATGTTTCCTATACAGTATATATGCTTTCTTATATAGTCCACAAACAGAAGCCTGGCAGACGTTTGATTGTGGAGCAATCTGGAAAACCCAAGCCGTTAATCACTTCTTGTCGAATAGATGTGAGCTCTTACCTTTATAAGCAATCAAAGGGTAAAACAGGTAATAAATACCCCACTGACATACTGTATGTATCATGAACATAAGAAAACACTGCAACCATGTAGAACACCCAAACAATTCCATTGCATAAAACCAGTTTAAACCAGGTAGCTACTGCTTATCAGTGCCAATTATGAATCAAAATCATCGTCAGTTCTAGAAAAGACAATAATATTCATCTTTAAAGATGGTTCCAGACATTTTTAATATAACTGATTATTCATTTTCTTTTCATTATTGTTTTAGATAATAATAACATTGAGTTGGCACAGCAGAGTTTCTTTTAAACATCTAGATTTCTTTCTTCTGCCCCAGTGCAAACTATGGAGTTTCTTCAGCTAAAGTGTGAGCTGCAGGAGTGTAAAGAGCGTGACGGCTCTCGTGTGGAGCGGAGCTGCTGCTGATGGATGAAGTGGGAGCTGTTAGCTGCAGAATGATGTTTGTTGGCTGCTGTGGTCACATCTATCTGTGGATAATTCATTTGGAGGGATTCCAGGTCTGTTACAATGATGCACTTAAACCTGTTAAACTCCAAATCCCAAATCCAGGACACCCAATAGCTCAGAGAGTCCGTCTGATACCTCACACTCCACTGTCACAGCACTCCTCTTTAACTGCGCTTGAGTCGATACAGCGGCGCCACTCGGACAGACTTCCATCACTCATCATCTGACGCTACGCTCGCTCCGTCTTCTGCCATGTGTGTAACATTAGACGCTTCTTCCTCTGGACCGTCCTTCCGTTCTCATGCTCTGACCACATTAACTCCACTGACCTGCTAAGAGTACAGAGAACAGACCCATCTATCTATCTATCTATCTATCTATCTATCTATCTATCTGTCTGTCTGTCTGTCTGTCTGTCTGTCTGTCTGTCTGTCTGTCTGTCTGTCTGTCTGTCTATCGGTCTAATGTTACCCCTGTCTGTGTTTCTGCATTGTACTCTAAGGACTCTTATTATGAAATGTGTTTTCCCTGTTCAGTCTTGTTAGTTCCCATAGCAATTGTCTTTCCTCGTACAAAGCGTTTTCCCTGTGTGTTGATTGTTTGCCTGATGGCTTGTGTACCGCCCTCTGCCATGCCTTGGATTATTGTTCTGGTTATTCCCATTTGGACTTTGTTCGCTAAACGACCGGCCATCGCTACCGCTCTGAACTATCCTTGTGTTTTGCCTCTGCAATTCCTGTTTGCTGTTGTCTCGACCCTGCCTGTTTTATTTTTTGGAATAAAATGAACTAATAAAATCAACTCAAAACTTTTAAAACAAGGCTTTGTGAAGCCAACACTTTTTTATAAACTTTGCTTTTTGAGTTAGATATATGTAAACATTCGTTGAATTTCAATTCATTTCAGAACTACTTCTTAAATCTGAACTGCAGTGCTGCATCATTTGCCAGCTCAATCCAAATTCACAAATTTTAATTTAGAAGTTGAATAATTTACAATTCACAGTCCTAGTTAGTTGTCTGTGGTTGCCAGGGTGTTGCTATGCAGATTGTGGGTGCTAGGGAGTTTCTGTGCTGTTGCTAGGCTGTTTCCTGAAGTGAAGACAGTCTCCTCTTCTTTAATATTCTGCTCTCTACAGTATGTAGGGCTCTTTTAATGAAAAATCATTAGTCTGATGAGTTCAGTCTGAGAACTGCTGCCAAATGAATATTGTGAGGAGTCAGGGTTTGTTTAAAACACTGCCTCTCTGTTAGAGCAATATTAATAGCAACGCTCAACTTAGCAAACACCAGTAATAAAGTTGAAGACAATCTGTAAAGTGTCTCTGGCGCACAGCACAGGTCTGAACAGCAGAAGTGATGGCAAAGAGCCACGGGGCAACTGCCTGATCCCGGGTTTTTTACAGCTTGTCCTGATGTAGGGGAATAGTTTGCATTTTTGGAGTCGAGCCTGGACTGTATGTGTGTGTGTGTGTGTGTGTGTGTGTGTGTGTGTGTGTGTGTGTGAGAAATGAGCCGTGTCCAGAGATGGTGAGATCACCATGCTGGCGCCAGTTATCAGAATACCATCTCAGACTGACCACGATCTTCACACACACACACACATACAAACCTGTTTACCTAGTTATGACAGTCACATTATCCAAAGTTGACTTCTGCTTTTATGTTCAACTCTTGACTGTTTATAAAGTCAAGCATCTGCATCAGTTACAGCTGCAGCCGTTTGTTTTTCCTTCATATTGCTTCTTTCCTCCTCGGATGGCAGTAGATCATTATTAACACGCTGACATGTGTCTCATGTGTTTGATATTCAGTGATTCTGAGACTAAAGTCCTGACCACATCAACACGTCTGATGGCTCAATCATCGTGATCCTGTGATACAGTTACACCAGCTGAGAGATCATTCAGACCTCAAAACACATTCTCACTGCAGTGCACTGCTGTAAACAGATTGGCTTTTTGGCATTAAGAATGGAGACGGGGAAATCTTGTGGTAAAATATCTGGGGCAGTGAATGAAAGGTTGTAGGTTTGAATCCCATAAGCACACTTAACCTCCTCAAGGGTCACTGTCTCTGTAGGAGGTCCATCGTTGTTATTCCTCAAAGAATCCTGAGAGAAAAAAAAGGGGGGAAAAATCACAGGTTCCAAGAAATATATTTGGCTGCACAACAATTTTTGTAATAAATCAGCATACTAGAATGATTTCTGAAAGAATCACGTGACACTGAAGACTGGAGTAATGATGCTTTGTATCACAGAAATAAATTACATTTTAAAATATATTCACACAGAAAACAATTATTTTAAATTGAAATAATATTTCACAATATAACAGTTTTTTCTGGATTTTTTTATCTAATAAATGCCGCCCTGATGAGCAGAAGAAATATCTTTAAAAACCATTAAAATATCTTGCTGACCACAAATTGTTGAACGGTAGTGTATTTCCATGCATACATATATTTATATATATTTATGTATAATTTAGTGTTTTTAATTTTATTCAAGATATGATTGCATTTATTTTTAGACATTTTCTTATTGTTCATATATAGAAAAACTACCATTTTTTCAGTAGGTCTAACTGAATATAATTTTAGTCTGTGTATCCCTATTGAGTCCATTGTGCTTTAGCATGCAATAGCTACCATGTGCACATCTGCCTTTATATTATTAACGCACTGTATGGGGAAAAATGCAATAGAATGATTCAAATATTGAAAACCTGCAGCAATGCCATTACCCAACCTCTCTCAGACTTGCAAAGACTTAAGCTCTATGGAAAGAAAAACAGTGTGGTTGAGTATGGGAATCTTTAAATGCCATGCTCTGCCAAGTGTCTACGGACATCAAATGAGTTTCCTCTCTTAAAGTTCTACTGTTGAATCTCTAGAGCAGTAAAAAAAGGCAGACAAAGAAAATATACCTACAAGCTAAAATTCAAGGCCTGGGATAAATCAGGCCCTGCTCTCCTGCTGCAGGTCCCTCTCACCTCTGCTGTAGCCAAGCTCTCTCGACCAGTTTCCTCCTCACGGCCTCAGAGCTTTGTCATGGCACCATGGACAACACTTCACCTTATACATCCAGAGGTTAAGACAAAACAGCAGTGAGAATACATCCATATTGTTTTGTTAAACAGCCAAACCATGTGCTGGGAAGGGTTGTAACACAGACACCTGCGAGACATTTCCCTTAAAAAATAATCACTTCCCTTTGCTGCTGAGAAGCTTTCAACACCACTGGTACTTGAGTGAAGTTAATAGTTCATAGTTAGCTATTGCAAAGAGTTGTCAAATGGAGAAATACATTTTTCCATATTCCTTTCCGTGTCTATGATGCATTAAAACGGCTCGTGGAGATTACAAACATGTCTAAACACTTTTCCCGAGTTCATAACTCACAATGGGTTTTGCAAGATAATGAAGTCACAAAAACTTGGAGAAATATAAGCCACTAAGCAACATCTCTCTCAGATCTTTTTATATCCATGCCATTAATTTAACTCTGGACTCGTAAAACTGAATGACCTTCTTCTGGAAGACCGGCGGATGAGTTCAAAAGACTGTTACATCTCTTTCCTACCAAAGTTTGAAGTTTAGATGAGGCGTATTATTCAGCACACACTCATGAAGGCCATCTTCCGGATGGAACCTCACAAATCCTATCGTGTTGCACCGCATACCTCCTTACCAACGACTTCTCTCCAACACCCACTCTGTGTCATGCCAAAGCAAATTTGTCCAGACCAGGCCGTCCAGAGCTCAGATCATAAAACTTGGACTTGATCTAGAATCTCGCAGAAGAAGTGCAAACTAAACTGCTCTACAAAGTTCAAATCAGGTGCTTTGTACCTCTAGAGCAAAGACAGGAAATCAAAAGCAAAGCGGAACCTGAACTGACCAAGCAACAGCTGTGAAACTGTTGGCCACAGAGAAACTCAGATGTCTGATTTTGATTTTTCATGACTGTAATAAAAGATCTGCTTGATCTGACAGTCACACCCACCTTTCGTGCTTCGGGAAAAAGCATGCCATAATCCATTTTCAGCGTTCCCACTTCTTTTGGCCAATGAAGTTCAGTGTGTTTTCCATTACCTTTCCAGTCATTCATACTAGAATACACTGGATTTTTAAAATCATTCAACAGCAGGGGTGTAACAGTACACAAACATGTAAGTTTGGTACATACCTCGGTATGCTTTAGTTATAGCAAGAGGATATTTGCAAAATGTTCTTCTCTAGATTTCAGTGAAATAAGCTTGTAGACAGTATGCCTGTGGTAAATTAAATTTTATGTGACATTTTGTTTACAAGCGATTTTTATTCACATCTTTCCGTGAGTGAATCACAGGTTATGTGATTACATGAGGCATGTATTTTATGTTAAAACTAGTAGGCCTAGTAAAGAAGAAGGGATGATCGCGCTCACTCAAGCCCATTTATTGTCTGAATTTCCTAAAATAATTTAATGATTTGTTCACTATTTACTGTTACACGTACACCCCTATTTATTAGAAAATGAATTCATAGAAAAATTTATTTCTTTTATAGAATTGCTACCGCCAATAAATCCAAAATATGCCACTGTGAGCATTTAAGAAGTACTGCTGCTGCACATACAACATATATGAAATAACCCCCATATAAAACATAAATGTTTTAAACCACAGCAGATCTATACAGGTGGAGCTGGGGAAGGTGGAGGGTTTCTGAAGCACAATGCAGCAGCAGCATTAGCCAAGTATTTTAAAGTTGGCTGCTGATACTAAAAGCAATAATCAGCTGCACCATGTGATAATGTCATTACATCAGATTGTGTCATCTAGAGTTTAATGAAAGAATATATTTGTTTGTTTGATCCAAAAAACACCTGTTCAGAAATAGCATGCAATTATTTATTTCCATTTACTTTCCAGTCATTTATAAACAGTGGATATATTAAGGAGCCACATCTGCCTGTGCACTCCTAAGAGAACAACGACACTCTAGTTTTCTACAAAGCAGCTCTTTACAGAATTCATTCTCAGCAGGGTGCAGATTTTGACATAAAGCCCATCTACAGAGCAATAAAGCTCCCTGGCAAGGAATGCAGAAAGAAAACATGTCACTTTATATCTGTTTTATGCCTCATTCAAATCGCTCTGCAACTTGCAGCTTAAATAACCTGCAAAGCATTTTGCTTTAATAATGTTCAAGGAATGTTAATTCATTCTGTAATAACATTGGATTTGCAAACGGATTCGTTAGATATCAGTTCACGTAAATATTTTTAAAGCAATATATTTAAAAGGTTAACAAAAGGAGTCCTGCAGAGACCTTTTAATGTCTTCTTTCAGGTTTTAAAAACTCTTTCCATACACTCCAGGTATGCAAACTAAACCACAAATCCACCTTTTTCGAATTTAAATGCACACTTGATCCAACTAAATCGGGCAAGTCTTACAGAAACATCTAATGTAAACATGAGAAAACAAACTTCTCATTTATGACAGCGTTGTGTGCATCAACAGCCATAAAAAAATCTAAAGATATTATCTGTAGTATCAGTCACAGTGTACAGTGAGAATAGCCAGCAGCAACACAACCACATTAAAGAGATGGATAGATGCGAGTATGAGGGTGTGTGTGTGTGACCCCGAGACACCTCTTCAAAATGGAAACGTATCTCTCACCATGAACTTCAACTCAACCCTGACTCCTCTCTCTCCAGCACGCTTCAGACGCTGAGATCAGATTTCTGCATGAAAAGAAGACTTAGAGCAACCACACTTTCTACAACAACATAAACCCCTTTATATCAGATCACTTTAGTTAGGCACTTTAGGGTGCAAGAGAGCCTATATAGTGGTTATCACGTGAGTAGTTGAACACCATGTGTTCGATTACGGCGCCCTTCCCTTTAATATAACAGGTCTATACTTAGGCCCTGTTTAAACCTTAAGGTGCATTTTAATTAGATTACAATTGTTAATGTTAACTGGATTTGAACATTTTGAGCTTGTACATATTTACTTTTATATTAGCCAAAACCCCTTCGACCAAATTGTTTTCGAAGTTTAAAAGATCATGTGGTAAGCATTCAAACAGCCACTAAATGCAGCTGCCATCTCCTCTTATTATGGGACATGTTGTGTAACTTCCCAAAGTTAATCTAATAAATAGACAACATTGTCTTGTTAGTAACTTACAAGATTAACAAATCCAGCAAAAAGCCAAGAATGGTTGAACATACTCTAGGCCTCAAAACTAGACATGCTAAGCTCAAGGACAGTGACAACCAACAAATGTTAAAAAGATCAGTTCTTTATATAAAAATGCAACAAATAACTAACATTAAGGATAAAACAAAAAAGTGTAAATGAAGTCAGAAAAGAGAAAAACAACAATCATATAACTGCATAATTATCCATACTGCAATGCATGCTGGGAACTCACAAAGCCTTAATATTTCAACAACATGAACTATGTTTCATTAGTTGGGACAACATTTGGGGTAATCTGACAAGGGTTTTTATGTTGTCAAAATAGCATTTTCTAGCATTCAAGATTTAAAAGGTTTTGTTTTTACAATGTGGATAAATTCATAATTTTGGATTTAAAAACAAACAAAAATGGGAAAATGGAAATGTACTCTTCCCAGTCCTGATTCTAACAATAACCAATAATGTTTGGCAAATTTCTTTAATTACGAGAGAAGAAGCGAAAGTGGCTGCTCTCTGTATCCATATCCACAGCCATATTACCCTGCAGCCCAAGCCTGGTTGCCCACTGAAGCTAAGCAGGGTTGAGACTGCTCAGTACCTGGATGGGAGACCTCTAGGGTGACCGCCTGCAAATAAGCCCAAGGGGGGACAAGGGGTATGTTTCTGAGGGACAATGTGGTCCCCACGGACAGACTCACTGATAGTGGTTTACCCAGTTCTAGCACATACCACCTTAAATGTTATATTAAAATTATTCCCTATTCCCCTAAACATGTGTAAGTGCTGATGTATGATCATGAATAGGCCAACCAATGTGTATTTTTTTCTAAATAAAGATTCATAATATTTCGAACATTCAATGAATTGACAGATGCACTTCCACTTACGATTGACTTTAGCTATTTAATTTTATTTATTTTTCATTACAATTTATTAACTTTAAATAAATTAGAATATAAAATGTAGGAT